>JAMPIV010004364.1:0-169112 GCA_024509875.1 Oreohelix idahoensis
ACAATGAGGAAACGGATAGACATGTGTTGATTACAGGCATACCGTTCGACAGAGGGAAAAGAGGAAACAATGGGATTGAATTAACAAGAGATATGAAACAGGAAGGTATTGGCAGACAGAAGAGAATAGTCGGCTCAACTTAAGTTAGCCATAGGCATAACTTTTAAAAGGGGGCCTATGTCACGAAGTGTCTTCGCCTTCTTTTCTCTCTGTCAATCTGTTCTCATACCAAAACATTCCTTTTCTGTAAATTCTCTAGAAAATCTACCACGCGTAAATACACATCAGGAGATCTCCCATTTGCTGCGGGAAATAAATTCCTTTGTTCTACGTTTGACTGGCAAAACCACTGTGACCTTTTACCGCTGTGAACTTTTACACCGCGCCCTGAATAATTGCAGTTCAGCCAATGGATAGGAGCCGTATATTGTCCTTTGACCTCAGCAACCAAACGGAAACCTGGAGGATTTTGGCGCTATTCTCAAAGAGCAGGCCTTTTCTCTCGCAAGCCGGCAGACTGACCGGGAACAAAATGGTTGCTCCTAAGAAATACAGAGGGGCCCGATCATTTAAACAGCGATGGTTGTGAGCGGAGCGATCCTATCCGGTTGTCATACCAGGTTGCCATACCAGAAGACTAAACCATAAGCAGTGTTCTCAAGGGCAGACTTAATCCATCCCAGCTGGTGATGCGCCCTGAGTCAAGACGGAGAAAGCAGCTTGCCATCCTCCGAAACCCTAAAAAGAACTTGCGGGACCTGGAGTGCTGGGACATTGAACCCCTGGCAACAAGACTACATCAGCAATTGAGATGAGTATCTGAACATGCCAGCAGAACCACTACAGAATATTCCTATTGTCCTATGATTAAAAATTAATTCTGACATGGTTCAGAACCATTCATAGATTAGGGAACATATAGTTGTATATTTTAATATATTGTGAGATTCTATTTTCATTTTTGTAAACTTTACATAACCGAGTCTGTTGTTATTTTCTTTGTAATATTTAATTGGGTTGTATAGTTTTAATAACATAAATCTACACCCTGGGGGCAGAGCCAAAATTAATAAACACTATTGGGTCAGGATATTTTTAATGTGGCTGTGGTGAAGTGGGATGTTATAAATATTTATAGGGGACTTAGTGTACTGACTGAGATCAGCTGTGAAGGTATCTATATCTATTAAGAGTAGTGTATTATAGATAACCTTACTTGCTACCACATATCTATATATCTCAGTCAGAATTATTCTGGAATAGTGTGATGACTACGTTAGGTGTCTAGGGTATGTGTATGATGAAGTGTAAGTCACAACAACAGACAGATAAACAATTTAATTTAATCCACTACTCTTGACAACACTGTGACACTCACATACATATAACACTCTATGAGAATATCTTAAGGAGTCACTGATAACTTTTCAAATAACAATATGTATTCATGGTTATCATAAAGGTATATGTGTCCTGATTCAAATACAAAGGAACCAGGAATCACAATCAATTTTAATTACAAGTATATGTACAGACTTTATCAATATGAATATTGTAGTGACATATATTATTAAAAATATCCTATGTGTGTCAGTTGTGTAGTGGTAATATGAGGTAATACTGGTTTTGTTTTGTTCAAGCTCTGTTGGTATTTGTCATCATGACTTCAATAGTTTGTCTTTTGGGACTAGTATTGGAGATGTTCTCAGTTCCTGATATTAATACAATTAAATTCCCCTCTGAATGTTATTTTTACAAAGTCATTTCAAGATGAGGGGACATAATGTTGAGCTCAGCTGGCCAAATCAGCGTATCTTGCGTGATGGCGGCAGGAAAGGACTCCTCTGCTCGAATTCTCCCCTGGGCTCTGGAGACACCTCACTGATAGCTAAAAAGACCAAGGAGTATGCTGTCCGACTCTGGATTCAGCAAAGCTCTGACCAGGTGCTGCTCAGTACCATCAAGACCACGGTCCCTGAAAACAAGAAGGATGTACCTTCTACTTCATAACTAATTGATACTCTAGTTCTACACTGAGCACAATACAACACAACCATTGAGTTCAGAGCGTTAGGCCAACTGTCAGCTTCATCTGAAATACTTTATACCAGTATTTACCTCCTTAATGGTTACCACGCCTCTGCACTTCCAGCATTATTTCTGTCTAATCAATCATCCAGGTGTCAGTGTACTATTTGGCCATTCCATGCCGTTTTACTTCCCTCCGACACCCTCTGTTCAGGCTGGAGCATTATAGGCTTTATCTCCTGTTTGCCACTGAACTACACATATATATACAGGCATAAATTAACAATTTACATTCAATTTTCATTAAAAGATACTGAATGGTTCAAGCTTACCACAATTTCATGGAAATAAACACAGATACGTTGATTAGCAATGAATTCTGGCACAATTACTGGCACAAATTCCCATCTGCTTATGTTCCAGGCTTTTATTTAACACAAATATGAGCTGGCTTCAACGCACTGTTGCTTTATCAAGATTATTTGCACTAGTGGTCTCGAACTAACGCTCCTAAGTGAGTATATCAGCGAGTCTAGCCAATGAGGCCACGTTTCGACAAGTGTTTGAAAAAATGTTACCTTTTCACGTCTCCCCTAACAACGAAAGATAGTATTTATAGCCCGACCAATCGTGGTTAGTCTTTCATTTGTTGCGCTCCAATCAATTTGGAGTTTACATGGTAGGCTAATTCTGTAGCGTAAGATTTTTTTCAAACACGTTATAAAAAAATTTTATGAGCAGAAATGATTCCATGCTGTCAGGCATCCCCACTATTTTATTTTGGGTATAATTTATTAATTCCTGGACTATTTGCGTAACGTTTTACATATTCTTTGTCAGCAAGCCCTAAGGAACCCAAATATACAAATTTAAAAGAGCTATGTGGCTGCGTTCAAAATATGTATTTTCTACCTCCTGTTTCGAAGATGTGCTGTCTGGGTACTGTTATGTTTTCAACCGTAAACCCATCTAATGTTATCTTTTCTAATAAGAGTTTTTCAGGATTTATAAACCTAACTCTGGGATGGGTAATGTATTTTATCACTGTCCGTCTGAAAAAAAGTTAGTGCATGTAGTCTTACACGCGTGATGGCAGCATTTGTGTATCGCGCGAAGCGTGTTTAGTGTTCGGCTTTCTGCCTCTCCCTTCTCGCTATCCTTTTGTCCATCTGTCTTTTGATCTTGGTAACATAGTGTAGAAAAAGACATGAATGGAATTTAAAATTTAGGTCAACTTGCATATTTCAAGGTTTTTCTTAGAAAGGCAGCACATTTTATTGTGTGTTTGGGAAACGCGTGTATGTTGCAGAAGGCCTTTAATATCAACGTGAAACGTTACAATTTGCATACGCAGTAGAAAACAAGGGGATTTCGAGTACAGTCATTGTGACAGCACTGTTCTTTACCATTCTTCTTCCTTTATTTATTATATGTATTTATTAGGCTTTATATTTACTTGATAATTTATATATGTGGATTAGAATATTCCACGACACCTCCCCTCTTAAAACAGACATTATATGTCAGTCCTTTATTCTATATTCACATAGAGAAATTTATTATTATTTCTGGGGTTTACGGTGATTCTCATCACACGGATGGCGGCTTAAAAAATCCGCTCCCAAATTGGTTTTTCCAGATATATACTCAATGCTAAAATTATATGGAGCCAAAAGTAAAGACCATCGGAGTAACCTAGAGTTCTCATGCTTAGCCTGTGCTAGAAACGATAAACGTTTGTGGTCTGTTTGCAACTTAAATGCCTTCCCATATAGATAAATATTGAATTTCTTTATCGCCCATATTACTGCAAGACATTCTTTTTCGCTAGTTGAGTAGTTGATTTCAGCTTTATTCAACTTTCTGCTAGCATATGCCACTGGGCTTAATTCCCCATCCAATGCATCTGATTTCTGTAGTAGAGTTGCTCCTAGCCCAATATTACTGGCATCCGTCCTTACAATGAATTCTTGACTTAAGTCAGGTAATTTCAAAATGGGTTTACTTGTGAGCTTTTCCTTCAATTCTTGGTAAGTCATTTCACATTGTGGTGTCCATGTAATGCGATCTGGATGTCCTTTACGTGTCAATTCAGTTAACGGTGCACATATGGAATTAAAGTTTTTGATATACTTCTGGTAGAAACCACATAATGAGACAAAGGATCTCACGTCCTTCTTGGTTTGTGGTCTCGGGGCTTTCTGTAGTTTCTCTAAATTCTTTGGGTCAGGGGTCATGTTTCCCTGATAAACTGTGTGTCCCAAAAATTCCAATTCTTTACATCCAACGCAACATTTGGTTGGTCGGGCTGTTAAATTTGCCTCCCTAAGTCGATTAAACAGCATGTTCAGAGAGTCAATGTGTTCCTCAAATGTTTCTGTTGCTATAAGGATATCATCCATAAAATTTGTTATACAGGGATTATTCAGAGGATCCAATAATTTTCTCATCATTCTAGAGAAGACACTAGGCGCATTCTTCAATCCAAATGGCAATCTATTAAACTCATAGTGTCCTTCTGAGGTACTAAAAGCTAGGTATGGTCTAACCTCAGGCTTCACTGGAATCTGATAGTATCCTTTACTCAGATCCACTTTTGAGAAATATTTAGCTTTATTTAGTCTGGCAAACAGCTGATTTGTATCCGGCAATGGATCCACCTGTCCTTCTGTAATAGCATTCAGTCTCCTGTAATCTATACAGAGTCTATGTTCTCCAGAGGGCTTCCTTAAGAGTACAACACCGGAACTATACGAAGATTCACTGGGCGAAATAATTCCTTCCTTCAACAGATAGTCTATCTCTTCCTTCAAAGCTTTCTCCTTAGCAAACGGAATCGAATATGGTTTCATACAGACAGGTGTGGAGTCTATTAGTTTCATATCATATTCCAATAGGTTTGTATGCCCTGGTCGGTCTGTTAACACCTCTGCATGATTATTTAGAACCTGTTGCACTCTCTCTTTCTGAGTTTTCGTTAAATGTGTACTGATTTTCACCTGTGCTGCTGTCTCACAGGGGTGTAATGGATATTCAAATGATGAAAGTGGTTCCTTTTTCATCTCCATGGCGATGGACAAGGTCAACAAGTGTGTCTCCTCCTGATGTTCTCTTTCCAAATATTTCTTCAGGAGATTCACATGATAGATTTTTTTCTTTCCCCTTCTTATCTATCTTATAATTTGTTCTAGACACCTTCTCTAGAACTGTATATGGACCCTGCCATCCAATTTGTAACTTATTCTGACTTCCGGGCAAAAGAAGCAGTACCTTCTCTCCCACAGCCAAATCTCTGTCTTTCGCCTTCCTGTTATAATAGGCAGCATGTTTCTTCCTGGCTTGTTTCAAATTTTCATTGGCAAGTTTCCAGCCAGTTTTTAACCGAGTGGTCAGCTCATTCACATATTGGTATGAAGATGTAATGTTTTCCTCTGCCTTTTCATCAGTCCACGTTCTTAACATAGCTACATGTGGACCTTTAATTGTGTGGACCTATTTGTCCATGCACCGGTATGGTCTCTTCCACTCGAAGCTTTATAGTGATGATTTTTCCTCCCAGAATTATCATTCACAAAACGACCGCTACCAATTCTTTTGGGGCTTTCTCCCCACTTAAAATTCTTGATGAGAGATTTCCTCCCTACATCCTCTTCCTCCAGTTTGTTTAAGTCCGATTGAGGGATTTTCGGCTTATCCTGGGGTAGGACATCTTTTTGCACTCTCCGCATAGTGGCCATTGTAAAACAGTTAAGTGAAGCTTGTCCGTGAAAAGGGGCTTCCCATTCCATTTGGTCCACTTTATCAAATCTATTTTTCTTTTTTATTATCAGGCCTAATTTTGCCCCGGGGCGTGTCCAGGTCCTGATCCATGTTCCCACTTGTGGGTGTTCCCTCATGTGCTATGCTACACCTTTCTACAAAATTCTCAATGTCCCATCTTGCTTTGGGCCAATAATAATTGTGAGCCACCTTTTGAATGATGGTACCTATCTTCTCATGGTCCCCATCTGGTTTCACATGTAGGCTCCTTATTAATTCTGTCCTGTATCTTTTTGGAAGTACCAGTTGTCCCTGACCTTTGGATCTAGCTCCAGTCTTCCTATACATCAACTTGTTTTTCATGTAAAAATCTCCCTTGCCTGGAGTTGTATGACAAGTTGACAATTTTCTGAAACAAGGCTTGAGTGTTTTATCCCCAGCCTGTGCCTTCCTCATCTCTTCTGGAGTGGTATCTAACATAATATCCTCCTCCTGTCTTGAGGTCGACCTGACCTGAAGGGTTGCCATATACACAGGTTTCCTTCTGCACCGGTCAGTGTCTTGATTGTCCATCTGACAATTCTTACACCACCTTTTTCCTTGGTTGAAAGATTTTCTTTCATCATATTTCCTTTCATCGAATTGTGGGAATTTATTTTTATTGTCATACCGTGGCCTATCAAATTGGTGCTTACTTTTGTGTTGATCCCTAGGATCAAATTTATTAAAGTTCTGTGGTGCCCTAAAGTTATCCACTTGTTTCTTTTTATTACCTGTTACCTCTGCTTGAGCTGCTTGATACCTTTCAGCAACATTTAGCAACTCATCCAGCCTCTCTGCACCTTGTTCCATGAGAAACTTTCTCAGGTCTGGAGCCATGGACTCTCTTAATTGCTCTATAAGGACCATTTCCTTAAGATCTTGGGTTTTCCCCAGAGAAGTCCATTTCTCCAAGTATGTCTCTATTCGTGCAGAGAACTGGTGATAGGTTTCACCTGACAGTAGTTTAGCATTCCTAAATTTTTTCCTATAAAATTCAGCATTCTTTTCATATCTTAACAAAAGAGCCTGCTTTAGCATATCATAATTTTCCTGATCACCTCTGCTCATTTTTGCAAAAACTTCATAAGCTGCCCCACGAAGTCCCTGAGATAACTTTAAGCTCCACCTTTCTCTCTCTAACCCATACGTGGTAGCTAATAGTTCATATCTATTTATATAGCTCTCAATATCATCGTCTTTCTCAACAAAATGATCTAAATGAAAGTTCATAGCTGAGGTTGAGGCTCCCTGAGTAACCGTAGCATCAGAGGCAAAGGGACTGGCACCATTTTCAGGAGCATGGCCTTGAAACTCAAACTCCCTTAGTCGTAATTCATGTTCCCTTTGTAATCTTTTCTCCTCCTTTTCTGCTTCCCTCTCTGCAGCTAATCTCTTCTCTTCTCTTTCTGCAGCTAATCTTTTGTCTTCTCTTTCTGCTTCCAATTTCTTAGTCTCAGCCTCAATCTGCAACCTCTTAATTTCAGCCTCAGCTTGCAACCTCTTAGTCTCAGCCTCTAACTTTCTTTCGGCCTCTTTTTCTAATCTTCTTTCTTCGCGTTCAATAAATTTGTCACATTCCGTGGTGACATAGGCAACCATAACTTGCCCATCTAATCCTAACTCTTTTGCAGTCTGTACAGCAGCAGATCGAAACTTGGCCAGGTCCGCCATTGTCTATCAGGTAAATTTCTACAATGTCTAACCAACAATTTAATCTCTAAATATATCTAATGGACAACACAGGCACCGTGAGCTCAACCTTATTTAATTCCACCCAAGGATACCTTTTAATTCTTATATTCCCTGAAGTGAATTACCCCCAATATTTTTAATAGGTAAAGATTCAAAATCCCAAGAGCGAGACCCCAATATATGTGGTGAAGTGGGATGTTATAAATATTTATAGGGGACTTAGTGTACTGACTGAGATCAGCTGTGAAGGTATCTATATCTATTAAGAGTAGTGTATTATAGATAACCTTACTTGCTACCACATATCTATATATCTCAGTCAGAATTATTCTGGAATAGTGTGATGACTACGTTAGGTGTCTAGGGTATGTGTATGATGAAGTGTAAGTCACAACAACAGACAGATAAACAATTTAATTTAATCCACTACTCTTGACAACACTGTGACACTCACATACATATAACACTCTATAAGAATATCTTAAGGAGTCACTGATAACTTTTCAAATAACAATATGTATTCATGGTTATCATAAAGGTATATGTGTCCTGATTCAAATACAAAGGAACCAGGAATCACAATCAATTTTAATTACAAGTATATGTACAGACTTTATCAATATGAATATTGTAGTGACATATATTATTAAAATATCCTATGTGTGTCAGTTGTGTAGTGGTAATATGAGGTAATACTGGTTTTGTTTTGTTCAAGCTCTGTTGGTATTTGTCATCATGACTTCAATAGTTTGTCTTTTGGGACTAGTATTGGAGATGTTCTCAGTTCCTGATATTAATACAATTAAATTCCCCTCTGAAGGTTATTTTTACAAAGTCCTTTCAAGATGAGGGGACATAATGTTGAGCTCAGCTGGCCAAATCAGCTTATCTTGCGTGATGGCGGCAGGAAAGGACTCCTCTGCTCGAATTCTCCCCTGGGCTCTGGAGACACCTCACTGATAGCTAAAAAGACCAAGGAGTATGCTGTCCGACTCTGGATTCAGCAAAGCTCTGACCAGGTGCTGCTCAGTACCATCAAGACCACGGTCCCTGAAAACAAGAAGGATGTACCTTCTACTTCATAACTAATTGATACTCTAGTTCTACACTGAGCACAATACAACACAAACATTGAGTTCAGAGCGTTAGGCCAACTGTCAGCTTCATCTGAAATACTTTATACCAGTATTTACCTCCTTAATGGTTACCACGCCTCTGCACTTCCAGCATTATTTCTGTCTAATCAATCATCCAGGTGTCAGTGTACTATTTGGCCATTCCATGCCGTTTTACTTCCCTCCGACACCCTCTGTTCAGGCTGGAGCATTATAGGCTTTATCTCCTGTTTGCCACTGAACTACACATATATATACAGGCATAAATTAACAATTTACATTCAATTTTCATTAAAAGATACTGAATGGTTCAAGCTTACCACAATTTCATGGAAATAAACACAGATACGTTGATTAGCAATGAATTCTGGCACAATTACTGGCACAAATTCCCATCTGCTTATGTTCCAGGCTTTTATTTAACACAAATATGAGCTGGCTTCAACGCACTGTTGCTTTATCAAGATTATTTGCACTAGTGGTCTCGAACTAACGCTCCTAAGTGAGTATATCAGCGAGTCTAGCCAATGAGGCCACGTTTCGACAAGTGTTTGAAAAAAATGTTACCTTTTCACGTCTCCCCTAACAACGAAAGATAGTATTTATAGCCCGACCAATCGTGGTTAGTCTTTCATTTGTTGCGCTCCAATCAATTTGGAGTTTACATGGTAGGCTAATTCTGTAGCGTAAGATTTTTTTCAAACACGTTATAAAAAAATTTTATGAGCAGAAATGATTCCATGCTGTCAGGCATCCCCACTATTTTATTTTGGGTATAATTTATTAATTCCTGGACTATTTGCGTAACGTTTTACATATTCTTTGTCAGCAAGCCCTAAGGAACCCAAATATGCAAATTTAAAAGAGCTACGTGGCTGCGTTCAAAATATGTATTTTCTACCTCCTGTTTCGAAGATGTGCTGTCTGGGTACTGTTATGTTTTCAACCGTAAACCCATCTAATGTTATCTTTTCTAATAAGAGTTTTTCAGGATTTATAAACCTAACTCTGGGATGGGTAATGTATTTTATCACTGTCCGTCTGAAAAAAAGTTAGTGCATGTAGTCTTACACGCGTGATGGCAGCATTTGTGTATCGCGCGAAGCGGGTTTTTAGTGTTCGGCTTTCTGCCTCTCCCTTCTCGCTATCCTTTTGTCCATCTGTCTTTTGATCTTGGTAACATAGTGTAGAAAAAGACATGAATGGAATTTAAAATTTAGGTCAACTTGCATATTTCAAGGTTTTTCTTAGAAAGGCAGCACATTTTATTGTGTGTTTGGGAAACGCGTGTATGTTGCAGAAGGCCTTTAATATCAACGTGAAACGTTACAATTTGCATACGCAGTAGAAAACAAGGGGATTTCGAGTACAGTCATTGTGACAGCACTGTTCTTTACCATTCTTCTTCCTTTATTTATTATATGTATTTATTAGGCTTTATATTTACTTGATAATTTATATATGTGGATTAGAATATTCCACGACAGTGGCTGGGCACCAAATCTCTTATCCATCTATATGTACTATACATAGTCCTTTGTAGGATATCGGATATAGAATTTATCGCCTAGAGAATATCCTGTTTAGTTTCACCAGAATTCTCTTGGAAAGTTTTTTTGAGTGGACTAATTCCCGAGGAGAGACTGTGCATTCAACTTGCAATCTGGAAGAGTTTCCTCTTGAGATTATTTATTTATTCATTCCATTCAAGCTGTCCTATCTCCTCAAAACATTTCGTCACACTCTTATGTCACGAAGTGTCTTCGCCTTCTTTTCTCTCTGTCAATCTGTTCTCATACCAAAACATTCCTTTTCTGTAAATTCTCTAGAAAATCTACCACGCGTAAATACACATCAGGAGATCTCCCATTTGCTTCGGAAAATAAATTCCTTTGTTCTACGTTTGACTGGCAAAACCACTGTGACCTTTTACCGCTGTGAACTTTTACACCGCGCCCTGAATAATTGCAGTTCAGCCAATGGATAGGAGCCGTATATTGTCCTTTGACCTCAGCAACCAAACGGAAACCTGGAGGATTTTGGCGCTATTCTCAAAGAGCAGGCCTTTTCTCTCGCAAGCCGGCAGACTGACCGGGAACAAAATGGTTGCTCCTAAGAAATACAGAGGGGCCCGATCATTTAAACAGCGATGGTTGTGAGCGGAGCGATCCTATCCGGTTGTCATACCAGGTTGCCATACCAGAAGACTAAACCATAAGCAGTGTTCTCAAGGGCAGACTTAATCCATCCCAGCTGGTGATGCGCCCTGAGTCAAGACGGAGAAAGCAGCTTGCCATCCTCCGAAACCCTAAAAAGAACTTGCGGGACCTGGAGTGCTGGGACATTGAACCCCTGGCAACAAGACTACATCAGCAATTGAGATGAGTATCTGAACATGCCAGCAGAACCACTACAGAATATTCCTATTGTCCTATGATTAAAAATTAATTCTGACATGGTTCAGAACCATTCATAGATTAGGGAACATATAGTTGTATATTTTAATATATTGTGAGATTCTATTTTCATTTTTGTAAACTTTACATAACCGAGTCTGTTGTTATTTTCTTTGTAATATTTAATTGGGTTGTATAGTTTTAATAACATAAATCTACACCCTGGGGGCAGAGCCAAAATTAATAAACACTATTGGGTCAGGATATTTTTAATGTGGCTGGGCACCAAATCTCTTATCCATCTATATGTACTATACATAGTCCTTTGTAGGATATCGGATATAGAATTTATCGCCTAGAGAATATCCTGTTTAGTTTCACCAGAATTCTCTTGGAAAGTTTTTTTGAGTGGACTAATTCCCGAGGAGAGACTGTGCATTCAACTTGCAATCTGGAAGAGTTTCCTCTTGAGATTATTTATTTATTCATTCCATTCAAGCTGTCCTATCTCCTCAAAACATTTCGTCACACTATTATAGTCTTCAGTCAAGGTGTTATGTCTTCAACTCTGCCTTCTATTATGGTCTTCAGTCAAGGTGTTATGTCTTCAACTCTGCCTTCTGTTATGGTCTTCAGTCATGGTGTTATGTCTTCAACTCTGCCTTCTATTATGGTCTTCAGTCAAGGTGTTATGTATTTACACGGCCAAAATATTTTAGCTGTCTAATTTTAATCTCCTTAATTAATTCTCGCTTCATTTCTAGATTTTCTAGGACTTTTTGTTTCTTTTCTTTCCATGAGCCACATTCTTCCACATATCCACTTCTCAAGGACCTCAATTCTTTCTTCTAAATGCTTGTTCATTGTCCATGCTTCTACACCATACAATAATGAAGAATATATACTGTACAGCATTTGATGATTCTCAGTTTGAATTTTTGTGTTAATTATTTAGACGTCAGCATTAGTCTCCTGTTGTTGAATGTAAGGTAAAGGTAAAGGATCCCGTTACACGCCCATTGAGGCATATTGAGAATACGGTGTTAGGCCCGTACTTTCTTGACCATCGGCGCACTAGGGGTGATGTGGTCAGCATCACGCCGGCCGCCTTAACCTTCCCAGAGTTGTTCTGGTACCCAATTCATGAAACTGGGTCGACCCCGGAGCCGTTTGCGGTCTAAAAAAAATCCCCACTCAACTGGGTATCGAACCATGGACCACCGAGTTAGGAAGCCAGTGCACTAACCACTGCGCTACCGAGGCTCCCTAACTGTTGAATGTAGCTTTGACAATTCTTATTCTCTTCTTGATTTCTGTTTCACATTTGCCATCTTGTGTTGTTTTATGTCTAGGATATGATGAACTCTTGATTTGTTCCACGATTTTCTTATTTATTTTTATCTTTAAGGTTGGCTTATCTTTAAGGTTGGCTTATCTTTAAGGTTGGCTTATCTTTAAGGTTGGCTTATCTTTAAGGTTGGCTTATCTTTAAGGTTGGCTTATCTTTAAGGTTGGCTTATCTTTAAGGTTGGCTTATCTTTAAGGTTGGCTTATCTTTAAGGTTAGCATATCTTTAAGGTTGGGTTATCTTTAAGGTTAGCATATCTTTAAGGTTAGCTTATCTTTAAGGTTGGCTTATCTTTAAGGTTGGCTTATCTTTAAGGTTGGCTTATCTTTAAGGTTAGCATATCTTTAAGGTTGGGTTATCTTTAAGGTTAGCTTATCTTTAAGGTTGGCTTATCTTTAAGGTTGGCTTATCTTTAAGGTTAGCATATCTTTAAGGTTGGGTTATCTTTAAGGTTAGCTTATCTTTAAGGTTGGCTTATCTTTAAGGTTGGCTTATCTTTAAGGTTGGCTTATCTTTAAGGTTAGCATATCTTTAAGGTTGGGTTATCTTTAAGGTTAGCTTATCTTTAAGGTTGGCTTATCTTTAAGGTTGGTTTATCGAGCATAATAACAATACTTCACGTAGAACAAGGAGACCCAAGGTACAACAACACGACTCCGCGAACAACTGGGGCGTCAACCTCGCGGCCCGGGGGCCACATCCGGCCCGATGCATTCTTCACCGCGGCCCGTTTCACTGCCGTAACACACAGTTGCAATTTGCCACTTTCTTGAGCCTGCTGGAAAGGTTTTGCGGAAATATAAGTTACTTCTGATGTTTTTTTTAAATTTTTTCGTACCCTGCAAACTAGCAAGCAGCTGTGGAGCCTTATTATTGGCAATATTCTACCGAGTAGAATTATAGAACTTTACTACTATAAACATTGTGTACTGAAGTGAATCTGTATGACAACACGCTCAAAAATTCCCCGCTCAAAAACTAGTTAACGTTTTTTTTACATCTATAAATAACTACAGTATTTGAAATTTGTCTGAGGGCCCAGTCAAATTTACCGCCAACAATTTATCCAGTGTATTTGAATTTGTCTAGGAAACAAGTCAAAAGTTATCGCCCACCAAAATTTATCTAAGAGCATAGTACCAATTTAACAACCAATCAAATCGTTTCCTTTTCTTGTAGTGATAAGAAAATTTTGGTTGACGTGGAAATAATGCCTATTTTGTGTTTTTGACCGAACGTAGATAATTTATTTCTTAATAACTAAAGATAATTAAAAGGAAAGGGATATCTCGAATTATAGTGCTGATATTGCTTAACACCTAAACATAAAGATTCCCTCATAATAAAATTATATTAACTTAGACAAATTTAAATTAGTGATATTTTCACATCAGGTTAATGCCCAATTTAATTACTTAAAAATTACCCAGATTGAAATGCAAAGGAATAACTAAGGGAAAACTAGATAGAACGATAAAGAGAAATTGGCCGTTTAATTATCACTTTTGATAATTAAAATCGGTCCACTAATAACTATAATATAAAATATTCAAATATGGTCAGATTATACAGACACGTTTAGAACCGCATAAGTACTAGTCTCAAAAATTAACTTTTTGACTTTTCCTCTGATTGGTCGAGTGTAGTTCTATAAATAGTAACAAACTCTTGTGGTTTTCCGCCATTGAATCATAAAAACCACGCCGAGCTGACGTTTCCTAAAAGACAGTATGACCAAGCCTTTGCCGTTTGAACTGAGAGAGCAGTGCTAAGAACCCTTTTACGGCCAGTCAGCTTGTGTGTGTGTGAACTTATTTACCTGAGGGTTATATTACGAAGTTACCTCGTGGCTGCATTAAAGTGAGAAGAGGAGCGTGTGGGAGTTGAGAGCTCCATATAAAGCCTGGAGATAGACCCCATCTTCTCAGCCAGTAGTCACAAAGTTGGTAATCCTGACTACTATTGAAAGAACAGCAGCAGCAACAGTCTAAAGTTAAGTCCTTTAAGAAGGCAATGTCAGTTCATCCAAACTCATTCACCCAAGAAAACTTAAACACCGTGGTATGATGAGAGTATCAGACCTTACAGTGTATGATTGGTAGCAGTATCAATATTAGGAACAGGAACTGTGTGTGTAGTCATTCCAGTGACCCCTTTACAGAAATGGAACAGATTTTCCAAAATATTTATTTTATTATGTAAATAACATTTTCTTTTTTTGAGAATTCCTGACCTAAAAGATTGAGGGTCAGGACAATTAAATTGTACATAAAATTTCATACAGCCTTGCTTAACTAATTTTATTAAAGTTGAAGTTCTGTTTGAAATAAATCATTAATTATATTAAATACATTCCCCTAGACCCGTAGCTAAATCAATTTGGGATCAGAAGAGGTAGCGGTTAGGGACTCACGAGTACATCATCATCATCTTCTCTGAGAACTTACATAGCTTGACCCCACTTTGATATCTATACACCCTTGCTCTTTTCAGAGAAGGGGGTATTACTTATAAGACGAGTCTCTTATCTGGCACTATCCTGGTATCATCTGATACACCTATTTGTCCAGGATAGCCCATCTTTTAATAACATCAAAACCTCTTATGACACATTGGTACATCGTCAGGTATAATTTATTTTGCCTCATTTTTTTATTATAAATTGCTAATATTGTATAAATATATGTGTCTGTAATGTGTGTATGTATATATATATATACAAGTAGGATGCAGCTAATTAAAATCTTTAGGTTACGGCCCTTGCAACTTCGTTATGTCCCTTTGCAGCCCCACATAAGAACGGAGTTTGACGCCCCTGGCCTACAACAAGACCTCATGCATTAACTGACTGAGGTACTAGTAACCGCAAGTTGATAAGCACTGACCTTTGCAACATTCCAGTCACTGGCTCCCTAAGTGGCGTTCCGTAACTTCGGCTTACGTTGCGCTGCAGCAACTAATCTGCTTGTGTTTGTTCATACAAACCGAACACGCAAACTAAGTTAAGTGCGCACAAAAAGACGCTTTTCAACCATAGGTATTTCCAGGCATACTGCTATTTATTAACTTGTAAAATGTAAAAAAAAAAAAAAAAATTTAAGGTGTGACAGACTTTCATAAATAGATGATAGCCTAGAAAAATCATCATCATTAACTTTATTTTTGTTTAAACATTAAATAGGAGGAAAGCGAAACATTATTAGATTAACTTTATTTGCCTCCAGCTATCCGCCATTCCGGCAGAGATCTCCAAACGGTTAACCCGGATTTTGGGTTATAATTATGGTATTTAATATACTTGTATTTCCCTTTTTATGTTTTATTCAGGGTTTTGCAGCGGAGCCCGAAGCAGTGGAGCTGCAGGTTTTTCCCGGAGTTGTAGCCGGAGCATACAAAATCTGAACTTTGCTGTTCCAGTGTTTCTTTTTTTTTTTTTTTTTCATTTAAAATCTAAAATGAATGCTATCACACAAAATGAACAGACTTTATTTAAAAAAATAATATTTAACATATGCGTTTTATTTGAAACCGGAGATACTGTTTTTTTTTAAAAAGTTCCGTACATTTTCAGGGTTAACTCTGATAAAATGAATTATGAATATAAAATCGACTAAATTGTTCTAGTTTAAGTGAGATGTTTACTGTTGGAAAATTCTTGAATAAAAAAATTTATTTGTCAAAGTTACAATGTGCATTTTTTTTTAAACTTAAAAGTAAAATTTTTTTTAAAAAATGAGTCGGAGAGCGCAGCGGAGCTGGAGCAGTTACTATCGATGCCGGAGCGGAGCTGGAGCAGTCATTATCGATGCCGGAGAAGAGCTGGAGCAGTCATTATCGATGCCGGAGTGGAGCTGGAGCAGTCATTATCGATGCCGGAGCAGAGCTGGAGCAGTCATTATCGATCCGGAGCGGAGCTGGAACAGTCATTATTGATGCCGGAGCAGAGCTGGAGCGGTCATTATCGATGCTGGAGCGGAGCTGGAGCAGTCATTATCGATGCCGGAGCAGAGCTGGAGCAGTCATTATCGATGCCGGAGCAGAGCTGGAGCAGTTACTATCGATGCCGGAGCAGAGCTGGAGCAGTCATTATGGATGCCGTAGCAGAGCTGGAGCAGTTACTATCGATGCCGGAGCAGAACTGGAGCAGTCATTATCGATGCCGGAGCGGAGCTGGAGCAGTTACTATCGATGCCGGAGCAGTCATTATCGATGCCGGAGCGGAGCTTAAGCGGTGAAATTTAAAAAAAAAAAACATAGAATTCTGGAAATCTCTGGTTTTATTTGCATCAATGTTGTCCAGCTCTCAGCTAAGTACATGTCGTGAAATATTCACGCCTCGCGTCTTTGTCCTGTGCCATCCGTTCAGAATTTTGTGTATCCCTTTATGTTCTTGTCTCTAATTCTCTTCTCCGTGTGTTTTAGGTCTCCCGCTAGAGTGGTGGTCTTTCGCGGAAAAGATGCCAGGTTCGATTCACGATATTGACACGCTCGAAGTCTACCCAGCTGTAAATGGGTGCCTGACTTTTCTCTTGAGTTAGGGAAGGAAATGGCAGCAAGGAAAGGGGCTGGTCACCCCCACCTCTCAATGTCTGGACCAAGATTCTAACACTTCACTCCCTACTGCAGTATCTGCTAACGGGTCACCTTGACATTTTTTTTAAATAACGAAAAATAAATAAGTTGTTTTTTTCGCATTTCCCTTACCGTTCTCAAAAAAAGAGTTAGGTACCCATTTACAGCTGGGTATACTGCAACGTTACGCCATCGTGAATCGAACCCGGCACCTATGCCGCAAAAGGCCAGGGCTCTAACCGCTCATGAAAATCGGACGCTCAAAAAGAACGAAATATAGGAGGCAGAAAAATATCGCAGGTGGTGGTGAGGGTTCCTTTTTAAAAAAAAAAAATGTAGGAGGGGCGAAAGGCGTGCAGGAAAAAAAACACGAAGGTAAACTTCAGACATTTTTGTACTACTAATTTCAAACACAACAACACATTACAAATTTTAAATGCAGCACCGTTGTTCACAAGAACTTGGGTGGGGTAAGGAGAGGAGGAAGGGTCAGAGTTCAAGAAGTATTGCTCTAGATTTGAACGCAACATTTTGGATGTGGTGAAATTCAGCAGGGTAAGTTCAAGTTCCTTATATGTCAACTTACTTGTGTTCGCAGGGTAAGTTCAGGTTCCTTACACGTCAACTTACTTGTGTTTATTTATGGGAATAATTCGCTGACTGTATACTGTAAACCTCCTGTTTGTTACGACATAGAACAAAAGTGGATGACCAGATATGACTAATTAGTAATTCGTTATATAGTTCACATATTAATTTTTATTTTTTTTACCCTTAGGAGTGGTATGATACTATTTATTATTGTTCATGATACTTCGCACAACTGATATCACAGGGCGTCTTGTATATTTAAATGCATTTAAATATCGTAAATATTTATGTATCCAAACGCGGTTTATGCGTATCAATGCATGTATTATCTTTGATCGAACTTCACTCAGCGTTAGCTCTTGAGTAAAACACATGCATACTCCCTGTATTTCAGGTTCTTTATATCCGACATATGTTTATCTCACGTATTTTGTATCCGACATATGTGTATCTCAGGTTCTTTGTATCCGACATATGTGTATCTCATGTACTTTGTATCCGACATGTAGGTATCTCAGGTTCTTTGTATCTGACATATGTGTATCTCAGGTACTTTGTATCCGACATGTAGGTATCTCAGGTTCTTTGTATCCGACATGTAGGTATCTTAGGTTCTTTGTATCCGACATTTGTGTATCTCATGTTCTTTGTAACCGACATATGTGTATCTCAGGTTCTTTGTATCCGACATATATATATCTCAGGTGCTTTGTATCCGACATATATGTATGTCAGGTTCTTTGTATCCGACGTAAGTATATCTCAGGATCTTTGTATCTGACATATTTGCTGTTCAAATCTTTTGTATCGTACATGTTTATATTCCAAGGTGCACACCAGACCAACAAGTTTTTTTTTAAAAATATTTGGACATGCGCCCTTATATAAAGCTGTCTAGGTTGAACGCAGGGTGCGTCACCTAAACGAGGCAAAATTTATTTTAATAAAAATCAATATTTCAAAGTGGTTTCTGCAGTAATGCCTTTTACATGACAAAGATGTTCGCCTTATGCACAGCTTCATACTAGTCGGCTTGTACGGCATGCTCGAGGGAGTATTAATACTATTTTTTATTTCTTCAGACCCCCCTCCCCCCGGGAACTACACGGGGTCAGGGACACATACTCACTCATAAACAAAAAATGCTCGAAGAAAACAAAAGAACATTTTAAAAAATAAAACAATAATATTAACTTCCTGTTTTGCTTACTCTCTTAAATTCTAAGAATCAGTTGACCCTTGACCTGCACGACGCGTTTCTAATAAGCCACTTCAAAAGTGTCTCCCCGTGTTTAAACGGAACAGTATCATGAAGCACATTCCTAAAAGTACACAAAATATTTACAATGCAAGTGCTAGTCTGACAACGAGAAATCGAACAGATTAAGAAACCGAGTAAAAACATTCATTTGCCATCTTCAGTTGTCATCAGTCAATCCCATTGTATATTTAGATGACCCACATTCGGTTTCAAGCCAAAAGTCTGTTTGTGTGTTATTAGTACGTGATGGAACTGTGTGATTCTGTTGACAGAGCTCTCGTCTGCTCACATCCTGTCTTCATCAGAATTCACAATGCAGTTCACAAATGTTAATTATTTGTTAAAAATGAAGGCTGGTGATAAAATGTATCATGATAGAGAGTGACAGAAATGATAAATGGAATAATGACGTTAGTAAACATTAAATAATGATATGACAAATCATGTAACAATGAGTGGCGTCAATAAGGCGTAGCTAACCCAAAGTGTGGGAGGTCAGGGCGTAAGTTTGCTTACTATTATAATGGGACCCGATTATTGAGCCCGGGGAGGGAAGCGTTATCTACGCCGATAGACAGAAAGTAGATATACATACAGAAACAAATGAAAGGAAATCCTGAGATCTGTAAGTCGTAAACTAATAATGAAAAAAGATCAATGGTAGGGACAGACAGACATCATAAGTAATAGGCATTCCAGGGATTTAATCCAGATCCATGCAAATGACGCCATTGCCGCGTCGCGAAAGTGACCGTGTTACCACATACAACTAGATAAGCACCGCAACAACAAGAAGTACAGTGTGTGCTTAACTGGTTGTTCATCATAACACGGTCACTTTCGTAGCGAGGCTACGGCGTTATTAAACTGGACCTAGGTTGAATCTACGGAGTAGGCCTATGTATTATTTATGTTACTTTTCTGTCTTCTTCTTTCTTTATTTTCTTTCTTTAATTTCTTTCTTAAATTTTTTTTCTTAGTTTCAATTTTTTCCCTGTCTCTTTCTATTTTCTTTCTTACGACTGCCTGCCATTTACCTCTTTTCATTATTTAGTTTTAAAAGTAGATGGTACGACCAACCGGCTGATAGTCTTACTTACCTTGGAAGTATGGGTGGTATAGCCTTACTTACCTTGGAAGTAGGGGTGGTATAGCCTACTGTGGTGAAGTGGGATGTTATAAATATGTATAGGGGACTTAGTGTACTGACTGAGATCAGCTGTGAAGGTATATATATCTAATAAGAGTAGTGTATTATATATAACCTTACTTGCTGCCACATATGTATACCTCAGTCAGAATTATTCTGGAATAGTGTGATGACTACGTTGTATGTCTAGGGTATGTGTATGATGAAGTGTAAGTCATAACAACAACAGACAGATAAACAATTTAATTTATTCCACCACACTTGACAACACTGTGACACTCACATACATATAACACTCTAAAGGATATCTTAAAGGAGTCACTGATAACTTTTCAAATAACAATATGTATTCATTGCTGTTATGAATGAATATGTGTCCTGATTCAAATACAAAGGGAACCAGGAATCACAATCAATTTTAATTACAAGTTATAAGTACAGAATTTATCAATATGAATATTGTAGTGACATATATTATTAAAAGTATCCTATGTGTGTCAGTTGTGTAGTAGTAATATGAGGTAATACTGGTTTTGTTTTGTTCAAGCTCTGTTGGTATTTGTCATCATGACTTCAATAGTTTGTCTTTATTGGAACTAGTATTGGAGATGTTCTCAGTTCCTGATATTAAAACAATTTACTTCCCCTCTTAAGTTTATGTTACAATGTTATTTTAAGATGGGGGTACATAATTTTGAGCTCAGCTGGCCACATCAGCTTATCTTGCGTGATGGCGGCAGGAAAAGACTCCTTTGCTCGATTTCTCCCCTGGGCTCTGGAGACACCTCACTGATAGCTAAATGGACCAAGGAGTATGCTGTCCGACTCTGGATTCAGCAAAGCTCTGACCAGGTGCTGCTCAATACCATCAAGACCACGGTCCCTGAAAACAAGAAGGATGTACCTTCTACTTCATAACTAATTTATACTCTCTTTTTACACTGAGCACAATACATCACAAACATTGAGTTCAGAGCGTTAGGCCAACTGTCAGCTTCATCTGAAATACTTTATACCAGTATTAACCTCCTTAATGGTTACTACGCCTCTGCACTTCCAGCATTATTTCTGTCTAATCAATAATCTAGGTGTCAGTGTACTGTTTGGCCATTCCATGCAGTTTTACTTTCCTCCGACACCTTCTGTTCAGGCTGGAGCATTATAGGCTTTACATCATGTTTGCTACTGAACTACACATATATACAGGCATAAATTAACAATTCACATTCAATTTTCATTAAAAGATACTGAATGTTTCAAGCTTACCACAATTAATGGAAACAAACACAGATACGTTGATTAGCAATGAATTCTGGCACAAATACTGGCACAAATTCCCATCTGCTTATGTTCCAGGCTTTTATTTAGCAAAAATATGAGCTGGCTTCAACGCACTGTTGCTTTATCAAGCTTATTTGAACTAGTGGTCTCGAACTAACGCTCCTAAGTGAGTATATCAGCGAGTCTGGCCAATGGAGCCACGTTTCGACAAGTGTTTGAAAAAATTTTAACTTCCTACGTCTCCCCTAACAACCAAAGATAGTATTTATAGTCCGACCAATCGTGTTTAGCCTTACATATCATTCCAGCCAATCAGTTCAAATGTAACTTGTGGCCCATTTCCCGTACAATGGTGGTGTAAAAAAATCTACCACTGAGCGATTCTGATTTTGGGTGTTGTCTGACAGCACCATCATTTTATTTTGGCTATAACTTGTTAATTCCTAGACTATTTGCATAACGTTGTACATATTCTTTGTCAGCAAACCCTAAGGAACCCAAATATATATATTTAATAGAGCTAAAATGCTGCGTTCAAAATATGCAATTCCTTCTACCTCCTGTTTCGAAGATGTGCTGTCTGGGTACTGTAATGTTTTCAAACGTAAACCCATCTATTGTCATCTTTCTAATAAGAGTTTTTCAGGATTTAAAAACCTAACTCTGGGAAGGTTAGTGTTTTTATCACTGTCCGTCCGAAAAAGTTAGTGCATGTGGCCTTACACGCGTGATAGTAGTAATTGTGTATCGCGCGACGCGTGTTTTGTGTTGCACGTGTTCGGCTTTATGCCTCTCCCTTCTCTCTATCCTTTAGTCCATCTGTCTTTAGTTACGCCGTGTATAAAATGGAATGAATGAAATATTAAAATTAGGTCATAGTTCAACTTGCGTATCTCAATGTTTTTCCAAGAAATACAGCACACGTTTCATTGAAGAAAGCGGGTAATAATATAGTAGGCTTTTACTATCAACGTGAAAGCGTTACAATTTGCCGACGAAGTAGAAAACAAGGGGGATTTCGAGTACTGTCATTGTGACAGCACTGTTCTTTACCATTCTTCTTCCTTTCTTTATTATATGTATTTATTAGGCTTTATATTTACTTGATAATTTATATATGTGGATTAGAATATTTCACGACACCTCCCCTCTTAAAACAGACATCCCATGTCAGTCCTTTATTCTATATACACATAGATAAATGTAAGTCAACTTGACTTTACTCTGCTGTGGTGCTATCATGGTTTTATGTAGTTGGGTCCATTCAGAGTAGGCACTACTCTTGAAATCTGCCTCAGACTTCTACAACCAATAATATATTTCGGTTATGTTACTGAACAGCCGCAAGTGTGAGTGCTTGTCTTAATGCTGCTTTGCAACCCGTATTCACCATTTCTCTTCTCTGAGTCCGCGCAATGACATGTCCAGAGAACATTATATTTCCCTCAAAATGTACGTTATGAGGAGATAACATATACCTGGTGATAGCAGAGTTTTCGTAGTGGATCCCATAATCTTCTTATTATCCTGTATGAAACATTCGGAATATCCTCAATCAAAGAGGCAACTCAGGGATTCATTACGTTCCTCCGAAATGTTTACATCCAACAATTTTGTCTGATCTCAGGTTTTACTGGAATCTGATATTATCCTTTACTCAGATCCACCCTTGAGAAATATTTAGCCTTATTTAACTGGCAACCAGCTGATTTGTATCCGGCAATGGATCCACCTGTCCTTCTGTAATAGCATTCAGTCTCCTGTAATCTATACAGAGTCTATGTTCTCCAGAGGGCTTCCTTAAGAGTACAACACCGGAACTATATGAAGATTCACTGTGTGAAATAATTCCCTCCTTCAATAGATAGTCTATCTCTTCCTTCAAAGCTTTCTCCTTAGCAAACGGAATCGAATATGGTTTCATACAGACAGGTGTGGGGTCTATCAGTTTCATATCATATTCCAATGGGTTTGTATGCCCTGGTCGGTCTGTTAACACCTCTGCATGATTATTTAGAACCTGTTGCACTCTCTCTTTCTGAGTTTTCGTTAAATGTGTACTGATTTTCACCTGTGCTGCTGTCTCACAGGGGTGTAATGGATATTCAAATGATGAAAGTGGTTCCTTTTTCATCTCCATGGCGATGGACAAGGTCAACAAGTGTGTCTCTTCCTGATGTTCTCTTTCCAAATATTTCTTCAGGAGATTCACATGATAGATTTTTTCTTTCCCCTTCTTATCTATCTTATAATTTGTTCTAGACACCTTCTCTAAAACTGTATATGGACCCTGCCATCCAATTTGTAATTTTTTCTGACTCCCGGGCAAAAGAAGCAGTACTTGGGGTATGAAGATGTTGTTTTCCTCTGCCTTTTTCATCAGTCCACGTTCTTAACAGAAAGCTACATATGGACCTTTTAATCATGTGGGTGACCCTATTTGTTCCATGCACCGGTTATGGTCACTCTTGACACTCGAAGCTTTATAGATTGATGCAATTTTTCTTCCAGAATTATCATTCAATTTAACGACCGCTACCATCTGGGGCTTGTTTGGGGCTTTCTCCCACTTCTCATTCGACAAATTCTTGCTACTGAGAATTCATCTGTCGTCTTCCCATCTTCTTTCAATCCAGTTGGTTTTAAGTCCGAATGGAGGCTTGTGCAGAAGATTAGCCCTGGGGATAAAAACATCTTTTTGCACTCTCCGCATAGTGGCCATTGTTACAGTTAAAGTGAGCTTCCCGATGAACTGTAGGGACTTCCAATTCATTTGGCCCATATTTATCCTAATGTACAGATCTGTCTTTATTAGTGTGCAGATCTAATTCCCTCTGATCCCCCCGGCAGTGGGCCATGAGGTCCACTCAGATACCCTGACCTTAGTAATATTAGTTACCTGATGAAAACGGGCACATACCCAATCCCCATAAACATGCATCCCACACATTACCCTCTATACACTCAATAACATAAAAATTACCTACTCTCTTCACCCAAAAGCCCGAGTGACTTGAGACTCCCTGCACAGCACTAGAACCCGACATAGTATTACCCCAACATTCCTAATCAATACATGCCTCCCCGCTTAAACACCCTTCTCAAACCGGTACCAATCCCATCATAGTTGGTTCCTCCAAGAGGCTGTACGCGTTTGGAGTGCAGGGACAGGTGCAAAATGCAGTAGATGCCACTTCTAGAATCCAGGACCACAAACCTTCACTCACACGTCTAAGGGCTTACAAACAGGAAGTGCGCATTAACTCTCTATCGTCACCAACAAACGATACAGCCTGTGAGAGCAGCATTAAAAAAACAAAAGTCCTACCATTCCATCTGTGGTATGACCCATTGAAAAGGTAACTAATCCACGAAAAGGGATCTTCCCAGTCACTAAATGCCACATGATGTGAACAAAATCTCTGACCACCCATCAAATACGATGTTAGAATGAAAGACTCCCTGCAGTCCCCAAAAATTCAGCCCCCCGTTAAATAAATGCCAACTGTAAATTAAAAAGCTCTAATCCCTACTCTTTGCCTATCCAAGTAGTTTTGCCAAGTTGCATGTTATTTGAAGTCTATGGTTGTTTAAAGATTATAACCTTTCTGTAACCCTGAGCACTACCGTACGTTTACAGTATCAATGCTGACGTGGAACCCATGGTTTTCGTTGGACAATGTTCAGAGAACAAACAAAGGCTTGTGTGTAGGTAGTCATAGGACCTCTCACTTGCTAAGCACTTTTATATGAGCACGGTTTGATTGGTTGCAAGCTTGAACTTGGTACAGATGGTGTCCATCCAGTCAACATGTCGGACCGTTGTAGACTTCGCAAGTGCAGTTGGCTGCTAGTCGTGGTCCGTTCCACATACATGTGAGGCACCCCCTGTTGTTGAATGATGGTACCTAGTATTATCAGGGTCCGCTCATCTGGTTGTCAAACACGTCATATGAGCAACACCCCCACCCGTTTTTAGATAATCCCTACACGCCCTTCCGCATGTTCAGACGCAGTTGCCTGATGCCTTCAAGTCCATACTACTCCTGATTAGGGATCGCATAGTATTGGTCCTTCCCTCCAGTCCTGTGCTACATATATTCATTAGCAGATTTAGAATCCCACTATAGTCATCAATTGAAACCAGGTTGGTGTCTTACTCATTACCAAGTACTAAGATTCTTTAATAGTCTGATTAATACCTCACTTGCCCTGGCAGGTGTATCCATAATCTAAATAATTGAATTTCTGAACCTAATGTCTTGAGGGTGTGACTGCAAGGTGGGAGTGTGCCATTGCCCTACACTTTATACGGATGTCGTTTTTTCAACTTCTAACAACCCCCAATTCGTGCTGACCAGCCATTGAGTTCCACTTGCATACGGTCATGTCCAGGATCGCCAAAATTGGTCCCTGACGATGTGCCATCCTGATAAAAGTCATGGTGGTGACTATTTCCCCACCCTCAACCACTCTGTCGTTGTTGTTTCCTGAAGATCCACATTTCAGAGCTTTCCCATTCCCTGGTTGGCTCATTACCTCTGCTCTATGTCTTTTCAATCGCCAATCACCATTGTGAAGCCTACTGACACGAGATCACACTGAGTATGTTAGTGTGATTACACGGAATGTCATTACCTTGGATTTGACGTGACTCGCAAAACAAATTGGGCTCTCGGCCCCTCTCATTTTCCATCTCTATCAACTACAACCGTGCTATCCAAATATTGCACCTCACGTAACTTAAACCGTCAAATGTTAATCCATGCATTGTTGCGGACACCCCATCTGTAGACAAACCGCTAGCCATCCGGCAGTCTCTCCTGCGTCCCCGTCACTGTGACCTACCCCCCCTATGTCGGACTGCGATATATATCGCTGTCCCGATCACACCCTCCTGCCGTTACGTCGAGATCTGTGCTTCCCCTGCCCTACCCTAACCCTCCAATTAGTCTTTTACCCACGAAAATCTGATCCATCAGACCATAAACAGTATTTGCCCCCACCATACAAACGAGAACCATCGACCTAAACGTGCTCGAAGTCCGATTGAATGCCAGGTGGAAATTCTCAGGCACTAGAGACTGTTTTCTTTTTTTTTTTTTCACCCAAACCCTATAGGAACTGGACCCAGTCTTATGTACGTGCAATTGATATAAGGAACCCTGATGCCCTATCGATCCTTGGGTCCGGGGAAGTGTGTGGGATCAATCCCTACACTTTATATCACCAACACTAGGACAGAGACTCATGTGCAGTATCCCATCTCGAAACCTAAACAGATTCTTCAAAATATACCCCCCATCTTAAGTTTCATTTAGCTCCTATCTCATTGCTAGGGCAGGCCGAATAAAGACCCCGAACTGCTCAGCAAACATCCCAGCCTAAGTGCAGTTTCTATACGTAATGGCGTCCTAAACCTCCGCCCCTTTCCCAAATGGTCAATAGTGCACCCTGACTACCATCAAAATAACTGTGTCTATACAGAAAACACTATTCGACGGAATTTCCACCAACATACATCTTTTCAATTCAATATCCTCATACCCACACACCTAGCGCTCAAGCGATACTTTCGAATTACACCAACTGAGCCCCCTACCCTAACAAATCACTCACCGGATCCAACCTCCCCCCACTACCAAGTAGCATACATACCACCTAATACAGATAGACCACTCAATAAAACAAACCGTCCTCTCCTCCATCTAAAATAGCCTCCAATTTCACACCCCAACTCAAAGTCGCCTGCCCCCGATCTCATATAACTCCCCTTACCCATTACCAGTACAACTAACACACCATTACTCAAATGCACCCAATGTTATCACCCTTACTCTAAAATTCCATGTTGCCGCACACTCTCCCAGGGTAGAAACAACTCAACCTTTCAACTATACCCTTATCCCCCATACCCCAAGATCAAGCCAAACAACCACAACACCTACACTATATAAACCCCACTCCCTCCACATCTCAACCCTATCTACCTCTGATACTCAGACCCTCACCACTCAGTTCATGTCTTATAAAACTATAAACATTAAACTCCCACTCCCGTCTTACTCGTATGTTCCACCCCCCTCCCAATGCCAAATCACAATCCCCCTATATCATACTCCGAAAATATCGTATCTAATCCATCCCCCATGACATACACTCCCCCCCACTTAACCAAACCGATGAATCGTCCCATACACTATTTCATCACCTCAACATGTCCGTTATCTCTCAGACTCCTCAACACCCAAGTAAAATGTCAAGTCCATACCAATACGATCCCCACACTGACTGGGCCTACTAGTTACCGATGCCACTCTTCCAACACTCCTATAAACTCGGTGATATGCTGTAACACGTCACAATCCATCATCCGTTCCCACTTTGGTGTCTCCTCCAGAGAACCACATGACTACAACTTCTCAACACCATGCTCACCAATCTACGACACATACTCACAAACCAGTCCTAATGTCACCTTTAATTTCACCCAGATTGCAATCTGTCACCTCCCAGCCTGTAGCCACAACATACACAGACCACTTAAAAACCGACCCAGAAATAAGTTCCCCCACATCGCTCACCCTACTTCAACAACCTCCCACAATCATCAATAGTTAAAAATGTCACTTTCCCTCTCCGTACCAAACACCTATGCATCTACACTCACACCTCCATTATACTTCTCCCTGTCTATGCTATAATACCATTAACTACTCCTATACCTCTATCTATCTCTACGTACACATCACCCAAAGAAAAACACACACTCGCCCTAAACAGCCATAAAATTCAATAGTACACAAACCCCCCTCCACCTCCTAATAGCAAAAACCTGTCATACTCTCCAACCACCTCACATAACAACATCCCCTCCTTACAATCACCTCCACCCCTATATATATTCCCCCATATGTCACCATAACTTCCTCCCCCACCTATCCCCAACACATATATAAGATATAAGATAATATATAATAATTATACAAAATCATACCCTCACCACACACTTTAATCCTAAAAAACTGACTCCAACCCTAGAGAACACACCATAAATCAACTCAATTCTACCTTCATAGTTACAATCCTCCCTCTCACCCAAACCCCCACCCATCCCACCACCATCCCACCACCTCATCGACTCGCCGCACCGCCGCGCACACCCCTTGCTATCCCTATTCCGCCCCCCAACCCATTCTCGTACCACCTGCACAAACGGTGCCCCACAAACTCAAATCTCAGACCAAAACCCTATCGCCCGCGGCCATGTTCCATAAAGATATACCTCATCTCCCTAATATCCCGTGTACCTCCATCACCCCCCCAAGTCTCCCCCCTCTGTCCTCTAATAAGATAACCTCACTGACAATAATACCCTCCACTCACACGCCTAGTACATACTCAAAACATGTAACAACCTGTACCCCTCTCTTTCACATGTCCAATATCTACCCTAGAGACCTTCGACTTCCAACCCCTCTCTGACACTCCTCCTGCCCAACCCTACAAATACCCTAGATACGAAATCAGACAAATACCAACCATGCAACTAAATCTACCTCCTCACAACACACTATCCCACCCACATACCTCATAACACTATGACACCTCCCATAAGCCCCACAACTACAATCACTGCACATCCACCTTCCTCTATCGTTCTTTTCTCTACCACTATACGCTTAAACTAACACCGCCTTCCCACATATTACCCTCATTTATCATAGAGATCGTTCTATTCCCTCTTCCAACTACTGCTAACGTCCCTCCTTATACACCACGTCCCTAAACTGATATCCTCTAACTGTAGCTCTTATCTTATCCCTATACTTCCCCCATTGTTCACATCGTGCTTTACCTCAGATGCACCTATCCGCACTTTGCCCTGACCTCCAACCTTCTAGTCATTATTTCCCCTCCCTCCCTCTGAAATGTTCCCATATGATCCCCCCTAATCTCTACATGTACTATCATCCCTATATATCCACTATAATACCTCTATACCTCATATACACACTCCCGTGACACCCATAAAGAAGCCATCACACTCCTATCCCTAGTCTTGTATATCTTATCTCTCCACCTAACAAATCACGTACACACCTTCTCTCTTGCTCAACTCATTATATGTCACACAACTCATATACATAGCACACCACTGCCTTATGCTATCTTACATCCCAGCACAAATTCATTAACTCAGGGTGAGCCCTGCTAGTTCCCCACACCTCACTAATGTCTAGTACACTGCACACATTCATCTACGTGTCATCCAGTTTACGATAGTCCACCGATTCTCTTTGAATCTACCCTTCGTATCATAGACATGTCACGTACCATAGGACAGAGAGCCAGTCAAAGATAACGATCCAGCCCTCGCGCACCGCCCAACCCTTATCACGTCGGAAGTTGACAGATAGATAACACACACCCCTTCCTCAGTGACCGATATATATACTAGGAGATGTAAGATCCAGATTCAACACAAAACTACTCATGTCTCCACTAAGCACAGTCGTCTCTAGTCTCCAGCCTCCACCTGTATACTCTCAGACCTTGGCCGTCTAGAGCTTGCTCATATAGTGCGATCGAAGCCTACTACGCTACGCAAGACTCGGCAGCTATAACGAGGTAGGCCGTCACACCTCGACGTTGCCTGCGAAAATCACACTCACCTCCACGAATCATCGACACCCTAACACACACGAACGTCTCATTCTGTTAAAAATTCCCCATACCACATCTCCTACCCCCAATGTGCCTCCAACCCGATCAGCGCCTAATAAACTCTCGCACCGCAATACTACAACAAACCATGTCGACTAGATGCATTGTCACTAGTCTCATAGCGCGAGACACTCCTGACCGGAACTACACAAAAGCAATAATAATTAGCTTCACAACCATAGACCTACCCTACCCGCCTGTTCTATGACATGCCACATATGTGTCCTGACTTCACCCCCTCATATCTATACGCGGCTCCCACGGACTAATCCCCACGTGTGTGCTCATACACTCCCTACACAACGTACCGTCTAGACATTGCACCCTTTTCACCCCACTCGACTCCATTTCTAGTGCCACACTCATCATGTCCTCAAAGTATACTTGTACCGTGTTAACTCCGAGACACAATCCTGCGAAAATTCCGTTAGTCAGTCGTCTCGAACGTAAGAGAAAAAGAAGATCTACACTACCTGAGTCCGTACGAATGTTTAAGATTGTATACATGCTCTGTCTCTGTGTCCATTACCACACTCTGATAAAGCCCCTTCCCACACCGAGAATCTACATTCAATTCATATCCTGCACTTGAAGACGTAAATGTGAACTCTCAGTATGTATTAGAAATATAATCCTCAATAACCCTCCCATACATGCATAATCTCGTCTCTAAAGTATTGATACATGTTCTATTAATGACAGTGTTAAGCCCACCTCGGTTTGAAATGTCACATTCTCGCGCTCAATGCTCTATGACAACTGAGACTCTCCAGTACATCTCAGCCTACCTCCTCCACGCCTCTCCCTCCCTCTGCGATCTTGCTTGCTCGTGCTCTCTCATACAATGTCCTCCTCCATTAACCCTAACTACCCTTCCCCTACCGTGAACTGCCTGAGAAACCCCCCTCATTGTCTATCATTCACAGGCGGACACCGAACTCAGATTGGAAAGCTAAATGGACCACAAGGCGTACCTGCTGCACCTGCACTCTATCAGGCACTCTATCAGCCACTCACCTCGTCATACGAGCTTTGAATCGGACTCGCAGTATGTGATCGTCGTGATGCCCCTACCTCCGGTAGTCCTCCTGCTACACACCACCTGCTAATAGTGTCCTGCTCCATCCTCAATCAAACTCTGTAGCCAAGTCGCTAGTGTAGAGTATCCTTCAATTAAATTACTGTCTCCCGCTCCTTCTTACATCAGTAGGCAATCAAATCTCCTGTCTCTCTGCAATGCAATTTGTGCCGCATATAGAGCGTTTGCTAGCGACCTCAGTTATCGTCGTGTCAGCAGCTCAGAGTCATTCCTGAATTTATTGTTTGTTCGCCCTCTGTACCCTACCTAATCTGTAACACCAATCCACTCGTTTGCGTGTAACATCTATCCCGTCATCACAATACATTTTCACCGCATTTCTACTGATTTTCAGGCTACACTCTCCTAAACCTATGTTCCATTAAAGGCTCCATCTAACCCAAACTTAACCTCGCCTCATATATTTCTAGTACATGTGTTCTGGTCATCACGCTGCATTGGCATATTTTCAACGCAATAACCCATCCGAATCCCCTTACATTGACTCTACGCTATCGCTCCGTACAGACTCACTCCCTACATAGTCACCTTGTAACATACCACCAGACATAGCGCTTCGCTGTGAAACGTCCCCTCAGTATCGCATTCTACATAGCCACCGCGCCTCTCTAGATAAATCTGTCATAAACAACTGTCCCTTGTCTCTAATCTTACAGTTCACTAGTTTCCAGTAATACTCACGTACTCAGTTCGCGAATAGTCCCTTCCCCTCGCCTCTCAACACTAATACCTCCACTCTCTCTCAATCTGCCCCTCATGCTCCCACTAACGTCCCAGATACTAGTGAAATTTACTGCACACAAGTCCTCTGTTTTTAGCGCCCCCCGACACTCTCTGTTACCTATCCCCCATGCTCTCAATTTTACCATAGTATACTTCACCATACCACCCATTGTGTTCTGAGACCATCCTATCCCCAGACATCACTATACTATTCTGATTCACTCAAGCTCTTTCCCCCCACCTCAATTTCCCTATCCTATCCGCTTACCTCACTTACCTCAGCACTCTTTGCTGCTCACCCCTGTACACTCCCTTTCTGTCGCCACTCATTGCACCGCATCACCCGTCATCTTAAAGCTGAGCGAGCTGAACACTCAACGCGAGTCTCGGGGCTCTAACGCACAGAGACTCGATGCTATCTCTTCATGGTTACGTCACTCATATATATCTGGAAGATATCCTAGTAGAGGATTAAGTACTTATAAGTCCGAGTGCCCAGAATCTCTCAAGCCTCACATGACAATAGCGTCACCGGTCCGCATACCAGTCATCGGTCGTGTAATGATCATCACTAGCAGCACGCCACCTATCGTTTACAGAACCGTGTGTCTTGCACACGCAACCCTCCTGTGTGAACTTCCATCTAGTCAGCCTCCACAACTCTCCACACATGCCTCGCAGATAGATTAACGATCTGCTTATACCTAGAGCCCTAGTCTCGCCGCACGTCGCCATACAAGTTTATACCAGCATCTCACGCCTTCCTCGCACCCTCACACGTGCCTCTGTCGATCGAGGCCGCCCCAACTCACTCTGAAGATGTCCTCTGGTGTTCCATGCGAGATCCAGAAAAATAAATAACCCTACTCCCAGCGTGCATCAGCGTCGCCCTGTTCTGTGCACCTCAATAACGAGGTGTTGTGACAGTAGATATATATCCCTTTATGACCCGATCTATCATCTAGATGCTATCTATAGACTCCTGCCTTGACCTATCCTCCTGCGCCACTCCACTCCTATCACATTCGCCCCCCCCCCCACCCCCCACCACACCCCATTGCCACCACCCCCCCCCCTTGTGACCCACCCCCCCCCATCTCAGTTTCCCCCCCCCAAGCGCCTTCCCCACCCCCCCCTGCTCGTCCCTTTCCTGTCCCCGACCACAGCGTACGTGATCACCCACTATCATGTCTAACCCACACCACCCTCGCCCCCCCCCCCGCACGCCCCCCCCCCCAACCCACCTCAGTCATACCCCCTCCCAGTCGCCCCGCCCCCAGCATCCAACCCCCACCGTCCAAGGCCATCAACCGCACAAACACAACGTACCCAACACAAGACCATGAACTCCGCTCTCTCTCACAAGTCGCCTACTCTCCTCCGATTGTAGAAGGCTCGGACACGGTGTTAGGCCAAAAAAAGTTAATCTGAACTCTCAGTAGTCAACACCTCGCACCAGACGTATCCTCAGTTCTTATTGTGTGTCCGCTTTATCCCCCATCTCTGTATAGAAAGCTCTCCTGTTCCTCCACGGTATTCTAGTTCCACACAACCTCCTCCCACCCCCTCCCATGCGCAGCGCCCTTATCAGACCCGCCCCCGTCCTGACCTCGCTCCGCCTTCTCCCCCCGACCTAATCTCTCTGAACTGACCAGAGTCCTACTCGCTATCACGCCACGCTAGTATGCCAGCGCACTTCATACATACCATCTACCCCCCCCCCCCCCACACCCCCACCAAACCGCAGGCCAAACCCCCACACCACCCAAAAGAGCTCCCCGCGCTCTGTCCCGCACGCGCGCACGCCGTGTAATGTGTTGCCCGTGAACACGCGCACGCAGCGCCGCACCTCGTCTCTCATCTACGCGCGTCTAAAACATCTAATAGATCCCACCCCAAACCGCATTGGGTCAGCCAGATCTTTAGCTTCAGCTCCAGAGCAGTGGCGCCCACACGTCGACCTCCAACAGACGTCCTCACCTGAGGCTCCCCGTTCCATCCGCCATGGCCATGCCACCAGACGTACCAATGAGTACCAAAGAGTCCTGACAGTGTAAAAAATAAAAAATAGAGCCTAGAAACGCCCCCTTACCCCTCCCCACCCAACCCTCCCACCCCACCCCCACCCCCACTCCACACCCCCCCCCCCCCGCCTGATTCATTTGCCTATCCGCTAAATAATACTCAGTCGACATACGTGACATGTACGACGCTAGAAAGATAAGCTGTACCCGGCAATCTGTCAGAGCTGTAAATATACGTAGTGCTTTTATAGTTCTTGGCCCCCAGCCCCCTAGATCCCGTAAGCAAGATGTCACGCCCTCCCGTAATGTCCGCCTCAGAAATATCCCCGACAGATACCTCCCACCACCACCCCCCGCTCCCTCCCCACCCTCACGTCGACCCCCGCCCGCACCGTATTAACGCCGTCCAGCATACCGCCACTCCACAACAAAGGGGGGCCGATTTCCCGCCCTCCGCCTCAGTCGCACCCACAGTACCCGCCGTCCATTCTGTACCCGACAGCACTGTTCTTTACCATTCTTCTTCCTTTATTTATTATATGTATTTATTAGGCTTTATATTTACTTGATAATTTATATATGTGGATTAGAATATTTCACGACACGTACTTACTTTGAAAGAAGGGGTGGCATAGTCTATTTAAACTTAAAAGTAGGGGTGGCAAACAGGGGTGGAGTATTCTACTTACCTGGAAAGTAGGGGTGGCATAGTCTTGTGCATTTTGTGGTGGAGGCATCGTTGTTGCGGAACTGGGTGGTGTGGTGTGTGTCTTTGGTTCCGTTCCAAGGTTGACCTGTATAAAAAAAAAGAAGTTGACCTGTATAAAAAAAAGAATTGAAATAAAAAAGATATTTTTAAAAATTTAATCTGACTCGTCAGAGAACTGCGTTAAACATTTGTAATTATTTGTTGTTATAAGTATGCTCGTATCCGTCTGTGTATCTGCGCGTGTCGGTCTGTGTGTCTGCGCCTGTCAGACAGAGTGTATCTCAGTGCGAAATGGGCAACATGCAGGTCTGTTCTGTTACACATAAATTTTTTTCGTGTTCGCTACTTTTCCATGTAGCACGAACCTTTCAACCAAATTCCCATAATCTTTCTGTTATTTCAACACATCTTTTTAAAAAATAATTACCACTTCCTCCCCCCAACTTTTTTTCTCGATATGTGGCAGTGAGTCACTATTGCAGTTGCGTCCCTTTCAGTAAGCCCGTATCAAAGCATTCGTGTGTTCTAGCAGCAGTAATTCCTGTAACAATATGTTTTACATGATCAAGCTGGCAGTACTATACAAAACCTCTCATTAGTCGTTCCTTTCGACATGCATGTATGAGCAAAAGTCTTATTCTTTCTTTGTATATCACTAATAATAGCCCCTTCAGTCATAACTGACTATGGGAATGCGCCCCTGAGGTGACAGCCCTCAGCTGCTTATTTTCCTGGTGCTCCTTTCGACGTTTTCTCCTCACCTCTGCTTCCTGTGTGAGCCTCTCTTCGCCCAATCTGAGGTGGCGCCGTAAATAGCATCGCCACTTAGTGCGATCGGCAGCTTCATCCTCCCATGTTGCTGGATCCATGTCCAGTGCCCTCATATCTCTCTTGCAGACATCTTTGAACCTCAGCTGTGGTCGCCCAACTGTTCTCTTGCCATCTGCTAATTGTCCGTAGAAGATATCTTTTGGGATGCGACCATCTTCCATGCGGCGAACATGGCCAAGCCAGCGAAGTCTGCGCTGTCTAAGAAGCGTATACATACTTTGAAGGCCAGCACGTGACAACACCTCGACATTTTATCCTCTCCAGGGCGCGAGCTTGGGCACAGTTATATGGAGATCAAGCTGTTGCCCATGCAGCATGTTCCCCCTCTCCACACAGCCGGTGGATCCAAAGGAACGGCAGTAGCCGATACAGTTTGGTACCAGCCATGCTGATCTTCACGTGACTGAAGTTTATCAACTTTGCAACATAACGTCAAGTTTCTCTGAATTCTCTTTTTAATAATAATTTTTTTTTTTTAACCTCTTTGAAAACGTCATTTCTGTTCATTTGCTGGCAACTCTGAATTCTCAACTTATTTTTTGTAAAAACCATTTTCGTTCTAATTCTTCACATTAATTAAGGTTACCAAAAAAACAGACAGAAAGGGATGAGTCGAGTAAGTGACACGTCATGGAAAGGATATGACGGGAGTGTCATATCTGATATTTTGATATTTCAATGCAGTGGCGACTCCAATGCGATTTGGATGGTGGGGTTATCTATAAATAATGTTGTAGTTACATGTGTTCATAGGCGCGGCAGCATATAACGCAACAATGGTTTATGGAGACAGCATTATGCACACAAAACCAGTAAAGGTTATACATCGTCAAGATTACACTAACAAGGCAACATATGATAGGAAACTCTTTACAGAGCGATACAACAGGAGGCAATCTGATCGACAAGTGTTTCGGCCCATTATACTCCGTAACATTCTAAGGGGGGCGGTCCCACTTGGGTCATGACTCCCAAGTGTCTCAGCCTCCTGTTGTCTTGTATCGAAAATGAACCCATTTCACTCCGGTAGCAACTTTAAAAAACCACAACTCCGCCAGCCGTGAAGGCAATTGTGAAAGTAACAAAGAGAAGACAAATTATCTCGATCGTTCCGTCGCACACAGCTAGGGACAGACACTGACACACCTGGGCGAAGCCGACGAGGCTAGCCACTACGCGCTAGCAACTGAAATTCTGTGCCTAACACCTCTTATAGTATACAACGCGTGTTGCCCCTCAGCCACAGCCCTTTCACCAGTATACCAAAAAACTCAACGTATTGTGGACTTTGAAAAATTCCTGGTGTTTTCTGTACAGCAGAGTTTACTGTCACGATTTCCATAGCCTATTGCGGTTGTTCCACAGCCAGCATGATGCCTTTTCGGCAGTTTCACTAAGCCTCTTCAGTGCCATTGTTCTCGACTGTCACCTCAGCCCCAACAGTTTCAATAAATCATACACTGATGCAGCCACGAGCCCTCTTGCGCCCATCTCAACAGCCATGACCCTTGCAGTGAACCCATCGTGTCTCAGATCCGCGGCCACATATTTAATTGTAACAAGGTGATACATTGAAAGATTACAATTTATAAGAACTTCATAATTACTAAATACAACTCACACTGAAATGTTAATTCGCCGATAGGTTTGCCCAATTAACCTTTTTTGTTGACTACAACAAAGTCGTTAGGCCGATATGGTTCTAAATGTTTTACATCTAATTTTTGTTTGAAAAGTAATTGCACTAAACGAGTCATTTAATTTAAAAAATCGACATTGTTCACTGTAAAAATGAGGATTAAATCTAAGAGTTGTTATTATCTAAGTCACAAGACAATCGTGTCCTTAGTATCAGTAAAAGACAACTGTAATTATCTTGGGGACTGCGTTAATATTCCCAATGATCTGTTCTGCATTTCAGCATTTTCCTCCAGCGAACGCATAGATAAACTAGGGCTGAAGTAAAAAATTTGATATTGTAAAAATAAACATTAACCGTAAAACAGGATGAGTGTGAGTGTATGCGGAAGTGTATGGGGAATTCAAACAATGTTATGTTTATCACCACTATCATTATTACCACAGTCACCACAACACCATCGCTACCGCTACTACTATTATTGTTATCACAACAATATCAACTGCTACCACTACTATTACTACTACCACTATCACCACGACCATCACCATCACCACTACTACTACTACCGCTACTACTATTTAATCTAATACTTCTATTACGACTACTACAACGACTACTACCACCGCTACTACTACCACTATATTCGGTGATTGAAGGGCCACAAAAGTTGTTTCATTCCCTCTTCCTTTAGTCGACCGTCAAATTCACCCCCCCAATTTATCACTTAGTTCAGTAAAACTGTTTGCTACAGAAACTACCGCTACAAGAGTATGTCACTGTTTGGTTGCAGGCTTCCTGCAAGGGGACCAGCTACAGTGGTACATCCATGCTCCATGGGCAACGCACATCTAAATTGATGACGATTAAAAAGCAGAAATAAAACCAGGTTCAGAACAGAGGAATAACCAGACACGGGGCGTACTACAAGAGATGGGGGGTGGAAAAGAGAGATTTTTTTTCTTCTGAAAACGTGTAGACGTAAAAATGTGAACCAACTCAAACTGTCCCTTCTCACTTTAACTCTTCAGCTCCGCGCGATTCCGAGACCCGGTTCTGAGATCTGGGTCAGTTTTGGAGGAAGTGGTTAAGATAAAGCTGAAATCTCCAAAAACGTGATAGGCGTGGCGCGCGGGAGAGTGTGATGCTCGGAAATAGAATATTCTGGAACTAGAGTGAAGGGAACTCCCATAAGGTTGAGCTGTGGTTGGGTTAACAGGGTACATACATTTACAGTGTGTGTGTGTGTGGTATGTTTATGTATATTCTACCACAGAAAGACACACATGAGAGGAAGGAAGAGAGAAAGACACGCGAGAGAAGAGACACAGGTTGACACAAAGACATGTGAGCGAAGAGAGACAAGTACAAAGAGATACGTAAGCGAAGAGAAGTAGAGAGAAAGACGAGTAAGAAAGGAGAGATTGATAGAGAGAAAGACACGTGAGAGAAGTGACACGGGTAGAGAAAGACGTGAGCGAAGAGAGACAAGATAAAAAGACACGTAAGAGAACAGAGACAGGTAGGAAGAGGCACATGAAAGAAGAGAGACAAGTAGAGAGAGACAAGTAGAGAGAAGACAGACAAGTGATAGAAGACAGACAAGTACAGAGACACACGTGAGAAAAGAGACAAGTAGCGAGAGACACGCGAGAGAAGAAAGACATGCGGGTGAAGCGAGACAGGCAGAGAGAGAGAGAGAGAGAGAGGCACGTGAGAGAAGAGGGGCGGGCAGAATAAAAGGCACATGAGAGAAGAGAGATCGATAGAGAGAGAAAGAAAGACGGACGGAGTGAAAGACGCGCGGCAGAAGGAAGACAGATAAAGAGAACGACAGAAAAGCAAATAAATCAATGCAAACATCAGATCTAAAGGTCATTTATATTTGGACATGCGCACTAATATAACGGACTAGGTTAAAAGGGACACGCCTCGCCAAAACGAGGCAAAATTTTATTTAAAAAATAAAAAAAGCAAATAAATAAACAGCTAAAGATAAGCACATTGTGGGAAATATACCTGGACCAGGTCACTGCGTCGTTTAAGCAAGGTGAGAGTGCAAGTTCAAGCAAGGTGACAGTGCAAGTTCAAGCAAGGTGACAGTGCAAGTTCAAGCAAGATGACAGTGCAAGTTCAAGCAAGGTGAGAGTGCAAGTTCAAGCAAGGTGACAGTGCAAGTTCAAGCAAGGTGAGAGTGCAAGTTCAAGCAAGGTGACAGTGCAAGTTCAAGCAAGGTGAGAGTGCAAGTTCAAGCAAGATGACAGTGCAAGTTCAAGCAAGGTGAGAGTGCAAGTTCAAGCAAGGTGAGAGTGCAAGTTCAAGCAAGGTGAGAGTGCAAGTTCAAGCAAGGTGACAGTGCAAGTTCAAGCAAGGTGAGAGTGCAAGTTCAAGCAAGGTGAGAGTGCAAGTTCAAGCAAGATGACAGTGCAAGTTCAAGCAAGGTGACAGTGCAAGTTCAAGCAAGGTGAGAGTGCAAGTTCAAGCAAGGTGAAAGTGCAAGTTCAAGCAAGGTGAAAGTGCAAGTTCAAGCAAGGTGAAAGTGCAAGTTCAAGCAAGGTGAGAGTGCAAGTTCAAGCAAGGTGAGAGTGCAAGTTCAAGCAAGGTGAGAGTGCAAGTTCAAGCAAGATGACAGTGCAAGTTCAAGCAAGGTGACAGTGCAAGTTCAAGCAAGGTGAAAGTGCAAGTTCAAGCAAGGTGAGAGTGCAAGTTCAAGCAAGGTGAGAGTGCAAGTTCAAGCAAGATGACAGTGCAAGTTCAAGCAAGGTGAGAGTGCAAGTTCAAGCAAGGTGACAGTGCAAGTTCAAGCAAGGTGAGAGTGCAAGTTCAAGCAAGGTGACAGTGCAAGTTCAAGCAAGGTGAGAGTGCAAGTTCAAGCAAGGTGAGAGTGCAAGTTCAAGCAAGATGACAGTGCAAGTTCAAGCAAGGTGAGAGTGCAAGTTCAAGCAAGGTGAGAGTGCAAGTTCAAGCAAGGTGAAAGTGCAAGTTCAAGCAAGGTGAAAGTGCAAGTTCAAGCAAGGTGAAAGTGCAAGTTCAAGCAAGGTGACAGTGCAAGTTCAAGCAAGGTGACAGTGCAAGTTCAAGCAAGGTGCAAATGCAAGTTCAAGCAAGGAAAGTACAAGTTCAGAAACTGAAAATAACAAATATAAAAAAAAAATATTTTAAACACAGGCTTTTAATGCACTAAAAAGACACAAATAATTTGTCAAGGAGTTTGCAAGTTTGCAAAAAAAAAGTGCAAGTTCAAGCTGGGGAGGTGACATGAAATTAACTTCTGCAATACATCAAGCACTTAGGATAAAAATATATGATAAGCAAGTTCAAGCCCAGGCCTTGACAGTGCAAGTTACATAGTAAGTAGAAGGACAAATGCAAATGTCGAGGTGTTCACAGCAAGGTGCTTAGACAGCGCAAGCTTTCATGTCCGCCGCATGGAAATGGTCGCATCCCGAAAGATACAAAAAAAAAAACTGGGGGATGGCAAAAAACAGTTGGGCGACCGCAGCTGAGGTTCAAAGATGTGTTACAAAAGAGAAAAATGAGGGACACTGGACGTAAATCCAACAACCTGGGTGGAAAAAGTCTGCCGATGCAACAAGTGGCGATGCTCTCCACGGAGCCACCTCAGATTAGACGAAAAGAAGTTGTCACAGGCAGCAGACAAAAAGCAAAAAAGGGGACGATTCTACATGAAATTAACTTCTGCTTTATACATCATTACACACTTATGGATAAAATATATGATAAGCGCTTAAGCGCCCCAGGCCTTTTATCAATTTGATGTTACATATCTTCGGTATTTCGTAGAAGGACAAAGTGACAAATGTCGAGGTGTTGACACATGTCACAGTGCTTAGACAGCGCAGACTGCGCTGGCTTGGCCATGTCCGCCGCATGGAAGATGGTCGCATCCCGAAAGATACATTCTACGGAAAACTGGCGGATGGCAAAAGAACAGTTGGGCGACCGCAGCTGAGGTTCAAAGATGTGTGCAAGAGAGACATGAGGGCACTGGACGTAAATCCAACAACCTGGGAGATGAAGCTGCCGATCGCAACAAGTGGCGATGCTCTCCACGGAGCCACCTCAGATTAGACGAAAAGAAGTTGTCACAGCAAGCAGAAGAGAATAGAAAACGTCGACAGGAACACCAGGAAATAAGGAGCTGAGAGTTATCATCTCAGGGGCGCATTCCTAGTCAGATGCGACAGTTATTACTAGATATGTCATGGAGGTGATGTGCGCGACAGGTGATATTTAAGGGAGTTTATGTGTAAGAGAAGCTATTTGTAATAGAAGTGATATGTAAGAGATGCAATATGTAATAGAAGTGATATGTACGAGAAGCTATATGTAATAGAAGTGATAGGTAAGAGATGGTGTATGTAATAGAAGTGATATGTAAGAGATGTAATATGTAATAGAAGTGATATGTAAAGAAGTGATATGTAAGAGATGTAATATGTAATATCAGTGATATGCTAGAGATGTAATATGTAATGGAAGTGATATGCGAGAGGTGTGATATGAGAGAGGTGTAATTTGTAATATAAATTATATGTAAGAGATGCAAGAGATGTAATATGTAATATAAGTGATATTCAAGAGATGTAATATGTAATAGAAGTGATATTCAAGAGATGTAATATGTAATAGAAGTGATATGCAAGAGATGCAATATGTAACAGACTTGATATACATGACATGTAATATGTAACAGAAGTGATATGCAAGAGGTGTAATATGTAATAGAAGTGATATGTAATAGAAGTGATATGCAGGTGATGTTATATGTTAAAGAAGTGATATGCAAGAGATGTGATATGTAATAGAAGTGATATGCAAGAAGTGCTATATGTAATTTAAGTGATATGCAAGAGAGGTTTTATGCAATAGAAGTGATATGCAAGAGATGTAATATGTAATAGAAGTGATATGCAAGAGGTGTACTATATAATCGAAGTGATATACAAGAGGTGTAATATGTAATCGAAGTGATATGCAATAGATGTAATATGTAATCGAAGTGATGTAATATGTAATAGTTGTGATATGTAAGAGATGTTATCTGTAACAGAACTGATATGTAAGAGATGTAATATGTAACACAAGTGATATGTAAGAGATCTTATAATAATAATAATAATAATAATAGCCCCTTCAGTCATAACTGACTATGGGAATGCGCCCCTGAGGTGACAGCCCTCAGCTGCTTATTTTCCTGGTGCTCCTTTCGACGTTTTCTCCTCACCTCTGCTTCTTGTGTGAGCCTCTCTTCGCCCAATCTGAGGTGGCGCCGTAAATAGCATCGCCACTTAGTGCGATCGGCAGCTTCATCCTCCCATGTTGCTGGATCCATGTCCAGTGCCCTCATATCTCTCTTGCACACATCTTTGAACCTCAGCTGTGGTCGCCCAACTGTTCTCTTGCCATCTGCTAATTGTCCGTAGAAGATCTTATATGTAATAGAAGTGATATGCAAGATATATTAAATGTAACACTAGCTGTAAGTACCCGGCGTTGCCCGGATTTTCCTAGTAACTGTTTAGGAAATTTAGAAAATGAAGAAAAGTCAAACTATAATATTTTGATATTCGAGTGAAAGTGAACTTTCATTTAATTTAATGACTACTGCTTTAAGTGACTATCCTCGTGCCTTGTTTACAGTAATTGAATATGCAAGCCGTACAAAATACTGTTATTCCTTATGGTTCCACCGGAAGAGTGATTTCATTTTGCTTCCAAGTTTTTACAAGAAGTAAATTAATAAGGCATGTTTTCTGGTTCCATCTGGTGCACCAAGAAAGAATAGCCCACCATTTCCTTTTTTAAAACGTGTTAACTACTAATCTTTGCAGTACGCCCCCTTCAAACACATATATTGTTTCGTCAACCAAGACGCTTATTATTTTCCTTGATATCTTCCTTGATTGTTTATGTTCTATTTGCTGCACTGTAATATTGTTCTCGGTGATTTATTTATGTTTTAGTTGTTATTCAGATTGTTTTGTTGTTCTGAAGCTCTGTTTATACTTGTACGCGTTTAATATTGGTTGGAGGTTTATTTATGTCAGTCTGTATCTTCCTGGGCAAGAATGCTACTGTAGAACTATTGGAAAGGCAATCAAATGGTTCTGTAAGGTTTCCTTATTTTTGTAATGTTTGTATCATTTTGTCATGGCACGCTTTGTTCATCCAAGACACAATTGCCGTCTGTTAAATTAACGTTCGTATACAATTTTCCTAATATAAAAGAGTGAGTAAATGTGTTGAGCTGTACTCCACACAAAATGGTGGGACCGATAAAAGCAATGTTATTCTGCATCCGAGTTTTAGCAAGCAGAAAATTAATAAGACACATTTTCCCTTTCCGACCTGATGAACCAAGACTCGTCCTTTTTAACGTGTTTACTACTGGTTTTCGTAGCACGTTCTTTTCAAACATAACAACGATTATTATTTTCTGTGATACATACTTCTAATATAAAAGACCAAGTGATTGTGTTGAGCTGCATTTTTAAATACAAGTTTCTCTTTTCGGCGAGATGCGACTCGTTCAGCCTAGACACACAGATGACGTCGATTATATTAGGACACATGTCCAAAATAAAGAAGACCTTTCGTTCTGGTATATTGATTAGGTCTGAGATAAGTTTTTTTTTAAATAAACAAATGTTGCATCATTATGGCATTTTTTGGCAAGGCGCGCCAGTTTCAACCTAGACAAATGCTCCCGATTAAGGCGCATGTCGAATTATTTTTTGTTTTTTAAGGGCATATTGATACATACACGTTTATTTTTTAAATAAATGTGACATTCCACTGGCGCATGTCCAATTAGAAAAGACCTTGTGATCTAGGTGTACATATGCAACATCCATGTTGCTTTTCATCTCTTGTTCTTCCGTGTATACAAGTAAAATCCGCCTTCTAAAATTAATTATATTAAATTTAAATATAAAAAAAAAAAAAAACAGAAATGCTACATACAACTTCACTTTTCTTTTAATTTTTGCGTAAAGTTTTAAAGTGTAATTCATCATCATCATGTGACGTATTCTTTCCAGAACGTTGTCTCCATTACAGCTGCTCTGAACGTGTAATTAAAATTATTTAATTGTGTCATAAAATAACAATTGGCGTAGTTATTTGCAATCAAAAATACTTTACCAATCTGATTATTTCCCCTTTTCAGCAGTTACGCGTACAGAAAATACAATGAATGAAGTTGCATATCGGTGGTCAGTCAAATTTTCTGAATGTGTCTCCAGAAGTGTAATGCTTTGAGGCGAGAATTCAGATTTTCACTTGTACAGTATATCTTTGGCACCAGCTTATGCTTTTTTATTTGTTAACCAAAGCGGTGGAAACCAAATTATTTTACAATTTAAATCTTCTTGACGCAGTATTTAAAAAATGCTGTAAAAATAAATAACAAATAAAATTTTAAAAAAACTATAAACCTTAATAGAGTTTCTTTCAAATTAAACATGCATATTTTTTATAGTTTTGTTTTCTGCAACAACTAAAGTTTTTGCTATAAAATGACTTGAAACTAATTTGCACCGAAAAAAAGACTATCAAGTAAGTTTGGTTTTTACATATGTCGATACAGTTGTTTTATAATTTAAATTCGCTTGACGACGTATTTTAAGCATGCTGCGAACATTTTAAAACTAAAACAATAACTGAATCATTCAAGTTAAACACGCACAGTGGACTCTGCAGACTTCAAATGTAGATCCCCCCAGAACATTCACTGGTTTTAATATGTATCGGGGAGCCGCGCTAGTGTAGTGGTTACCACACCGCTCTGGCGACCGGGTGATCCAGGATCAAACCCGGGCGACGGCATTTGAGGATTTTTCGTCGACCGGGATTTGGACTGGATTAACTCGAGACTTGGCGAGGACATTTGAAAGAGTGTCGTCGACCAGGGATTGGCGGCTCCTGAGCCGACCCAGCTCTAATGGGTACCTCCGAAATCGGCGAGTATTTGCCTGAATGGTGAGGGACACCTGTCTCTGTACAAGAAAAAAAGGGATACTCACGTAAAATCAATGTCAGGTTAGACATTAATAATAACCTGAGATTTCGCCTCAAGTATTAGCGGGCGTACGGAAAAAAAAAAAAAAAAAAAAAAAAAAAAATATGTATCGATATAGCTCCAATACAATTAGAAATCGAGTGGCAAAATTAGTATCATTAAAATGTCATAGTTAAAAAACGATAGTGCTACATTACAATTGAATTTTTTTCTATTTCCCATTAAATTAAAAGTGTGTAATTAAACATTTTTAATTATGTTGTAAAACATGCAAACGTATGGTTATTATTTACAAACATGAAATAATAGTTTTAATATTTGTCTTACGTCCCTTATTTTCTGTAGAATGTCTCTGTCCCTTGATTACGGCCCCTGAGAATTAACACTGGCTTGTTTACATTTTATACGAAAACTTTAAATTACATGTTTGTCATAATTACAATATTAAATTATGAAATAACTACATGGCGTTACACGGAAGTAATTAAACAGACTCTCTGCCAAAATTCATTAAGAAATAATTAGGCATGCGGATTTGTAATAAGAACATAGAAACATACATTGCCTTTTATTTATATAGATAAGTGATAAGCAGTATATGTTTTGTGTAATAGAGGGGATATATAAAAAAGGCGTGTGGAGAACAGATGAACAATAAAAGATAGTCAAAGACAATAAAACTAGGCAGGGAGGGGACGGTTAAAATCCTTGGCTAGACACACCTTGATACCTGACCCCAGTTTCATCATTCAGACGTAGCACACCGTAGATACAGCAAGGGAAAGTAGGACGGAGAAGTCTGGAACTAACAGTTTCAAAATGCTGGGAATATATAAGAATGTCTGGTATTTTGTTGATATGCCAGGTGGGAGTAACCCGAACTGGTCTGCACGAAAACGTGCGATACGCTCTCGGAGAAAGAGGTACGGCTTGCAGTCAACAAAATGTTGGGGCTTTTTCCTCTCCATGAGGAAAACATTGTTCTTATACGTTCCGTTACAATATTGTTGTCTATTTGGAAAGGGTCAGTTAAATACAAATGGAATAAAGGGTAAAGAAAAGACGTGATTGCATGACAAGAGACACACTTCCTGTTGAAATCAACTGATAGCGGGAAAGGGGGAGGAATGAATGAATGAATGAATTTTATCTCGAGGCTAACTGACCGGCTCATGCTTTCAACAGCGTTCTACAATTTATAAGTAAATCCATTCATGCCGTCCAACTGTATGACTCTGACAAATGGACAACAGTAACAACGACAGCTAATAAGTTACAGGATGTCTTAAATGGGTGATATCATCCTATATATAAAATCCCAGCTTTTTCTGTCAGTACGTAACGCTAAGGGGTGCAACTTTGGTTGAAAGTTAGACATTAATTGTATTGTTTCGCTTATATGTAATAGTAACACTTACCAAAGAACAATGTGCAAATGACGGTGTGCTTGAACAGTTTGATTATACTGTATGGAAAGAAGTCAACAAGACAACTGATAAACAGTACATGAACTTGAGACAGGAAGATGCGGAGATAACACGAGAACACGAGATGAGAAGAAGACGATGGTGATGGATAGGACACACATTGAGTCATCCTTTTGATAGCATTACAGGGTAATCCTTGTTCTGGAATCCCCGTAGTAAGTGAAGCAGCGAAGACCGAAAAGTATAAGGGCCGAATAGAACTAGACAAACTGAAGGTATAGAGTGACAATGAGGCACGTAAAACGAAATCATGTCTAAGAGATACAGCGAGTAGATAAAGCAGAACTGCACATCTGATCTGATTCGTAGGACGTATTTATGAATGACCTATGACTAATGTGAGAAGTGCAGAGAGAATAGCTGTGAATTATAGAAAAATCTCATCTCTCATCAAATCCCAGCCACACATCACTTGCGACGCATTCTCTCTCACTATGTCCATGTCTGAAAAAAAATCCGAAATCTCTCTCACTAGCCATCTCCTGATCACATCGTGGCGGGGGGGCCATTTTCCTCTCCTATTTCCGAGGGGCAGGCGGGGGGGGGGGAGCATCAGACCTTCTCCTCGTCTCTCTCTCTCTCTCTCTCTCTCTCTCTCTCTCTCCACACACAGAGCATAAATCTGTGGTGATTTGTCTATTAGAACCATTTATGTATTGGTAATCACATACTCTATCGAACGAGTGTGCTTGTACATGCATATACAACAACTGAGCAACTCAAATTATTTCGTGAACAACACTAGAGGGAGAATCTCGGCGCGCGAGTATTGCAACATGTGACTTTGAACGAAAGTTATCACTTCTGAACATCATTATGATCATCCGCAGACCTATGACTGCCCAATGAATCTATTTTTATTTTTATTCCTGTTCAACAAAAAAACATAATGTTCCTACTCAAGTAAAATCGCAAGATTTTGACAGCATTATATTGAACCACAAGATGATTTTTTCCACTACTCTAAACGTTTAAAACAAAATTCTACTGTGAAAAACCCGAAAGCACCCCGCAAGGGTCCAACGGCGCGCTGCAATTCAACAACAGACAAGTTAACTTAATAAAGCTCTCAGGATCAGCAAAAACCAACAGGTGTGGTACAGCAATGTTCTATTAACTTTCATTGAACCCGAAGGAGCAACATAGAGTTACGCATACGTAATGCGCGGACTACGTCACAAGAGATAATTGAATGTTGTTGTTGTGTATTGTGTACCCCAACCGTAATTGTCTTTTCAAGCGTAGCGCAATTGTACTTTAACCTTGAAATGTCTAATAGATGAGTTTGATGAAATTCAAACTCCAACAAAACCGTATAATACGCTCAGGCCACCTAGGACTCATCTAATGGCTGCTAGCAATGTTTAATTCTAATGCGTGCAGAGAGGTTTCGGCATGTAATCAGATCAATGAATCGTTGTTGCTATCGTGTCCAACCTGTTCGATCCCGGTCAACTCGCCTCTCTGTATGACCCTGCATGTCACATGCCCAAACTAAAAGGCAAAGCCCTGAACACACCCATCGTACTCACTTCGATCCGAACTTCATCCAAGCCTCTTTCGGTTTAACTCGTCCATAGAATATTTTTGTCACTATTCTTATTGTGAGCCGTGTCCTCATGTCTTTGGCTAGGTCTCACGGATACGCGAAGAATGAATATATGTCGCGCCGTACATAAATTACCGCGTTGACAAAACTACGAAACCATCCCTCAGTGACTCCTCTCGGGGTCAACATGAAATCAAACAATTAATAACGGATATTAAATTCTTAAAAAAAGTTCCTGCGAACCACCACTCGTCCGGAGTGAACCCCCAGTCTCAACAGACGTGTTTATCCTCAACTATGAAACATACTGGTGTTCTAGATATCTTAGTTTACCCATGTTTGTCGGAGGAGCTTCTGGTCCCTTGTTCTCATCAACCTCCCTGAAGTTCGTTTATTTAGAGTCGATAAGATATTTGTAGCTTAAATTAACGCAATTATATAAACCAGTACTCCATATCCAAGCGTTGCAGATGCCCATAGACTAGTTGGCACATCACCTTTGAATGCTTCCAACACGTAACAGTTTCACCTCGATGGTTTGATCATCAAAGACAACTGGTCTGCTACTCCTCAGAGCAAGAATCACAAATTGATAAATGACATTGACATCAAAAATACCATATACCCTGGCAGACTGTTTTACTCCTGTCTTCTTAATAGTACATACGAGCGTATTCATCCTAGTCCACACCTAACCCCAAATCAAACACTAACCCCACCCTCACCCCACACCCCCTCAAATACAATACCGAGGCATGGTCAAACGAACTAGACTGGCTAAATAAAACAAATGCACCTACACAACTAAATAAGGCGCCGCCTTCTTGTCATATCTGTGTAATATTTCACGTTTATGGTTCACATATTTAACTTTATCTCATGAATTATGATTTTGGGGGTCTAGGCCATCATGCCCCAACCACCGTGGTGCCCAACCAAAGTGAGGCACACAGAGCCCGCCACTAAATTATATGACCCTCACACTCTCTCCTACTATTACACCCAACACACCCCAACAAACAAGACCATAAAACTCCAAAAAGCGCCCACAAACCCACACCAAATTCCCGCCCCGCCCCTACCAATACCACAAACAAGACAACCTCCCGATCTAACTCACCCCAAACCTACTCTCCCCACACACATCCTCACAACCCCACCCAATAAAGTACAATGCAGGATACGTCCACTGTGTCATTTTTTTCCCATAGTCTAATCTCGTTTCAACACACTAACATTTAATAGGAGTATTGTATCACTCTCCTTCTATATGATGATTTCTTTCTAATTACTAGAATTAACTATCAATAAAACGCTTCTAGCGCCTGGTAAATAAGTGATACCCAACCGAACACTGAGGCCTTAGCTATATGCTATCTTAGGTGTCTTTACAAAACGTTATTAAATAACAACTAAAAGTCACTATAATTATCCAAAAGCATAAAATCAAAATAAGAAATAATACCCAAACGGTCTCATCTCGTCATGTCAATTATTCACATTGTACCCGCCATTTTGGCAAGTATTCAAAACATTTATGGCCTTTGTTCAAATCATACATAAATAATTAATAATAGTTAATTCCGCCTATCTATATGCTACCGTACCAATTCAATGAAAATAAAAACCACAGGAAACTAATACTCGTACACACAATCAAGGTTCCTGCCGCTGGCTTCCAGACCTGTTGATTTATTTATTTTTTTGTATAATAGTTTTAGTTTTAACTAACAAATCACACGATTCTATTCACGGGACGAATTCCTGAGATCATGAGTGAAAAATGGACACACTCAGACATTACAAAATGAGTGCGACAAGCGCTCTTTGGAAGTTTTAGGAGATATTATGAGAAAAGGTAGGGCCTGGCCCAATGTGAAATTCTCAGGTGTCACCCTATCCTTTTTTCCGAATTAAATATTTAAAAAAAAAAGCCAAACGTCCAAACAAACACGCGCATCTGTCTATTTCAGCAGATCCCTGTATAGTAATGTCATGTCTTTGGAATAACACTCTAGGTTCAAACTTATACTTAGTTTATTGCACCCCGACCGCAATAATATTTTCTCCTATCCTTCAGACAATTACTAACCAATCCAAAATTCACTACATCCCCTCTCAAATAGCCACTTTTATGTCAAAACCCCCAGACCGCGCTCTGACCAAAAATTTAATGCTAAAATTGAATGGCAAACAAAGCGGTGTTAACCAGTGTATTTCGTGCAAGGTCCGCTTTTGGTTGAAACATCTAGTATAATAGTCCAAATCACTAGATTTATTACATTAGATGGATATATTGTATATTTAAGAAACAAGATTTATCTGCTCAGGACGAGAAGATAATGCTATTAAACACTAACTAAATTTTATATGGCCCATGGTGTCTCTGTAATCTATGAATTTACCATTATATATTTTCCATATTAGATTGAGTCAATTTCCTACTTTACCTATAAATACGTTCGCACAAACTTTTTATATCACAACCCTCGACACACTAGGTCATGTTTTTCAAACTTTGAAACCACTAGTAGCAGTTATTGTCCATAAAATGTACTGAACTTGGCATGGCAATTGCTACAGTCTTTGTGGTGTATACATTTCACAGCTGTGGTGACTAGACCACAGAACAAATATTGTGCCTTACAATAGATTTTTGCTTAGATAACATTTTAATGCGTACAAGCATTGTTTTAGCAGTCTTGAGAACTTGTATACAAACTATGTATCCTAAAATCAGTAAAATGTAGTTAAACCCAAAATATGTTTAAGGTCAACTACCCCACGCAGTTCGCTTCCAATATTGTTGTTACAAAGTCATTCAAACCAAACGTGTTGAATAGACAGTGGCGAAAACATTTTTTCTCTGAGTCGCTCCACCACTTAGTCTCCCAACTAGTATTTTAACATCCTTCAAGACGAAAAAACCAGCCAGTTCGTTAAAACAAACATGTGTAAAATAACATATTTACATTTTATGAGAATGTCATGACATTATCAAAATAAAAAAACGTCAAGGACCCTTTTAACATCCCACTGGCACCATATACTCCGTTCCAGTGGGGCGTGTTGAGGGGTCAGAAGTGCGCTGGGCTAACCAACGCACAACAGTGGTGCGCATGGTAAAAAACTAGACATAAAAAGAAATATGGCAAAAATCTCATACAAAATATCAACTTTCACGATTTTGAAAGTAGTCAAGGAAATAGAAAGAAGATTTATCAAGTCAGAACAGGTAATCAGACAACATTTTTTATATCACTCTCAACACACCATAAAAACTCGTAAATAAAACAAAAAACATTACAAACGAAATGTGCGATATCTTGAAGCTATTTAGATCGGTAAAAACGCCGTAGACGTAATTAGTGTAAAGCACCAAAATAATAAACAAACTGAGTTTTAATATACATGGTAATTCAATAAAAATACTAATTTTGGTCTCATAATAGCAGACGAGCCAATACAACAATAATAACGTAAACAAAAAACTATCAACTTAGAGATAACGCCAAAAATCGGTGAATTTTAGCTTTGGTAAAAAATAATAATCAATAAAATGACAAACCTATGAACACAAGAAAACATATCAAAGATAATGATGTTTACCCCTAAAAAAAAAACAATTAAAAAGTCACATTAAAAAAAAACAACTATAATGCCCCCCCTCCCACAAAACCTACCCGGCGTAAAAAAGAATTTTCTAATACACTGCAGCCCTCCTGAAGAATATATTTACCAGCATACCCCCTCAAACAAGCGCTCCACCCCCATTTTTTAATATCCATCGTTACAATTTACCTAGAAAATGTATGATTTGATTAAAAGAGTTTGTTCCACCCCCCCCAATAGAACCCAAGTATACACTGTTCTACCCATTACCCTCATTTCCATCCCCCCCCTTGTCTACACGCCCTGTCAACTGAATATGTATGTTTTTGCGATGGTTGTTAGCTACCTCCCAACCATTGTGGACCGACAGGACGCTAGGGCAAACCGAGAAGTAAATCCAGTAACAGCGACCCCATAGGCTTGACTGCTTGTATTCAGGGTTCAGCTGACCCAGAGACTGACTCGAAACCCCCGAATACCTACCTCTCCAGCCCATCCAATCACTTGTTGTGGTACCTGGAAATAGGCTGCAAAACACCTGCAGTCCGAATAAACAGAGATTGTTAGTGGATCTAAGAGGGTAAGGCACAGACCGGTCACCTCAAAATACGCCATAATGCATGTAAACCAAAATGTGTCATAGACCGGCCCCCAAAGGCCCAGAAAATGCAGGCTGGCCTGCCTGGTATCGGAACAGCGAAACTGTACGTTTTAAGCGTTACGGAGTATTCGTTTTCCCTTACTCTTCCTACACTCCGCTGTGAGTCCAGATTACTGTAGAGAGTTGTGAAAAGAGAGAGCGCCATATCTATTCTAAATCGGCTGTCCTTCCCTCCTTGCTTCGGTTCCATTCTAGGTCCTCTGGATCCATGCAAAAACGTTCTAATGTTTGTCCTCGTGTGTCCATCGGACTTATAGTGGATCGTCCTGGAGGTCTGGATCTCTCCCAGGCACTTTAGTTACCCGAAGCTTGTATGTATGGAAGCCGACTTCGCTCGACCATCTGCAGACCAATGGGCACAATCCATCATCGAGTTATTGTAGTGACCCTGTTCTAGCATTGGCGTTGCTACTGCAGGGGGTCCGAGGTTTTTAAGGCTTCCACTATGGATCGTATCGCGTTCGGGTTGACGGACCATATGTCTTTCTCTCATGTTTACTGATCAACCTACACTAGCCATACTAGATACACTTTAACTTTCCATTTCATGAAGGTCCATTAGAGTCTGGCCCTACTTTTGTGAGTTTGTTAGTCATTTGCCACATGAACTCCGGCATCCATACACAAGATTGTATGGACATATTTGAATTCGGTATATACCATCACACTTCTACGTCTTAAACCCCATTTTAATACCAACGTTCCATCCAATTTTGTCTTAGAGGTGAATCTATCGACATATTATGGCTTGAAAAAGGTCTCACACAAACAAGCTGCTGCGACTAACACATCGGTAGTAGACCAACTCTTCTAACTCCACAATGACCCCAAGCCAGTCCACCCCTCCCCCCCGGTCCTAAACACACAGTCCGCTCCCCAAGGTATTAACCACCACCCCCCGAAAGACCCTTCGTCCGCCCCCGACCTAAACCTGACCAGGATCGACCGTTGCACCCCCCACGGACGGCGCCCCCCAGCTTAAACTTAATACGTCTTTCTATATTCCTCTCGTGATCCCCCACCCATCAACAGGTATTTCACCCCTTGACGTGATTCTTAAAACCCCAACCATCTTTCCAAACCCGAGCTACAATCTATATGATCATCCCTCTCACCTCTACAGGACCAGCCTCTTCCTTCCCGGACTTGACAGTTTTGTGCACATTTTGAGAGGATGATGCCTCTATAATTTGCAATCAGGGCAAACATCATAAACCAGCAAATGTGCCATCTCGTGAAATACATAACCAGTTTATTTTCTAAATACTCTTCCAGTTACCCTATGAATACACTTTCCTTGTTTCTCTGGCTTACATGCTTTGATCCACATACATCCACATGAGGAGTATGAAAAGATCTAAAGTGACAGGATATCACCATTGTCCTTACACCAGTGCTGGTGGATCCTGAATTATTCTGTCAAAATATGGATTTCTGTAAATTCTTCATATAATATTTGCAAGACTTGTAATGATAGCTCCTGACATAGCAATGTAATCATTGAGGTTGATGGAATGTTCTGAATCCTTGGCCCAAACAGTCCGCAAAGTTTATGTAAACGGCGCTAGAAAAGAACGTAACTCATAACGTCCTTGTTCAGTTGGACGAAATGCAGAGAAGAAGTCCCCCCCCCAAGCACCGACAATTTAGTCTCCTTCATTGCTTGTGACACGCCTTAATACGTGTATAGCATCTCGCCGTCATAAAAGGTTATAGTAATCCGTAGAATGCTGCATAAACGTTCACTATAGTACAGACTTCACTTATGCCATACAGACTTTGATATCATTACAGAATCTCACTTATGCCATAAAAGACTATGCCATAACCGGGATTCGTTAACTTGCCTAGACATGTCAGATTTACCATCCACAGACTTTCGACTTTTACCATAACAGACTTCACATGCCAACAGACTTTTAACTATGCCATACAGGAACTTCACTATACCATACAACACAACTTTGCCATACAGACGTTACCCATGCTCATTACATCTTCACCATGCCATACAGGGACTTCACCATGCCCATACACTTCACTATGCATACAGACTTGTATCATACAGATTCACTATTCCATACAGACTTCACCACTTACAGACTTCAGTATGCCAGGAACAATACCATACAGACTTCACTATACCATACAGACTTCACACTACAGATACACTATGCCATACAGGACTTCACTATGCCATACAGACTTCACTATGCCATACAGACTTCACTATGCCATATACAGACTTCACTACCATACAGCCATACAGACTTCACTATGCCATACAGACTTCACTATGCCCATACAGACTTCACTATGCATACAGACTTCACTATAACCAATACAGACTTCACTATACCATACAGACTTCACTATGCCATACAGACTTCACTATGCCATACAGACTTCACTATGCCATACAGACTTCACTATGCCATACAGACTTCACTATACCATACAGACTTCACTATGCCATACAGACTTCACTATGCCATACAGACTTCACTATGCCATACAGACTTCACTATGCCATACAGACTTCACTATGCCATACAGACTTCACTATGCCATACAGACTTCACTATGCCATACAGACTTCACTATACCATACAGAGTTCACTATGCCATACAGAGTTCACTATGCCATACAGAGTTCACTATGCCATACAGACTTCACTATACCATACAGACTTCACTATACCATACAGACTTCACTATGCCATACAGACTTCACTATGCCATACAGACTTCACTATGCCATACAGACTTCGCTATACCATACAGACTTCGCTATACCATACAGACTTCGCTATGCCATACTGACTTCACTATGCCATACAGACTTCACTTTGCCATACAGACTTCACTTTGCCATACAGACTTCACTATGCCATACAGACTTCACTATGCCATACAGACTTCACTATGCCATACAAACTTCACTATACCATACTGACTTCACTATACCATACAGACTTCACTATACCATACAGACTTCATTATACCATACAGACTTCACTATACCATACAGACTTCACTATACTATGTCCAGCTCTTTGCGGTGGATGACCAGTTCCTTTCCTTGATGCCTGTTTTCCATAATTCAAGAGCAGACTCTGGTACCCATTTCATCACCATCATCATTATTTTTCTTTGCGCTCTTTACGTAGAATGGAACCACAACTGTAGTTGGCTACTTTACAGGAAGTCTGCGCCAAACAGTCACGTGATCTTGCAGCGGCAGTTCCATGAGTTTGCAGTTGTAGTTTCTCCGGCAATTAGTTTTACATGATGAGGTTTCCAGCTCCATGCCCAACCTCATACAAGTTGCCTTGTACGACATGCCTGATATTTCTGTTCATCCTTTGTCTCTTCAGAGACACCTGGTTACTACACGGGTACCCATTTACAGCTATGTAAAATGCAACGTGGCGCTACCAGGGTTCGATTCCGGAACCAGGTAGCTTCGCCGCGACAGGCAAGCCCTGTACCAATGGGGAGCTCATTATAATAATTACATATGTCAGCATATAATTCGTGTCAATTCTAGCGTAATTTATTTTAAACTCAATGAATGGGCCTGATGTACTCATTATCTTAACTCAATGATTGGGTCCAATGCGCCCTTTTCAAACATGTCCTAAAAGGCGGCTAAAAGAGGTTGTGCGTGAGGCAGGTACATCATCATTAAAACAAAGTGCTGTAAGACATACCTTTGCAACTGCTGCAACATGACGTATTTTGGTCATTCTTAGGAAGCGAAAACATTGGGACATATCATTCATTCAATTAATTCCAATTCCACCCATATTCAATAAGCCAGTCTCTGTCGCGATATATATATATATATATATATATATATATATATATATATATATAATATAAATTTAAAAATAAGATATATATATATATATATATATATATATATATATATATATATATATATCTTTATTTATTTATATATCAAACTGCACTATAATTAACTTAGTATGCATTGAAGTGCGCGCGAGCGTTGCGATCTTCCGTTTACAACACTGCCGGTCTCACGTCGCGACTTATTATTATTTTTTTTTAAACATCTTCTAAAATTTCTGGTTGTGTTTTTAAAAGCCTCTTTCGTTAGTGAAAGATGAATTTGTCAGACACGATCTGTAGACATGTGATTACCGACTTTAACCCACAGTGTAAGTGGTAGACTGCCTGCTTATTCTGTCTGCAAGTTAGACGGTGCAAATGTGAGAAATTTAATTTTTACCCTTCCAAAATGTCGAAGTCCATTATTTTAGAAAAACTACAATCACACATAGAGTTACTAATTTAAATTCTTGCATTAGAGGTAATAGAGGTAGCAGAATTAATTACAATAGTAATAGTAGTAATAGCTACTATTCGTAATCTCATCCAAGATAACCTCCTTCCTTCTAGTGCCATGTCTCTCCATATTATTGATAGTAGTCTAGGTAAACCTTCCTTCTACATGCTTCCTAAGGTTCATAAAATTGACAATCCGGGTCGACCTATTGTTTCAGCCTGCTCTTGTCCCACTGAACGTATCTCTGATTTCCTGGATAGTATTTTGCAACCCTTAGTGGCCAATCTACCTTCTTTTTTGAAGGACACCACCCATGCTATCACTACTTTTGATTCCATCCAATTCACACCTGACCACACCTACCGTCTATTCCTTCTGGATGTCTGTTCGCTTCCATTCCACACTCTGATGGCCTTAAAGCACTACAATTTTTTCTCGACAGACGCACTGACCTTACTTTTAGCACAGGTTCTCTTCTTCGCCTTGCGGAATTGGTTTTCACTCTCAACTCTTTTGAATTCAATGACCAGTTCTTTAATTAAATTAGTGGCGTTGCTATGGGCACCAAAATAGGCCCGAGTTATGCTTGCCTCTTCATGGGTCACTTTGAATATTTGGTGCTTCAAAGTTACGATGGACCATTACCTGAGTTTTACCGTCGTTATATCGACGATGGTATTGGAGTTACAGACATGTCTGAAGTTAATCTCCGTAGGTTCATTGACCATGTTGGCAATTTTCATCCTGCCATCAAATTCACTTCTCAGATTTCTACTACTTCAGTTAACTTCCTTGACCTCACTGTCAATATTACTCCTACTGGCCTTACTACCTCTGTCTTTTATAAACCTACTGATGCTCATGGTTTCCTTCTTTACACCTCCTCTCACCCTCTCAGCTGTAAAGATTCCATTCCCTACAATCAACTTCTACGCTTACGTCGGATGTGTCACGATGAAGATGACTTCCGTGAACGAGCTCAAGAAATGCTCGATTTTTTTCGCCGACATCACTATCCTGAAAGAGTTTTATCTGATGCCCTTAAACGCATTAGTCATGTTACTCGTCAGGTTGCACTTACTGCTAAACCTACTACTACATCTGACAGACTCAAACTTGTCTTAACTTTTCACCCTCATTGTTTGGCGGTGAAAAAAATTATGTTTCGTCATCTGCCTATTCTCCACTCCAATCCTGATACCAGAGAGTTGTTTCGTGATGCCCCTTTGGTGGGATATCGTAGGGATAAGAATTTTAGGGATATTCTTGTGCACAGTCGCTTGAGACAAACTAGTCCTTCTCACTTTGGTACTAAACCGTGCCAACGCCGCATATGTAAGACCTGTCCTTTTGTACTCCAAACGCAGTCAGTCTCCTTTCCGAACGGTAAATTTGCCATTGGGGAGTCTTTCACATGTGAATCCAGAAACCTGATTTATGCTATCATCTTGTAGTGGGTTTGATGGTATTGTATGATGGTGAAATTACTAAATGTAATGTATGAGGCCAGCTGTGAAGGCTCCTGAGATAAAATGTAGTTGTGAATTGTCAGAAGGCCTTTCTTGCTACCACTACGACCTCACACTCAATTTTTTTTCTTAATGAATGTAGCTATGTAAAATGTCTAGGGTAATGATATGTAATGTGGTGTGATAGTTATAGATACACCCACAGATATTTAAGCAGACTAATAATATTTAACAAATGTTAAAATACACTGAACTAACTCACGTGTGTAAAATTTTTGATAGAATTATATTACATTTATTTGTTCTGGATCAAGTTTTATGTTGACCAGAACATTTTTTTAAAAAAAGGATTTAAAAATTATGAAAGAAATGCATGGAATGTTACATAATAAATGCAAGAGTGTACATATATAAGTACTAGACTAGTTAGTTTTATTAAAATGTTCTAGTAGTCATCTACTTGGGAGGATAGTTAATGTTTGTGCTGTTGGGGTGGCCTCATCACACCTGTCTATATTGACTACACAGTGTCCAGTAAATTACAGGAATTTTATGGGGTATTAGTAACTAAAAGGCGTTGGTGAACTTCCAGCAGACCAGAGGCTCACTCAACTTGCATATGTAGCTCTGGTGCTGAAATCTGGTGGTCCCACCTCTCCGTGCTGGCGGGCAATAATAGTGGTCTCTGTCACAACGTACTGCACAGATACACTCGAGTAAAATCACCAACTGAATGGACACCGCCTTGTTGACAACTGAAACTCACAGCTCTGCAATCAAAGTATTGGCTATGTGTCAAAATTCTATTCTCTACCCACGTCTGGACACAACACGGACACAACAACCACATCATACAGACAGGTCAGATCTCTCTGACCAAACAGCACATTTACCATGGTGGTTTTACATCAGATAGGTCCTCCCAGACTATAGATTCTGAAAAATATTTATTAGTTTTCCTTCCCTAAAAGTGGATAGGTAATATGTTTTCATTATTCTCAACACTTGATCTGTCTTTCCTAACCCTTGCTGGAGTTTATGTATATTGTTGGTCCCTAGACCCTGACTTGGGCGGGGGGTCTAGAGCAAATCCCTACTTGTTTGTAAGGCTAGATTATGATATGGCAGTATCAAATCACTCGAACATTAAACAATATTCAAAATATACAAAAAGAAATAATTTCAATCTTACCAGATTATGAATAAAGAACACAGAAATGCTAGCAAAACTCAGCTGAGCTGCTGGCTATAGTATGGCGTCCCTGAACTTATTTCACTTTCTTTCATTTGGAAATCACCACACTTTAAAATACTGTGTCTATCATCGAACAACTATTGAGGAATGGCCCCACTTGCGCGTCTGAGCGCCGATAAAATGATTGTCTGTGGCCAATCACTGCCTAGGTTTATTTCAAATTCAAATTTCCTACCCTAAAGTCATTTCAGTCATGCTTCAGTCAAGTATGGATGTTTATCTGTTAGTCTGTCCGTCTCTACTTGTTTTTTTTTTTTCAAAAACGTACTTGATTTTTGAACCAACCTTTCTCTCCCCTCCAAAATTTTGTCGTTAAAAGTTATATTTAGACACAGCTCCCACCAATGTCCCTTCGCTTCCCTACTAAGTAGATTTGAACACCTGCGTCTCAAGGTCGTGTTTTTTTTGTGCAAATAGCGACACTTTTTATTCCATACAGTCTGTCGCTGATGTGAACAACACTGTCTTTTGTCATTATCTTCAATATTATCTATCCGTCTGTAAAATTAAGAACATATTAGTTCACTGCTCAGAATGGGCCATCCGGCCAGCTAATTTTTATATTCCTAACATTAATATTACGAAAAAGTTACTTTTTAATTTTTGTAATATTCCAAACATCTGCGTTCTGCCGCTGAATTCAAATCAAAGGCTTGGTATCGCAAAAGCGACCAATAAATGACTGTGGCGTAACATATCCAAGGTCCCTTCTGTCGAGTTCCTTACTTTATGTCAACTTGGGAAACGTGACTTTTCTCCGTTTCCCCCCCCCAATTGCGTCTCCTTAGCCTTTCTAGTCTCACGCAATCTTTCCAGTCATATTTTTTCCTTTTTATCCGCCGTTCCCCTCCTGTCTAGCAAGTCAATTTTTATGGAGGGTGATGACCCGCGGTCTGGGCGATCATGTACTATCAGCAGCCTACGCATTATGTTTTTATCCTTACATGTTATCTTTGGAGGTATTTTACCGTTGTATCTCTGTCAATTTCACTACACATCTCCCCACTTGAAAACATGCCTATGGCAAGTTCCAAAACCAGCGATACACATAGGTAAAATTACTCCTCACGTCTGCCACTACTCTAATTTTGATCACAGGGGTGCCGACTGAGGAAATCTGCACCGACATTCAATTTGCCTGGGATATATTGGATACTGAACTGATAAGGTTGAAGCAATAAAGACCACCTCAGCAATCTTGCGTTTTCATGCTTAGCCTGAGATAAGAATACGAGAGGCTGATGGTCCGTCTCCACCACAAAAGTCCTACCATACAGATAGATTTGAAACTTCTTTATTGCCCAGATTAACGCTAAACATTCTTTTTCGCTTGTGGAGTATCCTTGTTCCGCCTTATTCAATTTACGGCTTGCATAAGCGACTGGTTTCAGTTCCCCATCAGGTGAAGATGATCTTTGCAACAAAGCCCCTCCTAGTCCTACATTACTTGCATCGGTTCTTAAGACAAAGTCCTGTGTCAAATCAGGCAGTTTGAGAATAGGCTTGCTAGTGAGTTTTTCCTTTAACTCTTGGAACGCTAGTTCACATTGTGCAGTCCAAATAATTTTATCTGGAAGTCCCTTGCGAGTCAGATCAGTCAGAGGAGCACAAATAGCGTTAAAATTCTTGATGTATTTCTGATAAAATCCGCATAACGACACAAATGATCGCACGTCCTTTTTTTGTTTGCGGCCTAGGTGCTCTCTGCAGTTTTTCCAAGTTCTTAGGATCAGGGGTCATATTACCCTGATATACAGTGTGTCCCAAGAATTCCAACTCTTTGCATCCAATACAACATTTTGTTGGCCTAGCAGTTAAGTTCGCCTCCCGAAGTCTATCAAACAACATCTCCAGAGCTTCAATGTGTTCTTCAAATGTCTCTGTGGCGACGAGAATATCATCCATGAAATTCGTGATACATGGGTTATTCAGGGGATCCAACAATTTGCGCATCATCCTTGAAAACACACTCGGAGCATTTTTCAGTCCGAATGGTAGCATATTGAATTCATAATGTCCATCCGAAGTGCTAAAAGCCAAATAAGGTCTCACTTCAGGCTTCACTGGGATCTGGTAATAGCCTTTACTAAGATCCACCTTTGAAAAGTATTTTGCCTTGTTCAGTCTGGCAAATAACTGTTTTTGTGTCTGGTAATGGATCCACTTGTCCTTCTGTGACAGCATTCAGTTTCCTGTAATCTATGCACAGTCTGTGTTCACCAGACGGTTTTCTCAACAAAACGACACTAGAACTAAAAGATGATTCACTGTGCGAAATAATCCCCTCCTTCAACAAATACTCTATTTCTTCCTTCAATGCCTTCTCCTTCGCGAACGGAATAGAATAGGCTCTCATACAGATTGGGTTTGAGTCTACCAGTTTCATGTCATACTGTAGCAAATTTGTATGGCCTGGTTTATCTGTTAATACATCTGTATGTTCCTCCAGAACTTGTTGAACTCTCTCCCTCTGGTTTTTTTAGTCAGGTGCTTACTGACTTTTACCTGTGCTGCGGTTTCACAAGGATGTAATGGGTATTCATGTGAGGTGAGTGGTTCTTTTTTGCATCTGGGTTGCAATAGCCAAGGTCAATAAGGGGGTGCTTTCCTGGAGTGGTCTGTCCAGATACTTCTTTAACAGGTTTACATGATAAACTTTCTCCTTCCCCTTTTTGTCAATTTTATAGTTTTTTCTAGACACCTTCTCTAGAACCGTATATGGACCTTGCCAACCAATTTGTAATTTATTCTGGCTTCCGGGTAGTAGAAGCAGCACCTTCTCTCCGACTGCCAGTTCCCTGTCCTTTGCCTTCCTATTAAAATATGCTGCATGTTTCTTCCTGGCTTGCTTCAAATTATCATTTGCCAGTTTCCATCCAGCTTTCAAACGAGTGGTCAGTTCGTTCACGTATTGATACGATGAGGTAACAGTCTCTTCCGCCTTCTCATCTGTCCAGGTCCTTAATAACGCTTCTAATGGACCTTTTATTGGCCTCCCAAATAGCAGAGTTGCGGGAGCCATCCCGGTTGAACTATGTGGTACCTCCCGGTACGCAAACAATGCGGCGGGCAGGAATTGATCCCACAGATCCGGTTTTTCGTGTGCCAGCTTTCTCAGGATAGAAATGAGAGTCCCGTTGAACCTCTCTACCTGGCCGTTCCCTTGTGGATGGTACGGACTACAATGAAAGTGTCTGGCTTGAAATAGCTTAAAAACTTCTTCCGTTAGTTTCCCCTTGAACTGAGAACCATTATCCGTCAAGATTTGATGCGGGAATCCTAATCGGGTAAATATTGTAAGTAGTGCCTCTGCTACATGATTTGAATCAATTGATGGCAGGGCTACCGCCTCTCCCCACATAGAACAAGTGTCCACCAGAGTAAGGATGTAACTGTTCCTCCTCTTGGTCCGAGTGAGAGGTCCTACAATATCCACTGCAACCCTCTCAAAAGGTGTTCCCACTATGGGCATTTCCCCTAGAGTTGCAGGAGCAGTCCAATGCTTTGGAGCTACCCTTTGACATTCTGGGCAGGATTTGACATATCTTTTTATATCCTCCGTTATCCCTGGCCAGAAGTAATGACAAGCTATACGCTGTCCTGTGGCGCTGATCCCCATGTGACCACTGAAGGGAATCGCATGCCCGAGTTCCATCACTTTATCTCTATATGAAGTGGGAAGAACCAGCTGGTTGTGACCATTTGTTCCAGTTCCGGCCTTCCTGTATAAGAGTTTGTTCTTCATGAAATATTCCCCCTTGCTCGGAGGTGTGTGGCATTTGGGCAATTTTTTAAAACAGGGCTTGAGTGTCCTATCCTCAGCCTGCGCCTTCCTCATCTCCTCTGGATGAGCATTTATAGGTTCACCTTCTTCCTCCTTCTTCTGTGACCTGGTCTGCACTGTCGCCATGATCACAGGTTTCTCGGGATTCCCCAAGAAGACGTATCTACACCCCAATATCAGAGGGTAGATTGGTTCATCTATCACTGCTGCTCTGATTTCTCCCTCCACATAGCGAGTTTTCACCGTTATCCTTGCGATGGGAAGTGTCATGAGTGGTATGTCCTTAGTCGCCCCTTGTATTTCCACTGTTTCTGTGGTATACTGACTTGGGTCCACTAGGCTAGACTTCACAACTGAATCATAATCCAAACCTGTATCATAAAGGCACCTTATGGTGACCCCATTACAAATAACATCCTCACAAACTGGGGGTGATAAGGTTCCTGTTGTCCATTAGGATTAACCTTTAATCTTCGCGTCCCCGACTTCATTGCAGCAATGTTTGAAGGTTTCCTTCTACAAAATTCGGTGTTATGGTTATCCTTCTTGCACCATTTACACCATCTTTTTCCTTGGTTCAACGGTTTTCTTTCATTGAACTTTTTGGTCATTGAACTGTGAGTTTCTGTCGCGATAGTCATTTCTTGGCCGCTCAAAGTTTGTCCTACCTTTATTTCCCTGCTCTCTATTATCAAATTTATTAAATTGCTGTGGAGCTTTAAAATTGTCTATGTGCTTCTTTTTAGCACCACTTACCTCTGCCTGAGCTGCCTTATACCTCTCAGCAACATTTAAAATTTCCCCCAACTTCTCTGCACCTTGTTCCATGAGAAATTTTCTCATGTCTGGAGCCATGGACTCTCTCAATTGCTCAATCATGATCATTTCTTTAAGATCTTGGGTCTTCCCCAGAGCCGTCCATTTCTCCAAATAGGTTTCTAGTCTAGCAGAGAATTGGTGGTATGTCTCCCCAGACAACAGTTTGGCATTTCTAAATTTCTTACGATAAAATTCACCATTCTTCTCGTACCTTAATAACAAAGCCTGCTTTAACATGTCATAATTGTCTTGGTCTTCCCTGTTCATTTTGGCAAATACTTCATAAGAAGTACCTCTCAATCCCTGTGATAGCTTTATACTCCACCTCTCTCTCTCTAACCCATATGTAGTAGCTAATAACTCAAAACGTCCTAGGTACCCCTCTATGTCATCGTCTTTTTCAACAAAATGGTCTAAATGAAACCCCATAGCTGAGTTTGAGGCTCCCAGACTGGGCGTAGCATCTGAGGCAAAAGGGCTGGCACCATTTTCAGGAGCCGGGCCTCGTAATTCCAGCTCCCTTAGTCGTAATTCGTGCTCCCTCTGCAACCTTCTATCTTCTGCCTCCCTTTCGGCAGTCAACTTTTTTCTTCTGCCTCCCTTTGCTGTCGTTTTTCTTCTGCCTCCCTTTGCTGTCGTTTTTCTTCTGCCTCAATCTGCAGCCTCTTAATTTCTCTATCAGCCTCAATTTGTAACCTCTTCTCTTCAGCTACCTTTCTATCTTCCCTTTCAATATATTTATCACATTCAGCCGTTACATATTGAATTAAAATCTGACCATCCATTCCCATCTCCTTTGCGGTCAGCACAGCAGCTGATCGGAATTTTGCTAGCTCCGCCATACTTTTCAGACAATATAATAATATACAAGCTAAATCTCTAACCAGTAAATACACTAAGTACTTCTTATGACTATAGTCTAACTAATTCTAACTAACCAGTTAACTAATTAATTATCACTGGCTGTGAAGATTCACCAACTTTTATCTGCAGGGACACTTTTAATTTTAAAGGGAATTTCACAATTTTTTTTCCCTAATTTTATTTCTCCAACCAGGAGATCCTAATATTACTGTTGGGCTAATTATCCCTGGACAAGACCCCAATGTATGTAGTGGGTTTGATGGTATTGTATGATGGTGATATTACTAAATGTAATGTATGAGGCCAGCTGTGAAGGCTCCTGAGATAAAATGTAGTTGTGAATTGTCAGAAGGCCTTTCTTGCTACCACTACGACCTCACACTCAATTTTTTTTCTTAATGAATGTAGCTATGTAAAATGTCTAGGGTAATGATATGTAATGTGGTGTGATAGTTATAGATACACCCACAGATATTTAAGCAGACTAATAATATTTAACAAATGTTAAAATACACTGAACTAACTCACGTGTGTAAAATTTTTGATAGAATTATATTACATTTATTTGTTCTGGATCAAGTTTTATGTTGACCAGAACTTTTTTTAAAAAAAAGATTTAAAAATTATGAAAGAAATGCATGGAATGTTACATAATAAATGCAAGAGTGTACATATATAAGTACTAGACTAGTTAGTTTTTATTAAAATGTTCTAGTAGTCATCTACTTGGGAGGATAGTTAATGCTTGTGCTGTTGGGGTGGCCTCATCACACCTGTCTATATTGACTACACAGTGTCCAGTAAATTACAGGAATTTTATGGGGTATTAGTAACTAAAAGGCGTTGGTGAACTTCCAGCAGACCAGAGGCTCACTCAACTTGCATATGTAGCTCTGGTGCTGAAATCTGGTGGCCCCCACCTCTCCGTGCTGGCGGGCAATAATAGTGGTCTCTGTCACAACGTACTGCACAGATACACTCGAGTAAAATCACCAACTGAATGGACACCGCCTTGTTGACAACTGAAACTCACAGCTCTGCAATCAAAGTATTGGCTATGTGTCAAAATTCTATTCTCTACCCACGTCTGGACACAACACGGACACAACAACCACATCATACAGACAGGTCAGATCTCTCTGACCAAACAGCACATTTACCATGGTGGTTTTACATCAGATAGGTCCTCCCAGACTATAGATTCTGAAAAAATATTTATTAGTTTCCTTCCCTAAAAGTGGATAGGTAATATGTTTCCTTATTCTCAACACTTGATCTGTCTTTCCTAACCCTTGCTGGAGTTTATGTATATTGTTGGTCCCTAGACCCTGACTTGGGCGGGGGGTCTAGAGCAAATCCCTACTTGTTTGTAAGGCTAGATTATGATATGGCAGTATCAAATCACTCGAACATTAAACAATATTCAAAATATACAAAGAAATAATTTCAATCTTACCAGATTATGAATAAAGAACACAGAAATGCTAGCAAAACTCAGCTGAGCTGCTGGCTATAGTATGGCGTCCCTGAACTTATTTCACTTTCTTTCATTTGGAAATCACCACACTTTAAAATACTGTGTCTATCATCGAACAACTATTGAGGAATGGCCCCACTTGCGCGTCTGAGCGCCGATAAAATGATTGTCTGTGGCCAATCACTGCCTAGGTTTATTTCAAATTCAAATTTCCTACCCTAAAGTCATTTCAGTCATGCTTCAGTCAAGTATGGATGTTTATCTGTTAGTCTGTCCGTCTCTACTTGTTTTTTTTTTTTCAAAAACGTACTTGATTTTTGAACCAACCTTTCTCTCCCCTCCAAAATTTTTGTCGTTAAAAGTTATATTTAGACACAGCTCCCACCAATGTCCCTTCGCTTCCCTACTAAGTCGATTTGAACACCTGCGTCTCAAGGTCGTGTTTTTGTGTGCAAATAGCGACACTTTTTATTCCATACAGTCTGTCGCTGATGTGAACAACACTGTCTTTTGTCATTATCTTCAATATTATCTATCCGTCTGTAAAATTAAGAACATATTAGTTCACTGCTCAGAATGGGCCATCCGGCCAGCTAATTTTTATATTCCTAACATTAATATTACGAAAAAGTTACTTTTTAATTTTTGTAATATTCCAAACATCTGCGTTCTGCCGCTGAATTCAAATCAAAGGCTTGGTATCGCAAAAGCGACCAATAAATGACTGTGGCGTAACATATCCAAGGTCCCTTCTGTCGAGTTCCTTACTTTAATGTCAACTTGGGAAACGTGACTTTTCTCCGTTTCCCCCCCCCCCCCCCCCCAATTGCGTCTCCTTAGCCTTTCTAGTCTCACGCAATCTTTCCAGTCATATTTTTTCCTTTTTATCCGCCGTTCCCCTCCTGTCTAGCAAGTCAATTTTTATGGAGGGTGATGACCCGCGGTCTGGGCGATCATGTACTATCAGCAGCCTACGCATTATGTTTTTATCCTTACATGTTATCTTTGGAGGTATTTTACCGTTGTATCTCTGTCAATTTCACTACACATCTGCAAGAGGTGTGACATGACTTATATTGGTGAAACTGGCAGACGTCTGGCAGACAGGTTTCGTGAGCACTTGAATGACATCCAGCATGGCAAACATTTACCGGTGGCCCTTCACTTCAATAGCCCTGACCATTCAGGTAACTCTGACATTCATGTCACTGCCCTCCTGTCATGTGCCGGCGACGACCGAACTCGCTTCTCATTGGATAATCGTCTCATTATTCAAATGGGCGTTTTATCTCCTGCTGGCTTGAATGTCCAGCATCATTTTGCATAATTCTGGTGGCTTCTGTCTCTGTTTCACACTTTATTTCTTCTGTCGTTATTTTCCTATCTGTTCTTGTTTTTGCTTTGGTTCGTTTCGTTTCCTCAATTATCTTTTCTTAGCCGTCACTAGCTCATACGTCACTTCCGCATGACGCCTCATTGTTTCAGCCATCTTGAATGTTTCTTTCTTGGATCCAGCTAAGTGGTTTTTTACTTATTTTAATAGTGTTATTCATTTCTGTCTTCGCTTCGTCGATTATTTACTTTCTTGTCTCGACATGTCTTTCTGGTTTTACGACTTTCTTGCATTATTACTGCTATCGTTTCGCTCATCACCGTTGTTTCATCTGCTTGTATCGCTCATTTTGCGTTTTCCTCCTCATCATAGATTTCTGTAGTACCTCAATGTAGTTCTTTTCCTTGTCACCTGTTCGTAACTGTGGCTGTTAAAAGGGTAAAACCCGAAACGTCCCTTGTTTCATGTGTACCGTTTACTTGTAAAACTGATTTCATACCATATTATTTTTTAATGTATATATTAGTAATAGCTGTTTTTGTTGTAGTGCCAGCAGCAGCAGTAGTAGAAGCTGCGGTAATAAATACTGGTACTGTAAAATTAAGCGTCTGACTGGCAGAGTGGTTAGCGCGCTGGCCTCTCGCGGCACAGGTGCAAGGTTCGAAACACGTTAGCGTCACTCTCAAGTCTACCCACTTGACTCTGCTCTTCAGTTAGGGAAGGCAAAGCCAGCGAAGACGGGGCCACCTTACATAGGAAGGCTGGACCTAGTATAGTGAAGTCTGTAACACTTCACTCCTCTAAGGCAGTGCTTGCTATGGGACTGCCTTTAACTTTATCCAGCGCTAGTTTCTTCTCACCGCTTGGTACTTGTCTGGTTCTTTCTATAAGTTCTCAATTACGGTAGTAATCTTGTTATAACATATTCATCGTATTTTGTATAAGTTCTCAGTTAGTAATCTTGTCATAACATATCAATCGTATTTTGTATAAGTTTTATATTAGTGATCTTGTTACAGCATATCAATCGTATTTTGCATAAGTTTTATATTAGTGATCTTGTTACAACATATCAATCGTATTTTGCATAAGTTTTATATTAATGATCTTGTCGCCACAACATATTCATCGTATTTTGTACACGGTTTAATTACTGATCTTGTCACAACCTATCCATCGTATTTTGTATAAGTTTTACATTAGTGATCTTGTCACAACATATCCATCGTATTTTCCATAAGCACCTATCTAAGAAAGTCTCTATTTTTGTTCACATTTCTTGAAATATTTGTTTTAAACTGAAAGTTTCTCACAAGACAATTAATACAGTTTAAGTGACCTAAATATAGTGCGCAATTCCAGTCAGAAGGGTGGTTAAGCAATAATTGCTATATTATATTCCGACAACGTATCATCAGGAACAAAAATGAAAAGATGTGATTCCCTTACAGCACACTCGTAGATATGCATGGGGGCATATCTGGAATCATTCTTTTATGACCACCAGCTATGCACAATGCTACAATAAACGTACGTGGAAGCGAACCTATGACTGTGAGGCTAATTACATCCTATTGACTTTTGAAATCATCCACACACTTCTAGTGATTCCCTCTGTGGTGAAACTTGTTGAGAACCTAGCATTGCACACTAAGCCTGGAGATGTCACTTGAGCCCCAGGCGTAATTCTTTGGCTTTGACTTGGTTGACTGCATGCAGAAGGATCTCACTGTGGACCTAGTGATAGGCAGGGGAAGCTGAGAAGTGGTTATGTGCAGGACGTGATAATTCCTTGGAAGAGCCCAGAACCAGAGTACAGTATTTTAGCTCTGCATAGTTGGAGAGCCCCGTTGGATGGCGGTGAATGCACAGTATGCCACACACTTCTTACTTCTAGCTTGGGACCAGATGTGACGATCCTTAAATGCAAGCCAAGCTGGAGAAACTGAAACTCATGACTTCAACTCAACACGTTTCGGAATGACAGAAAAGCCACAGGTAAAGACTAGATCTAGAGTGTAGATCAGAGGTTTTCAAACTGTGCGTCGCGGCTCCCAGGGGCGTCGCGGCCCTCGACTAAGGGCGTCGCGTTGGCTTGAGAAAAGTGTTGGGCTCGATATTATGAGCCAAGGTCCATCAATAAATATAGATCTTCGTAGTATAGAGAGGAGCCGCGGTGATTTATGCACAGGTCAAGGGAGCCGCGGACCAAAAAAGTTTGAAAACCTCTGGTGTAGATAATACCAGCTTGGCATTGGCTGCCAAAGAGCGAGAAGCTCAACAACCCTAGTTAAACAACAATAACAACAATAATACTCGTAGATAATAAACATGGCATTGTTTTTTTATAAAGTAACAACTTGGTGCAGTACGTGATTTTATTGCCTCTAATAAAGAAACAGGACGCTCTATGTAGAATCGTATCTACATACGCTGTTTTTGTAAGTATTTTTATTTGGGGGCGGGGGTTGAAATTAAACAGCGGGGGTTGAAATTAAACAATCTTATAACTGCTGATAACTAAATATTCTGTACTATTTGCTATATGTGTCAGCCATGGTCTCTGACAAGAACACAGGAGATGAAAATAACATTTTGAGAGATTAGATGATTTTAAAAAAAGCCATTAATGTTACAAGAGAGACAGAATACGCGGATACACATAAATTAAGCAGTGTGGGTATCTTATAAGAACGGAACACAATAAATAACTACTAAACGCCTACAAGAGTAACTAAATAAATACAAGGTAATAAACATGCACTCGTAGGATAGAGACAAGGAGAACACCAGACAACAGAAGAGATATATAAGTGATAGACTTACCGGGAATCGAACCAAGCACCATCCAAACAGCGCCATCGCCTAGCAGTGAAAGTAAGTCGTGAAAAGACGCATTACTGCCGTTAAAAGCAGACTATGAAGATGGAGGTTACAAAATCGATTTTTGTCCGACATCATTTATGATAGAAGCGATCCTATTACGTATTTGTTCGTGTGTGTGTGTGTGTGTGTGTGTGTGTGTGTGATGTCACATTTCTTCAAAGGCACCCCCCCCCCAACTTTTCCTCCTCCTAACGTCACACTTCGTCACAAAATTTGAATCTCCTTTCCCTTTCACTACCCGGTACGTCATATGAGAAAGATCCCATTTACTAATTCAGTTTTGTTTAACATTTCTTCCGGTATAGCCTCTTCTCAATTTCCCCCCCCTCCCCCCCCCCCCCACTCAATCCCAGCGCCCCATTCCATCATAACTGTGGCCTGTGCTATACAATTTAAAAATTACGTGAAATATTAACTAATATAAAATGTATATACCCGATTTTTTTACTTTAAATGTCGGAGCTTTAAAATAAAATTTTAATTTAACTTATTTTCACACGCGCTGTTTGATATGTATGTAAACGTATTAACACAGCAATAACAAACAAGAACAACAGTAAACAACCAGTAATAAACACGAGTCGCACTCGGGTATCTGCACTGTTTGTTATCTCTCAAAATGTTGGGGCAGCCGGGAGAAAATATACACAGCTGTTCCTTGGACGGCACAGAGCTGTTTATATGGTGTAACTATGGCGAGTTTTGATGTTACTAATTTGGACAAGTTTTGATGTTGTTATTGGGTGGGTTATCTCGTTATTAACTTGGGCGAGATCTGATGTTAATTACATGGGTGAATTTTGATGTTCTTGGTGGCTGTATGTCGTTATTACTTTGGGCGAATTTTGATTAACTTGAGCGATTAACTTTTTTTCTTCTTAAAATGTCATTTGGCGGCTTTTTATGTCGTTATTAAGGTGGGCGAGTTTCGATGTTGCTATTATCTTTGGCGAGTTTAGACGTACTGTATTAACTTCGGCGAGTTTTGGTGTTATTAAAGTGGACGAGTTCTGATGGATGTGATACATACACTGCCACTGCTAGAGCACAGGTAGTGTTTTGATGAGATTTTTCTTGCAATGATGCCAACGGTTCACGTGATTCTTACGTTCAGTAAAGGTGACAACAAGAAAAGACACGTCCACAAGCGGTTTAATTAATCAACAGACATAGACAGAAACAGACTGATTAGACAGACAAAAGACAAACGGATAGACAAATATGCAGGATGACAAGCAGGCAGACAGACAAACAGACACATAGGAAGAGTAACAAAGAGCTAAACATGTAGGCAGACAGGAAGACAGAAACAAACATGTACACAGGTAAGCAGATAAACATGTAGACACCGTAAGCAGACACACATGTGGTCGGTCAGCAGACAAACATGTAGACAGGGTAAGCAGGCAAACAGGTAGACAGCGTAAGCAGACAAACATGTGACCGGTAAGCAGACAAACACGTGGCCGGTAAGCAGACAAACATGTAGACAGTGTAAGCAGATAAACGTGTAGACAGTGTAAGCAGACAAACATGTAGACATTGTAAGCAGACAAACACGTAGACAGGGTAAGCAGACAAACATGTGACCGGTAAGCAGACAAACATGTAGCCGGTAAACAGACAAACATGTAGACAGTGTATGCAGACAAACATGTAGACAGTGTAAGCAGACAAACATGTAGACAGTGAAAGCAGACAAACATGTAGACAGTGTAAGCAGACAAACATGTAGACAGTGTAAGCAGACAAACATGTGGCCGGTAAGCAGACAAACATGTGGCCGGTAAGCAGACAAACAGGTAAGCGGACAAACATGTAGACAGTGTAAGCAGACTAACATGTGGCCGGTAAGCAGACAAACAGGTAAGCAGACAAACAGGTAAGCGGACAAACATGTAGACAGTGTAAGCAGACAAACATGTGGCCGGTAAGCAGACTAACATGTGGCCGGTAAGCAGACAAACAGGTACGCGGACAAACATGTAGACAGTGAAAGCATACAAACACGTGGCCGGTAAACAGACAAACAGGTAAGCGGACAAACATGTAGACAGGTAAGCAGACAAACATGTAGACATGTACGCATACAAACATGTAGATAGGTAGGCGGACAAACATGCAGAAGGTAAGCAGATACCGTGCGACAAAAATAAAGACACTAGTCAGACAGGCATGCAACCAGACAAGTAGTTATACAAAAAAAGGTAAGCAGACAGATAGGCACACGAACAACAGATAAACAGGACGACAGACAGTTAGTTAGGCAGACAGACCGGCAGACAGATAGGTAGGCAGGTAGCCAGACAAGTAGGTAGACAAGAAGACAGACAGACAGACACACATATTGCTAGAGAGACAAACAGATGGATGGATCAATGGACGAGACAAACATTGCGTAGACAGATGGAGAACATGTGGATAGATAGACAGATGAATATGTTGGTGGAGTAATAGTTAGATAGATCACACAGACACGCAAACAGGACGCAAGAGTGACAAAACAAAAACAGCAAGAATCAAATAAAAGAGAGTTTATCAGTTGAGTTTCACAATGTTTATCAGTTGAGTTTAACAATGTTTATCAGTTGAGTTTAACAATCAAGTTTCCCCAGGTACATAAAACTGTCAAGTATTATCCGTTTTCATTATTTACCCGTTATCGTGTTCCTTACAAATATTGCGATGGTCTAACAGAACCGCCAAGTTAGCTCTTCGATTTCATGTCGTTTTTCTTATTTCAGTTCTTGTGTCGCTGATTCCGCTATATGTGTCGTGAGACATTCTAAATCCACATATATAAATTAAAAAGGAAATGTAAAGCCTAACGAATTAATTCAATACAAGGAAAGAAGAATGGTAAAAGAACAGTGCGGTCACAATAGCGTACGCCTGTGTTATAGAACGTCATACTAGTTAAACAAGAAATCCCCTTTTTCTACTTCGTCTGCAAAATTGTAACGCTTTCACGTTTGCTAGTAAAGCCTACTGCATCAAATACACACGTTTCGAAAAATAAAACGGGTACTGTGTTTCTTAGAAAACCTTGAGATAGACACACTGCGTAATGACCTAGATTTAATATTCCATTAATGCCATTTTAAGCACTACGTAAACGAAAAGACAGACGGGCTTAGAAGAGAAAGAGAGAGAGATGTACGGAGGAACGCATGCAATACTACCACGTCGCTTCGCGATATAAAATTAATGCCACCCCACGCGAAAGGCATGCAGGTTTGCTTTTTTTCAAATAAACAGGGACAAAAAACACTACCAATACGAGGTAAGGTTTTAAAAAACATGGTTAATGCTTATTAGGAAACATGACACAATACTGTTTTACGTCTGAAATCCTGACATTAGCCTGACAGTACAGAAGACACCCCATCGTTTAGAAGTGAGCGGGTGGTAGAAGAAAATACATATTTTGAACGCAGCCACTTAGCTCCATTAAACTTATATATTTGGGTGCCTTAGGACTTGCTGACAAAGAATATGTTAGGTGTTAAGCAAATAGTCTAATAATTAACAAATTATAGCCAAAATACTATAGTGGTGTTGTCTGACAACACAGGATCATATTTGCTCATAATGGCGTGTTTGGACACTGCTTTAGAGGAAATGAGGCCACCACGTTAAATCCGATTTGATTGGCTAGAATAATATGTAAGGCTAAACATGATTAGTCGATTGCAGATACTATTTTTGGTTGTTAATGGAAACGATAGGAAGGGTACTTTTTTCAAAAGCTTTTGTAAACATGGTCTCATTGGCTAGACCATTTAATATAGTCAATTAGGAGCGTCGGTTCAGTGCCACTTTTTGAAAATACAATTTGTAGAAGCAAGTGCGTTGAGAACCAGCTCATATTTTTCTAATAAAAGCCTGGGACAGAGGCAGATCGGAATTGTGACATAACTCATCGCCAGTCAACGTATTTGTTTAATATTTCCTTGAATTGTGGTAAGCTAGACATATTTGATATCTTTTAGATGAAAATTGAATGTGAATTGATAATTTATGTCTGTATGTGTGTGGTTCAGTAACAAACTTGAGGCAAAGCCTAGATATTGCTCCATCATGGATAAAACTTGTCGGAGAGGAGTATAACTGCCTGGGATTGCCAAATAGTACTATGACACCTATCTTATTGAATAGAAAGGAATAATGCTGGAATTGCAGAGGCGTTGTAACCATTAGGGAGAGGAATACTGGTGTATATTGATACATGAGAAGCTAGCAGTTGGTCTACAGCGCTGAACTCGGTGTTTTTTATGTATTGTGCTTCAGTGTGGAAATAGATTATAAATTAGTTCTGAAGTAGGAGGTACAACCTTCTTGTTTCAGGGACCGTGGTACTAAAGTATTAAAGTAGCACCTGGTCTGAGTTTTGCTGAATCCAGAGGCTGGTAGCATATTCCTTGGTCAAGATATCGACCAGTGTTGTTTCTCAAGAAAACGGTGAAGCAAGCGAGCAGTGGAGACTGTTTCCTGCCGCCCACACAGAAGTTAAGATTGCGTTGGCCAGAGCAGCTCAATCTTGTGTATACCCCCCCCCCCCTCTAAAAGTGACTTTACATTAAATCAAGAGGGACATTTATTTGTTTCAAATAAAAAGAAACTGTGAACCTTTCCAATATTATTTCCACCAGAAACAAACACTTGAAGTCATGATGACAAACAACAACCTAGCTTGAAAAGCCAGTATTACTTCATAGTACTACATCACTACTTACACACATATTGTAATAATAATATATGTCAATACAAAGATCCTATCTATAAATTGTGTACATACAACTTGTGATTACATTTGATTGTGATTCCTGGTTCACTTTGTAGTTGAATCAGGATATCTATTATTGAAAGGAATTAATACATATTTTAAAAGTTGACACTTGACTTATTAAGATAGTCTTATAGAGTGTTCTATGTATGTGAGTGTCACAGTGTTGTAAAGTATTGTGGATTAAATTAAATTGTTTATCTGTCTGTTGGTTGTTGTAAACATACACTTCATCACTATCATAACCCTAGACATTCAACGTAGTCATCACAATATTCCAGAATAAGTCTGACTGAGGTCTAAATGTGGTAGCAAAGTAAGGTCATCTGTAACACACCACACTTATTAGATACAGATACCTTCACAGCTGATCTCAGTCAGTACACTAAGTCCCCTATAAATATTTATATCATCCCACTTTACCACATATATTGGGGGCTCGTCTGGGATTTTGAATCTTCTCCTATTATATATATATTGGGGGGTAATTCACTTCAGGGAATAATAAAAAATTAAAAGGTATCCTTGGGTGAAAATAAATAAAGTTGAGCTCTCAGTGCTTGTGGTTGTCCTTAGATAATTAGTTATAGATTGACTTGTTTAGGTTAGACATTGTATAAATTTGCCTGTTAGACAATGGCCGACCTGGCAAAATTTCGATCTGCTGCTATGCAGGCTGCTAAAGAGTTAGGAATGGACGGGCAAGTTATGATTGCTTATGTCACTACTGAATGTGACAAATATATTGAACGTGAAGAAAGAAAATTTGAAGCCGAAAGAAAATTAGAATCGGAAAGATTAGAAAAAGAAGCTGAAAGAAAGTTAGAGGCTGAAAAAGAAATTAAGAGGTTGCAGATTGAGGCTGACAAAGAGGCTAGGGCATTAGAGGCTGAGGCTAAGAAGTTACAATTGGAGGCTGAGGCTAAGAAGTTCCAATTGGAGGCAGAAGAAAAAAGATTGACTGCCGAAAGGGAAGACAAGCGATTGGCTGCAGAAAGGGAAGCAGAAGGAAAAAGATTGACTGCAGAAAGGGAAGCAGAAGAAAGAAGGCAGGCTGCACAGAGGGAAGCAGAAAAGGAGGAGAAGAGATTACAAAGGGAACATGAGTTACGACTAAGGGAGTTTGAGTTTCAAAGCCATGCTCCTGAAAATGGTGCCAGTCCCTTTACCTCTGATGCCTCTGCTAGTCAGGGAGCCTCAACCTCAGCTATGAACTTTCATTTAGATCATTTTGTTGAGAAAGAAGATGATATCGAGAGCTATCTAAATAGATATGAACTATTAGCTACCACGTATGGGTTAGAGAGAGAAAGGTGGAGCTTAAAGTTATCTCAAGGGCTTCGTGGTACAGCTTATGAAGTTTTTGCCAAAATGAGCAGAGATGATCAAGAAAATTATGACATTTGAAAGCAGGCTCTTTTGTTAAGATATGAAAAGAATGGAGAATTTTTTAGAAAAAAATTTAGGAATGCTAAACTACTGTCAGGTGAGACATATCACCAGTTCTCTGCACGGTTAGAGACATACTTGGAGAAATGGACTTCTCTGGGGAAAACCCAAGATCTTAGGGAAATGATCCTTATAGAACAACTAAGAGAGTCCATGGCTCCAGACCTGAGAAAGTTTCTCATGGAACAAGGTGCAGAGAGGCTGGGTGAGTTACTAAATGTCGCTGAAAGGTATCAGGCAGCTCAGGCAGAGGTAACAGGTAATAAAAAGAAACAGGTAGATAATTTTAAGGCACCACAGAACTTTAATAAATTTGATCCTAGAGATCAGAACAAAGGTAGGCACCAGTTTGATAGGCCACGGTATGACAATAAAAATAAAACCCCACAATTCGATGAAAGGAAATTTGATGAAAGAAAATCTTTCAACCAAGGAAGGAGGTGGTGTAAAAATTGTAGGATGAACAATCATGACACTGACCGTTGCAGAAGGAACCCTATAGTAATGGCCACCCTTCAGGTCAGGTCGACCTCAAGAAAGGAGGAGGATATTATGTTAAATACCACTCCAGAAGAGATGAGGAAGGCGCAGGCTGGGGATAAGACCCTCAAGCCTTGTTTTAGGAAATTGTCCCATGGTCACACACCTCCAGGAAAAGGAGACTTCTATATGAAGAACAAACTAATATACCGGAAGACTGGAACTAGATCCATAGGCCAGGGACAGCTGGTACTTCCTAAAAGGTATAGGACAGACTTAATAAAGAGCTTACATGTGAGAAAAGATGGGGACCATGAGAAAATAGGTACCATCATTCAAAAGGTGGCTCAGAATTATTATTGGCCCAAGGCAAGGTGGGACATTGAAAATTTTGTAGAGAGGTGTAGCATAGCACATGAGGGAACACCCACAAGTGGGAACAGTGTTCAGGACCTCCACACGCCACGGGGCAAACGTAGGCCTGACACTGGAAAGAATAATAAAGTGGACCAAGTGGAATGGGAAGCCCCTTTTCACGGACAATCTTCAATTGACTGTTTTACAATGGCCACTATGCAGCGAGTGCAAAAAGATGTCTTACCCCAGAATAAGCCGAAAATCCCTCGATCGGACTTATATAAACTGGAGGAAGAAGATGTAGAGAGGAAATCTCTCATCAAGAATTCTAAGTGGGGAGAGAGCCCCAAGAGAAAAATTGGTAGCGGTCGTTTTGTGCAGGATGATTCTGGGAAGAAAATTCATCACTACAGTGGTTCTAGTGGAAGAGACCCTACCAGTGCATGGAAAAATAGGCAAGAAAGCTAAAGACAGAGATTTGGCTGTGGGAGAGAAGGTACTGCTTCTTCTACCCGGTAGTCAGAATAAGTTACAAATTGGATGGCAAGGTCCATATACAGTTCTAGAGAAGGTGTCTAGAACCAATTATAAGATAGATAAGAAGGGGAAAGAAAAAATCTATCATGTGAATCTCCTGAAGAAATATTTGGAAAGAGAAAATCAGGAAGAGACACACTTGTTGACCTTGTCCATTGCAATGGAGATGAAAAAGGAACCACTTTCATCATTTGAATATTCATTACATCCCTGTGAGACAGCGGCACAGGTGAAAATCAGTACACATTTAACGAAAAATCAGAAGGAGAGAGTGCAACAGGTTCTAGATGATCATACAGAGGTGTTAAGGGACCGACCGGGGCATACAAACTTATTGGAATATGATATGAAACTGATAGACCCCACACCTGTCTGTATGAAAGCCTATTCGATTCCTTTTGCTAAGGAGAAAGCCTTGGAGGAAGAGATAGACTATTTGTTGAAGGAGGGAATAATTTCACACAGTGAATCTTCGTATAGTTCCAGTGTGGTACTCTTAAGGAAACCCTCTGGAGAACATAGACTCTGTATAGATTACAGGAGACTGAATGCTATCACAGAAGGACATGTGGATCCATTGCCGGATACAAATCAGTTGTTTGCCAGGCTAAATAAAGCTAAATATTTCTCAAAAGTGGATCTGAGTAAAGGATACTATCAGATTCCAGTAAAGCCTGAGGTTAGACCGTACCTAGCTTTTAGTACCTCAGAGGGACACTATGAGTTTAACAGCTTGCCATTTGGATTGAAGAATGCGCCTAGTGTCTTCTCTAGAATGATGAGAAAATTGTTGGATCCTCTGAATAATCCATGCATCACAAATTTCATGGATGATATCCTTATAGCAACAGAAACATTTGAGGAACACATTGACTCTCTGAACATGCTGTTTAATCGACTTAGAGAAGCGAATTTAACAGCCCGACCAACCAAATGTTGCGTTGGATGTAAAGAATTAGAATTCTTGGGACACACAGTCCATCAGGGAAACATGACCCCTGACCCCAAGAATTTAGAGAAACTAAAGAAAGCCCCGAGGCCACAAACCAAGAAAGACGTGAGATCCTTTGTCTCATTATGTGGTTTCTACCAAAAGTATATCAAAAACTTTAATTCCATATGTGCACCGTTAACTGATTTGACACGCAAAGGAAATCCAGATCGAATTACATGGACAGCACAATGTGAATTGGCATACCAGGAATTGAAGGAAAAGCTCACAAGCAAACCTATTTTGAAATTACCTGACTTAAGTCAAGAATTCATTGTGAGAACGGATGCGAGTAATATCGGGTTGGGCGCGACCCTGTTACAGAAATCAGATGCACTGGATGGGGAATTAACCCCAGTGGCATATGCTAGCAGAAAGTTGAATAAAGCTGAAACCAATTATTCAACTAGCGAAAAAGAATGTCTTGCAGTAATATGGGCGATCAAGAAATTCAATATTTATCTGTATGGGAAGGCTTTTAAGTTGCAAACGGATCACAAACCCTTGTCGTTTCTAGCACAGGCTAGGCATGAAAATTCGAGGTTACTCTGATGGTCCTTACTTTTGCAGCCATTCCAGTTCAGCATAGAGTATATTTTAGAAAAACTAACCTGGGTGCGGATTTTCTAAGCCGTCATCCGTGTGATGAAAATCACCGTAAGCACAAGGAATAATATTAAATTTCTCTATGTGTATATAGAATTATAGACTGACATATAACGTCTGTTTTAAGTGGGGAGAATTTGTCGTGAGACATTCTAAATCCACATATATAAATTAAAAAGGAAATGTAAAGCCTAACGAATTAATTCAATACAAGGAAAGAAGAATGGTAAAAGAACAGTGCGGTCACAATAGCGTACGCCTGTGTTATAGAACGTCATACTAGTTAAACAAGAAATCCCCTTTTTCTACTTCGTCTGCAAAATTGTAACGCTTTCACGTTTGCTAGTAAAGCCTACTGCATCAAATACACACGTTTCGAAAAATAAAACGGGTACTGTGTTTCTTAGAAAACCTTGAGATAGACACACTGCGTAATGACCTAGATTTACTATTCCATTAATGCCATTTTAAGCACTGCGTAAACGAAAAGACAGACGGGCTTAGAAGAGAAAGAGAGAGAGATGTACGGAGGAACGCATGCAATACTACCACGTCGCTTCGCGATATAAAATTAATGCCACCCCACGCGAAAGGCATGCAGGTTTGCTTTTTTTCAAATAAACAGGGACAAAAAACACTACCAATACGAGGTAAGGTTTTAAAAAACATGGTTAATGCTTATTAGGAAACATGACACAATACTGTTTTACGTCTGAAATCCTGACATTAGCCTGACAGTACAGAAGACACCCCATCGTATAGAAGTGAGCGGGTGGTAGAAGAAAATACATATTTTGAACGCAGCCACTTAGCTCCATTAAACTTATATATTTGGGTGCCTTAGGACTTGCTGACAAAGAATATGTTAGGTGTTAAGCAAATAGTCTAATAACACTGACAAACAACATTTTTCTTTCTTATATAAGAATAAGTGTTCTTATGTCAGTTTTTTGCGCTGATTTCAAATTTGAATCCGTTTATCTCTATCACGTCAGGTTTTTAAGATATTTGTGAATACATATATTTTTGGGAAACCGTTATGTGCTCCGTTTCATTTTTACTACATAACTTATTAAAAATTAATAAAATGCAAAATAATTCCACTTTTTATACTGCTAAAAGATGCATGACATATGTTACGCTATTTTTCCAATAGTTACTGTATTTTGAAATAATTCTGAGCGAAATATGGCTTCTAGAAGTTGTAGAAATTCAGCTGATCTGTTCTGTTACGTGTGCGGATATTTTACCGATCGTGTTCACCAGAAAAACTTTACACCATTACTAAAGAAAGCATGTGAACTTTATTTCGATTCGAAAGTTGATGATGCAAATAAATCTTGGAAGCCAAATGCAGTTTGTTCGACTTTGTGCAAATACATTGGCAGGTTGGTTACAAAAATCGCCGAAGCATAAGTCGATGCCTTTTGGAGTGCCAGTAATATGGCATGAACAAGACAAATCACGCTACTGATTGTTACTTCTGCTTGACAAATATCCATGGTTTCACTTTTAAAACTAGAAAGTCTGTGGTTTATCCAAATATTGAATCGGTTTCGAAACCAGTGTCTCGTGATCCAATCACGTGTCCGATCCCAGTTCCACCAGAACAATATCCGTTGGACGTCAATGAACCATCAGAAAGTGATAGTTTACCTGCTTCAGAAACTAATTCTGACTCGGATTATATACCGGTGAATGATGGTGTTCACTTAATTAACCTTTCAGATCTAATACGTGATCTCGCTCTTACCAAAGGACAAGTGGAATTACTCGGTTCGCGACTCAAAGAATGGAATCTTTTAGCGCCCAATACTTTGATATCTAAATTTCGTCATAGACACAGAGAACTTGTTCAATACTTTGAGATGGATGATGACATTTGCTATTGCAAAATTCCAGTCGCCTACTCTGTTCATATGAAAGAAACTTATGACAATATGGCTATACTTTTGGCAAAAATAAAGTACAATGACTACCAATGGCGGATTTGTGGAGACCTAAAGGTCATTGCAATTCTCACGGGCATGCAGACTGGGTATACTAAATTTTGTTGCTTCCTATGTGAATGGGACAGCCGCAACAGACAGGAACATTATGCAAGAAAGGTGTGGCCTATCAGGGATCGTATGCAGCTCGGGCATAAAAATGTAATACACGAGCCATTAGTTAACAAAGACAGCATCATTTTAACACCGTTACATATAAAGTTGGGGCTCATGAAGAATTTCGTAAAAGCATTAGATAAAATGAGCAAAGCTTTCACTTATCTTCGAGAAAAGTTTCCGCAAGTTAGCGATGCAAAGATAAAGGAAGGTATCTTTGTAGGACCTCATATTAGGAAAGTTATTGCAGACAAACAATTCGAGAACTTGTTACATGGTAGTGAACTTCACGCATGGATGGCATTCAAATCGATCGTCAATAACTTTCTGGGAAATCACAAATCTGTCGACTATGTGCATATTGTTAAGCAGTGCATAGATGCATACAGAATTATGGGCTGTAACATGTCCCTCAAAATCCATTTGCTCGATTCGCATCTTGACTTTTTCCCTGACAACCTTGGCGAAGTCAGCGATGAACATGGAGAACGATTCCATCAAGATATCGCCGTAATGGAGTCACGTTATCAAGGACGGTGGAGTGTGACCATGCTTGCCGATTATTGTTGGATGTTTCATCGCGATGTACCACATGCCATTCACCGACGAAAGTCGACTGCAAAGAAATTCAAGCCTACATAACTGTTATACTTCTTGTACGAATGATGTTATAATACTGTATGCGTTGTTAAAAAACTTCAATTGCGTATTTCTCGAGATCCCGACCTGATAGAGAAAAACGGTTTGCAGATTTAAAAACAGCGCATTAAAATTGACCAGAAAAACATAGAAATGTTAGAGAAAGAAAAAAAAAATTTTTTTTTGTTAGCCAGTGTAATTAACAAATTATAGCCAAAATACTATAGTGGTGTTGTCTGACAACACAGGATCATATCTGCTCATAATGGCGTGTTTGGACACTGCTTTAGAGGAAATGAGGCCACCACGTTAAATCCGATTTGATTGGCTAGAATAATATGTAAGGCTAAACATGATTAGTCGATTGCAGATACTATTTTTGGTTGTTAATGGAAACGATAGGAAGGGTACTTTTTTTCAAAAGCTTTTGTAAACATGGTCTCATTGGCTAGACCATTTAATATAGTCAATTAGGAGCGTCGGTTCAGTGCCACTTTTTGAAAATACAATTTGTAGAAGCAAGTGCGTTGAGAACCAGCTCATATTTTTCTAATAAAAGCCTGGGACAGAGGCAGATCGGAATTGTGACATAACTCATCGCCAGTCAACGTATTTGTTTAATATTTCCTTGAATTAAGGTAAGCTAGACATATTTGATATCTTTTAGATGAAAATTGAATGTGAATTGATAATTTATGTCTGTATGTGTGTGGTTCAGTAACAAACTTGAGGCAAAGCCTAGATATTGCTCCATCATGGACAAAACTTGTCGGAGAGGAGTATAACTGCCTGGGATTGCCAAATAGTACTATGACACCTATCTTATTGAATAGAAAGGAATAATGCTGGAATTGCAGAGGCGTTGTAACCATTAGGGAGAGGAATACTGGTGTATATTGATACATGAGAAGCTAGCAGTTGGTCTACAGCGCTGAACTCGGTGTTTTTTATGTATTGTGCTTCAGTGTGGAAATAGATTATAAATTAGTTCTGAAGTAGGAGGTACAACCTTCTTGTTTCAGGGACCGTGGTACTAAAGTATTAAAGCAGCACCTGGTCTGAGTTTTGCTGAATCCAGAGGCTGGTAGCATACTCCTTGGTCAAGATATCGACCAGTGTTGTTTCTCAAGAAAACGGTGAAGCAAGCGAGCAGTGGAGACTGTTTCCTGCCGCCCACACAGAAGTTAAGATTTCGTTGGCCAGAGCAGCTCAATCTTGTGTATACCCCCCCCCCTCTCTCTAAAAGTGACTTTACATTAAATCAAGAGGGACATTTATTTGTTTCAAATAAAAAGAAACTGTGAACCTTTCCAATATTATTTCCACCAGAAACAAACACTTGAAGTCATGATGACAAACAACAACCTAGCTTGAAAAGCCAGTATTACTTCATAGTACTACATCACTACTTACACACATATTGTAATAATAATATATGTCAATACAAAGATCCTATCTATAAATTGTGTACATACAACTTGTGATTACATTTGATTGTGATTCCTGGTTCACTTTGTAGTTGAATCAGGATATCTATTATTGAAAGGAATTAATACATATTTTAAAAGTTGACACTTGACTTATTAAGATAGTCTTATAGAGTGTTCTATGTATGTGAGTGTCACAGTGTTGTAAAGTATTGTGGATTAAATTAAATTGTTTATCTGTCTGTTGGTTGTTGTAAACATACACTTCATCACTATCATAACCCTAGACATTCAACGTAGTCATCACAATATTCCAGAATAAGTCTGACTGAGGTCTAAATGTGGTAGCACAGTAAGGTCATCTGTAATACATCACACTTATTAGATACAGATACCTTCACAGCTGATCTCAGTCAGTACACTAAGTCCCCTATAAATATTTATATCATCCCACTTTACCACAATATGTTATGTTCCATCAACCGTTATGACAAGAACCTGACAAATGCCAGTGGAACCAGAGAGGGGTAGAAGACGCAGCAGACGGATATGATACACACTGAGGAACCCTGTTAATAGTATTACTAAGGCAGTCCTTATTCTGGAATTCTCGGAGTAACAGACGTAGAGGCAGACCGGAAAACATGGAGAGGAGAAGTAGAGATAGAAATAAAAATAATGAGCAAGAAGCGGAAAGTCACCGATGGCACGTGACAGGAGGACTTGGAATGTTTATTGAAAGTCTGTGCTCCGTCGGGAGCTGACATGTAATGGTGATGATGACCCGTCTTCCCACTTTCTGTCGATACCTACAGGAGAATTCTTGCTGTCGGGAAACTGATGTTCCCGAACTATTAATACCTGTGGAACTAAAGGTAGTTATGTAGGACACAAAAAGGTCAAGGTAGTCCCATAGTAGATATTGTGGGTGTGAACACATGCACACTAAAATGGATACCAGCATATGTTGGGATAACAGGAAATGAGCTTGCGGACAAAGAAGCCAAAGGGGGAAGAACTAGTTATAACAAAATTGAAGTAGGCCTAGGGAAATTTGAAATTAAGAGCTTAATTGCTCAAGCAAAAACTAAAGAATGGATACTAGCATGGGACCAAAGCAAATAAGGAAGACACTCATATAAAATCCTGATAAAACCAAGCAAAACATGCCAAATACAAGGAGAACTAAAAATACCAATTAATAAAAAAAATTGCTAAGGCTCAGACTTCGAACTGGGTATTTCATGATGGAGGAACCCATATGTGAAGAGTGCCAAGAACCAAACACAATTAGATACTTTCTGGTGAACTGCAAAAAATATGACTAGCAGAGGCAAAACAGTAAGACATACTGTAACAATCACAAGATAGAAATGAGTGTAGAATATCTCGTAGGCATTAAGACCCTACTAGAAATACAAAAGTTAATAACACATTATATTACAAAAACAAAAGCTAACATATAAAAGAAAGAAAGAAATAAGGACGCGAACCAGTAGTGTACAGTGTTGGTAGATTCCCCATAGATAAATACGGATTGACTAAATAATTCTCCAATCAACATTAAATGCTTACCGGTATAAACAATATCATTTTTTGAACAATAAAACAATATGTACTATAACTAAAATGTAAACATACAGACTAGAGACATAATATAGTATAAAGCATAAAATGAACACAAACAAGAAAATATTACAATAAATGAAACGCGTCCTAGTCTAACCAGCAGCTCCATGTATATGGTATATGGTTGAAAGGGGCGTGCTACAACGAAAAGTAGCAAACACCTTATTTTAAAAAAAATAGTAGAAATTGCTGTAGGGGAGTGAAGTGTTAGAGAGCTCACCTATATTAATATGCTCCAATTGGAGCCAAAAGGCAATGAAGCAATGAATAAATTTCAAATTCTTCTTTTCCTTCATTTGGTCCCGTATGGAGCACGGGGTTACCACAGCTGTTGTTCCGCTAACAAGTAGCCTGCATAAAAGTGTTGGTTGCTGCAGCTCTTTATTTTACGTGATGAGGAACAAATCCTGAAGCAGATTCCTTCTTAGTGGACTTTTACGGCATGTTTGACAAGGCACAATGGTTTTTTATGTACTCCCTAATATGAGCCCCCGGGATATGCCACGGGCATCTATAACGCAAGGTCAGGTACAGTTTTTACACAGGCTTATATTTGTTAAGTGATATAACCAGGTATCCCTGATAACGGAAAATTAGGACAAATACGGATGTCCTTGGATGTTGTTGTTTTGAAGATGTGATGGGTGGAGAGCGGGCACTTAACAGCTGACCGTTATTGCCTCTTCTTGTTCCATCTTGGTCTACCCTGATCAACCTGAAATTTGGTTATAATTGGGGTATTTAGTGTCATTTTATTTTCTAATTTTGTATTCAATTTAAATAACTATTGTCTTTAGCAGTTGCTGATTTTAATTTATATAAGTATTTGTCCATTTTATTTTCTCTTTTGTATTGTTTATTGATTTTCTTCTTCTTCTTTCGTTCGCTTGAACTATATTGTCTATATCTGCCATGTTGTTTCTTGTATAAACTTCACTGTCTTTTGTAGTTCATACAGAGGTCCATATAGTTTTGCTTCCAGTGTTGTTTCTCTGGGCCAGTGGGTTTGCCTCAATATATCATATTCGGGGCAATCTTGAAGTACGTGCTCCGCAGTCTGGGGTGCCTGTCCACATGTACACATGGCTGAATTGCCAATCTTGAATTTTGTATACATGTGGCCGAGGAGGCGGTTGTGTCCTGTTCTGAGGCGCAGAATGACTATTTGTTCTGATCTGTTCATAGCTTGGTGTGGTGAAGTGGGATGTTTTAAATATTTATAGGGGACTTAGTGTACTGACTGAGATCAGCTGTGAAGGTATATATATCTAATAAGAGTAGTGAATTATATATAACCTTACTTGCTGCCACATATATATATATCTCAGTCAGAATTATTCTGGAATAGTGTGATGACTACGTTGTATGTCTAGGGTATGTGTATGATGAAGTGTAAGTCATAACAACAACAGACAGATAAACAATTTAATTTATTCCACCACACTTGACAACACTGTGACACTCACATACATAAAACACTCTACAAGGATATCTTAAAGGAGTCACTGATAACTTTTCAAATAACAATATGTATTCATTGCTGTCATGAATGAATATGTGTCCTGATTCAAATACAAAGGGAACCAGGAATCACAATCAATTTTAATTACAAGTTATATGTACAGAATTTCTCAATATGAATATTGTAGTGACATATATTATTAAAAGTATCCTATGTGTGTCAGTTGTGTAGTAGTACTATGAGGTAATACTGGTTTTGTTTTGTTCAAGCTCTGTTGGTATTTGTCATCATGCCTTCAATAGTTTGTCTTTATTGGAACTAGTATTGGAGATGTTCTCAGTTCCTGATATTAAAACAATTTACTTCCCCTCTTAAGTTTATGTTACAATGTTATTTTAAGATGGGGGTACATAATTTTGAGCTCAGCTGGCCACATCAGCTTATCTTGCGTGATGGCGGCAGGAAAAGACTCCTCTGCTCGATTTCTCCCCTGTGCTCTGGAGACACCTCACTGATAGCTAAATGGACCAAGGAGTATGCTGTCCGACTCTGGATTCAGCAAGGCTCTGACCAGGTGCTGCTCAATAACGTCAAGACCACGGTCCCTGAAAACAAGAAGGATGTACCTTCTACTTCATAACTAATTGATACTCTAGTTCTACACTGAGCACAATACATCACAAACATTGAGTTCAGAGCGTTAGGCCAACTGTCAGCTTCATCTGAAATACTTTATACCAGCATTAACCTCCTTAATGGTTACTACGCCTCTGCAATTCCAGCATTATTTCTTTCTAGTCAATCATCTAGGTGTCAGTGTACTGTTTGGCCATTCCATGCCGTTTTACTTTCCTCCGACACCTTCTGTTCAGGCTGGAGCATTATAGGCTTTACATCATGTTTGCTACTGAACTACACATATATACAGGCATAAATTAACAATTCACATTCAATTTTCATTAAAAGATACTGAATGTTTCAAGCTTACCACAATTCATAGAATAAACACAGATACGTTGACTAGCAATGAATTCTGGCACAAATTCCCATCTGCTTATGTTCCAGGCTTTTATTTAGCAAAAATATGAGCTGGCTTCAACACACTATTGCTTTATCAAGCTTATTTGAACTAGTGGTCTCGAACTAACGCTCCTAAGTGATTATATCAGCGAGTCTGGCCAATGGAGCCACGTTTCGACAAGTGTTTGAAAAAATTTTACCTTCCTACGTCTCCCCTAACAACCAAAGATAGTATTTATAGTCCGACCAATCGTGTTTAGTCTTATATTTGTTGCGCTCCAATCAATTTGGAGTTTACATGGTAGGCTATTTCCGTACGTAAGGTTTTTTCAAACACGTTATAAAAAAATTTTATGAGCAGAAATGATTTCATGCTGTCTGGCATCCCCACTATTTTATTTTGGTTATAACTTGTTAATTCCTAGACTATTTGCGTAACGTTTTACATATTCTTTGTCAGCAAGCCCTAAGGAACCCAAATATACAAATTTAAGAGAGCTAAGTGGCTGCGTTCAAAATATGCAATTTCTTCTACCTCCTGTTTCGAAGATGTGCTGTCTGGGTACTGTAATGTTTTCAAACGTAAACCCATCTATTGTCATCTTTTCTAATAAGAGTTTTTCAGGATTTAAAAACCTAACTCTGGGAAGGTTAGTGTTTTTATCACTGTCCGTCCGAAAAAGTTAGTGCATGTGGCCTTACACGCGTGATAGTAGTAATTGTGTATCGCGTTACGCTTGTTGGGGTGGCATTAATAGCGAGACGCGTGTTTAATTTTGCATGCGTTCGGCTTTCTGCCTCTCCCTTCTCTCTATCCTGCTTTATCTGTCTTTTAGTTACGCTGTGTATAAAATGGAATGAATGAAATATTAAAATTAGGTCATTGTTCAGCTTGCGTATCTCAAATGTTTTTCCAAGAAATACAGCACACGTTTCATTGAAGAAAGCGGGTAATAATATAGTAGGCTTTTACTATCAACGTGAAAGCGTTACAATTTGCAGACGAAGCATAAAACAAGGGGGATTTCGAGTACAGTTATTGTGACAGCACTGTTATTTTACCATTGCTCTTTTCTTTATTAGAATTTATTTGTTAGGCTTTATATTTACCTGATAATTTATATATGTGGATTAGAATATTTCACGACACCTCCCCTCTTAAAACAGACATTATATGTCAGTCCTTTATTCTATATACACATAGATAAATGTAAGTCAACTTGACTTTACTCTGCTGTGGTGCTATCATGGTTTTATGTAGTTGGGTCCATTCAGAGTAGGCACTACTCATGAAATCTGCCTCAGACTTCTACAACCAATAATATATTTCGGTTATGTTACTGAACAGCCGCAAGTGTGAATGCTTGTCTTAATGCTGCTTCGCAACCCGTATTCACCATTTCTCTTCTCTGAGTTTGCGCAATGACATGTCCAGAGAACATTAGATTTCCCTCAAAATGTACGTTATGAGGAGATAACATATACCTGGTGATAGCAGAGTTTTCGTAGTGGATCCCATAATCTTCTTATTATCCTGTATGAAACATTCGGAATATCCTCAATCAAAGAGGCAACTCAGGGATTCGTTACGTTCCTCCGAACTGTTTACATCCAACAATTTTCTCATCATTCTAGAGAAGACACTAAGCGCATTCTTCAATCCAAATGGCAATCTATTAAACTCATAGTGTCCTTCTGAGGTACTAAAAGCTAGGTATGGTCTAACCTCAGGCTTTACTGGAATCTGATAGTATCCTTTACTCAAATCCACCTTTGAGAAATATTTAGCTTTATTTAGTCTGGCAAACAGCTGATTTGTATCCGGCAATGGATCCACCTGTCCTTCTGTAATAGCATTCAGTCTCCTGTAATCTATACAGAGTCTATGTTCTCTAGAGGGCTTCCTTAAGAGTACAACACCGGAACTATACGAAGATTCACTGTGCGAAATAATTCCTTCCTTCAACAGATAGTCTATCTCTTCCTTCAAAGCTTTCTCCTTAGCAAACGGAATCGAATATGGTTTCATACAGACAGGTGTGGGGTCTATCAGTTTCATATCATATTCCAATAGGTTTGTATGCCCTGGTCGATCTGTTAACACCTCTGCATGATTATTTAGAACCTGTTGCACTCTCTCTTTCTGAGTTTTCGTTAAATGTGTACTGATTTTCACCTGTGCTGCTGTCTCACAGGGGTGTAATGGATATTCAAATGATGAAAGTGGTTCCTTTTTCATCTCCATGGCGATGGACAAGGTCAACAAGTGTGTCTCCTCCTGATGTTCTCTTTCCAAATATTTCTTCAGGAGATTCACATGATAGATTTTTTCTTTCCCCTTCTTATCTATCTTATAATTTGTTCTAGACACCTTCTCTAGAACTGTATATGGACCCTGCCATCCAATTTGTAACTTATTCTGACTCCCGGGCAAAAGAAGCAGTACTTTCTCTCCCACAGCCAAATTTCTGTCTTTCGCCTTCCTGTTATAATAAGCAGCATGTTTCTTCCTGGCTTATTTCAAATTTTCATTGGCAAGTTTCCAGCCAGTTTTTAAACGAGTGGTCAGCTCATTCACATATTGGTATGAAGATGTAATGTTTTCCTCTGCCTTTTCATCAGTCCACGTTCTTAACAAAGCTACATGTGGACCTTTAATTGTGTGGACCTATTTGTCCATGCACCGGTATGGTCTCTTCCACTCGAAGCTTTATAGTGATGATTTTTCCTCCCAGAATTATCATGCACAAAACGACCGCTACCAATTTTTCTCTTGGGGCTGTCTCCCCACTTAAAATTCTTGATGAGAGATTTCCTCCCTACATCCTCTTCCTCCAGTTTGTTTAAGTCCGATTGAGGGATTTTCGGCTTATCCTGGGGTAAGACCTCTGTTTGTACTCTCCGCATAGTGGCCATTGTAAAACAGTTAAGTGAAGCTTGTCCTTGAAAAGGGGCTTCCCATTCCATTTGGTCCACTTTATCAAATCTATTTTTCTTTTTATTATCAGGCCTAATTTTGCCCCGTGGCGTGTCCAGGTCCTGATCAATGTTCCCACTTGTGGGTGTTCCCTCATGTGCTATGCTACACCTTTCTACAAAATTCTCAATGTCCCATCTTGCTTTGGGCCAATAATAATTGTGAGCCACCTTTTGAATGATGGTACCTATCTTCTCATGGTCCCCATCTGGTTTCACATGTAGGCTCCTTATTAAGTCTGCCCCTATATCTTTTAGGAAGTACCAGCTGTCCCTGACCTTTGGATCTAGCTCCAGTCTTCCTATACATCAACTTGTTTTTCATGTAAAAATCTCCCTTGCCTGGAGTTGTATGACAAGTTGACAATTTTCTGAAACAAGGCTTGAGTGTTTTATCCCCAGCCTGTGCCTTCCTCATCTCTTCTGGAGTGGTATCCAACATAATATCCTCCTCCTGTCTTGAGGTCGACCTGACCTGAAGGGTTGCCATATACACAGGTTTCCTTCTGCAACGGTCAGTGTCATGATTGTCCATCTGACAATTCTTACACCACCTTTTTCCTTGGTTGAAAGATTTTCTTTCATCATATTTCCTTTCATCGAATTGTGGGAATTTATTTTTATTTTCATACCGTGGCCTATCAAATTGGTGCTTACCTTTGTTTTGATCCTTAGGATCAAATTTATTAAAGTTCTGTGGTGCCCTAAAGTTATCCACTTGTTTCTTTTTATTACCTGTTACCTCTGCTTGAGCTGCTTGATACCTTTCAGCAACATTTAGCAACTCACCCAGCCTCTCTGCACCTTGTTCCATGAGAAACTTTCTCAGGTCTGGAGCCATGGACTCTCTTAATTGCTCTATAAGGACCATTTCCTTAAGATCTTGGGTTTTCCCCAGAGAAGTCCATTTCTCCAAGTATGTCTCTATTCGTGCAGAGAACTGGTGATAGGTTTCACCTGACAGTAGTTTAGCATTCCTAATTTTTTTCCTATAAAATTCTGCATTCTTTTCATACCTTAACAAAAGAGCCTGCTTTAGCATGTCATAATTTTCCTGATCACCTCTGCTCATTTTTGCAAAAACCTCATAAGCTGCCCCACGAAGTCCTTGAGATAACTTTAAGCTCCACCTCTCTCTCTCTCTAACCCATACGTGGTAGCTAATAGTTCATACCTATTTAGGTAGCTCTCTATATCATCGTCTTTCTCAACAAAATGATCTAAATGGAAATTCATAGCTGAGGTTGAGGCTCCTTGGCTAGCAGTGGCATCAGAGGCAAAGGGACTGGCACCATTTTCAGGAGCATGTCCCTGAAACTCAAACTCCCTTAGTCGTAACTCATGTTCCCTTTGTAACCTCTTATCTTCTGCTTCCCTTTCTGCAGCTAATCTCTTGTCTTCCCTTTCTGCGGCTAATCTCTTGTCTTCTCTTTCTGCTTCCAATTTCTTAGCCTCAGCCTCAATTTTTCTTTCGGCCTCTTTTTCTAATCTTCTTTCTTCCCGTTCAATAAATTTGTCACATTCCGTAGTGACATAGGCAACCATACTTTGCCCATCTAATCCTAACTCTTTTGCAGTCTGAACAGCAGCAGATCGAAATTTGGCCAGGTCCGCCATTGTCTATCAGGTAAATTTATACAATGTCTAACCAACAATTCAATCTCTAAATATATATCTAATGGACAACACAGGCACCGTGAGCTCAACCTTATTTAATTCCACCCAAGGATACCTTTTAATTCTTATATTCCCTGAAGTGAATTACCCCCACTATTTTTAATAGGGAAAGATTCAAAATCCCAAGAGCGAGACCCCAATATATGTGGTGAAGTGGGATGTTTTAAATATTTATAGGGGACTTAGTGTACTGACTGAGATCAGCTGTGAAGGTATATATATCTAATAAGAGTAGTGTATTATATATAACCTTACTTGCTGCCACATATATATATATATCTCAGTCAGAATTATTCTGGAATAGTGTGATGACTACGTTGTATGTCTAGGGTACGTGTATGATGAAGTGTAAGTCATAACAACAACAGACAGATAAACAATTTAATTTATTCCACCACACTTGACAACACTGTGACACTCACATACATAAAACACTCTACAAGGATATCTTAAAGGAGTCACTGATAACTTTTCAAATAACAATATGTATTCATTGCTGTCATGAATGAATATGTGTCCTGATTCAAATACAAAGGGAACCAGGAATCACAATCAATTTTAATTACAAGTTATATGTACAGAATTTCTCAATATGAATATTGTAGTGACATATATTATTAAAAGTATCCTATGTGTGTCAGTTGTGTAGTAGTAATATGAGGTAATACTGGTTTTGTTTTGTTCAAGCTCTGTTGGTATTTGTCATCATGACTTCAATAGTTTGTCTTTATTGGAACTAGTATTGGAGATGTTCTCAGTTCCTGATATTAAAACAATTTACTTCCCCTCTTAAGTTTATGTTACAATGTTATTTTAAGATGGGGGTACATAATTTTGAGCTCAGCTGGCCACATCAGCTTATCTTGCGTGATGGCGGCAGGAAAAGACTCCTCTGCTCGATTTCTCCCCTGTGCTCTGGAGACACCTCACTGATAGCTAAATGGACCAAGGAGTATGCTGTCCGACTCTGGATTCAGCAAAGCTCTGACCAGGTGCTGCTCAATAACGTCAAGACCACGGTCCCTGAAAACAAGAAGGATGTACCTTCTACTTCATAACTAATTGATACTCTAGTTCTACACTGAGCACAATACATCACAAACATTGAGTTCAGAGCGTTAGGCCAACTGTCAGCTTCATCTGAAATACTTTATACCAGCATTAACCTCCTTAATGGTTACTACGCCTCTGCAATTCCAGCATTATTTCTTTCTAGTCAATCATCTAGGTGTCAGTGTACTGTTTGGCCATTCCATGCCGTTTTACTTTCCTCCGACACCTTCTGTTCAGGCTGGAGCATTATAGGCTTTACATCATGTTTGCTACTGAACTACACATATATACAGGCATAAATTAACAATTCACATTCAATTTTCATTAAAAGATACTGAATGTTTCAAGCTTACCACAATTCATAGAATAAACACAGATACGTTGACTAGCAATGAATTCTGGCACAAATACTGGCACAAATTCCCATCTGCTTATGTTCCAGGCTTTTATTTAGCAAAAATATGAGCTGGCTTCAACGCACTGTTGCTTTATCAAGCTTATTTGAACTAGTGGTCTCGAACTAACGCTCCTAAGTGATTATATCAGCGAGTCTGGCCAATGGAGCCACGTTTCGACAAGTGTTTGAAAAAATTTTACCTTCCTACGTCTCCCCTAACAACCAAAGATAGTATTTATAGTCCGACCAATCGTGTTTAGTCTTATATTTGTTGCGCTCCAATCAATTTGGAGTTTACATGGTAGGCTATTTCCGTACGTAAGGTTTTTTCAAACACGTTATAAAAAAATTTTATGAGCAGAAATGATTTCATGCTGTCAGGCATCCCCACTATTTTATTTTGGTTATAACTTGTTAATTCCTAGACTATTTGCGTAACGTTTTACATATTCTTTGTCAGCAAGCCCTAAGGAACCCAAATATACAAATTTAAGAGAGCTAAGTGGCTGCGTTCAAAATATGCAATTTCTTCTACCTCCTGTTTCGAAGATGTGCTGTCTGGGTACTGTAATGTTTTCAAACGTAAACCCATCTATTGTCATCTTTTCTAATAAGAGTTTTTCAGGATTTAAAAACCTAACTCTGGGAAGGTTAGTGTTTTTATCACTGTCCGTCCGAAAAAGTTAGTGCATGTGGCCTTACACGCGTGATAGTAGTAATTGTGTATCGCGTTACGCTTGTTGGGGTGGCATTAATAGCGAGACGCGTGTTTAATTTTGCATGCGTTCGGCTTTCTGCCTCTCCCTTCTCTCTATCCTGCTTTATCTGTCTTTTAGTTACGCTGTGTATAAAATGGAATGAATGAAATATTAAAATTAGGTCATTGTTCAGCTTGCGTATCTCAAATGTTTTTCCAAGAAATACAGCACACGTTTCATTGAAGAAAGCGGGTAATAATATAGTAGGCTTTTACTATCAACGTGAAAGCGTTACAATTTGCAGACGAAGCATAAAACAAGGGGGATTTCGAGTACAGTTATTGTGACAGCACTGTTATTTTACCATTGCTCTTTTCTTTATTAGAATTTATTTGTTAGGCTTTATATTTACCTGATAATTTATATATGTGGATTAGAATATTTCACGACACTTGGTAGTCATCCTGCGTTGGTGTTGGTGGCTTTCTGATAGATTTGATCATCTTTTTCTTCTGATGGTATGTAACTGGTACATCCGGTTGCTCGTCTGCAGCACCTTCTTTAGCCAGTCCATCTGCCCTCTCGTTTCCTGGTATTCCACAATGAGACGGTATCCACTGCATGGCGACCCTGCGCTGGTTGCACAGTTCAGAAAGTAGGGCTTGTATACCTGGCAATTTTCTGGACTGAAGTGCTTGGAGTGCTGATTTTGCATCTGTCAGGAATACTACAGGCTGTGGACCGAGATTGGTGTTCAATAGTTTCTCAGTTGCCACCTTGATTGCCTGGACTTCTGCATCATAGTTGTTACAGAATTTCCCCGTTGGTACTCTGACAGTATCCCTAGTGTTGTTTGGGTATTCTATGTACACTCCTGCTCCTCCATTCTTTACTGCATTCTGTGCTGACCCATCCGTGTATACTCGGACCCAGAGGTCCTGTGGGTATTCATCATCCAGGAAACTGAGAGTGACTGTCCTACGTTGCACGCTGTTCTGTTCATCCCTGTCGAATATTCCTTTCACTTTTGTGTGGATGTGTACTGGTAGTCCATGCTCCTCTCTCCAAGGGGTTTGTTCTGGCACAGACTTTAGGGGGCTGTTAACTTCAGGCAGGTCTGAGGTTTGTCTACGTAATCGTTTGGCCTGGTGGATAAAGCTGCTTCTTTTCAGTCGCCCCATTGCTAGGTTTTGGAATCTGTCCTTCATTGGATGGCTCGGCATACAGAGGAACTTTTCTGCCTGTGTTAGCACTTTCGTGTCTCTGCGTTCTCTCAGTGCTTGTATCCTCCCCATTTTTCTCCATCTTCACTATAGGCGTTGATTTCATTGCCCCCGTGATGACCCTAAGCGCCTGGTTTTGCACCTTATCTAGCTCTTGTAATGTGGTGTTTGATGCTGGGCACCACGCAGCTGACCCATATTCCAGGTGTGGTCGTATGCCCTGCTGGTAAACTTTACTAAGTATTTTCCCGCTGGCTCCCCATGTGGTTCCACTTAGTTTTCTCAGGATGGCTAACTTCCTCCTGGCCTTGTTGCTGCTTTGTTGATGTGCTGCTTCCATGTCAGCCTATCATCGAATGTAACTCCGAGATAGGTGGGTTGTTTATCTTCTCTCAGGAGCTCTTCGTTTATCTTGATGACACCAGCTTTTTGTTTGGGAGAGAGGGTGAAGAGCGTAGTGCTGCACTTGTCTGTATTGATGCTGACACACACACCATCTATTTGCCCATGAGGTTAAGGCATCTATAGCTCTTTGTAGCAGTTTGGTGGCCACTGTTGCATGCTCATCTGTGCACCATATTACCAGGTCATCAGCGTACATTGCCACTTTCATTCCATGTGGTAGTTCAGCAACCAGGTCGTTGATGTAGACTAGGAAAAGTGTGGGGGACAGAACCCCTCCCTGAGGGACGCCATGACGCAGTAGAATTTTCTTACTCTTGAGGCCATCTAGTTGTACTCGGGCTCTTCTGTTATGCAGGTATGCTTTCACCCATTTGTACATCTTACCATTCACTCTACAATTTCTCAGTTTCTTCAGAAGCCCTTCTTTCCAAACCTTGTCAAATGCTTTCCTTAGATCTATCCATGCTGCTAGTACCAGTTTCTTATCTTGGAACGCATCCTCAATCTCTTGGGAAAGGTAAGTTGCCTGATCTTCGGTGGAATAACACTGCCTAAAGCCCGCCTGCTGTGGTACAAGAAGGTTTTCACTTTCAAGGTACCACTGTAGCCTGAGGTTGATGATACGTTCCATTGTTTTGCAGAGGCAGCTTGTAAGGCTGATTGGTCTGTAGCTGGAGGCAGTGGAACTGTCTTTTCCTGGTTTTAGGAGTGGTATCATGATTGCTTCCCTCCAGGTCTGTGGAACTCTGCCTGAGTTCCAACAGATATTGAAGATCTGCAGCAGCTTTGTTTTTGCTGCGGTTCCCAAGTTCTTAATCATTTCATTGGACACTCCATCAACTCCTGGCGACTTTCTCATTTTCAATTTGGATATTGCAAGCTCCAGTTCTCTGAATGTGATTGGTGCCTCCATAACTTCAGGTATGGTTCCATCTCGTCCTGCGTATTGTTGTTTCTCACGAGTCTCCTGTTGCTTCTCTGGGCTAACTTCGATGTTGTTGTCTTTAGCAAAGGAGTCTGCAAAGTGATCAGCTGCCTGTTTTCCCATGAGGATGTTTCCATCTTTGTACAGAGCAATCCTTGAGTTTCTCTCTGTACCTTCATCGTTAAGTTGTTTTACCAGCTTCCACAGTTTCCTCGTATCTCTTTCGAAGTTCAAGGACTCTGTTTTCTCCTTCCAGCTTCTTCGCCTGGCCTGCAACTTGGCCCTTTGAAATTTGGCCTTAGCTTGCTGGTAGTTATTGTGGTGTTCTTGGCATGGACTGGTCTCTGCCTGCTTTCGAGATGTTTCCACGTCGTTGTGCAGCTGCTCTAGTTCACTATTCCAATATGGTTTGTAGTGCTTACGAGCCCCTCTAGGTATTGTTTCACGAGCAGCCTGTAATATGCATCTGCTGAATTCATCGACTAGCTTATTGATGTCTTTGTCTACAGTCAGATCTCTAGCCAGTATACTAGTACGGTGCTGGTACATTGTCCAGTCTGCCTTCTTGTAGTTCCACCTAGAGAGAGTGCTGCTCTCCTTGACAAGTTCATTTTCCACAATTAGGAAGACTGGCCGGTGGTCGCTGCCTCCAAGTTGTTTCCCTACAACGCGTGTGGTGTTCCACTCCAGGCCGGGTGAGTGGAATGCCAGGTCTGGTGTAGAGGTGGTGTGCCATGATCTCGAGTAGAAGGTTGGTGGGTCGATTGGCTGGTTAATCAGGATAAGCCCATTGTCATCCTGCCAGTTTTCAAGCTCCTCACCTCTCCTGTCCATGTGATTATAGCCCCAGCTCTGTGAGTGGCTGTTGAAGTCTCCGCATACAATCAGTCTTTCTTTTGCTGGGATTGTGTTTAGTGCCAGTGGGCGGTCGCTCGGACAGTAGTAGTTGAGCAGGTGGAATTCTGAACTTTCTGTCCTGAGATGAAGCATCTGGTATTCCGCCCCCTCCATATATGTTTCAAGCTGACATGCACTGATGTTATTCCTCACGAGTGTCAGTGTTACACCCTTTCGCCTGTCTATTCGGTCAGATCGGTAGCACTGGTAGCCTCTGATTTTGAAGGCTATGTCCTTGGTGAGTTGGGTTTCTTGCAAGCAGCATACATTTACTTGCTCTTCATTCAAGATATTTTCGAGCTCTAATTTTTTGCTGTGGCCGTCTTTTTTTACTGTTGACGCCTTCAGCATTCCAGTGCATTATTGTAAGTGGTCTTTGCTTTGCTTGGCCAGTAGCTCTATTCTCATGCCTCCTGGCTCCACGGGGCAATTGAGAAGGACCCCCAGTAGTAGGGGTTGGGCCCTTTTGAGGCAGAGGGCCCGGCACTGCGCCTGCCTGGGTGTCCGTCACAGGGCGAGTGCCATAACGTGTTGTAGATATAGGCATATTTCCATTGCGCATGTGCGTGACATCCTGATTGCTGTGGTGCACCTCTTGGCTGGTTCCCTCCGTCTTCAGCACCTTGACTTGCTAGGGCAGACTGTGGTCTTGCTCGAGTGTAGGAGGGCCTGCCCAGTCTTGGTTTTTCGGCCGCTGATAGCTGTACTTGGGCCCCATCTCCACGTCAAAGAGCTGGCCTCGATGGGGTAACCCTATATGTTTTCCTTTGTTTTATGTATATGTATTTGTTCTTTTTGAGTTGGTTTTTTTTAAATGATTTGTTAGTTCTTGTTACTTAATTTCTATTTAGCTTAATGTCTTTTCTGAAGTACTAGCCTTATATGTTTTCCTTTGTTTTATGTATATATCTTTTAAGTATTGATTGGGCATCTCCTGGGGCATCTATACTTAAAACCTTATCACCTGTCATGTCTATATTGTGATTTCTATAGTAAGTTTTTAATTCAAGCCTTTATTGTTCGTACGTTTTACAGTGGATCAGGTAGTGGTCTATGTCATTCTCTTCCTGACATTCTTGGCAGTGTGGTTCCTCTATCATAAAGTATGCTGCACCGAGACGGAGACGCCACAGTTTTTTGTTCGATGGTATCTTTAATTCTTCTCTGACCTGGCACGTCCTTGTTGGTTCTTTCAGCAGTTTGAACGCGTGTCTGCCTTTTCTACTTTTCTTCCATGTTGTCTTCCATTCCTCGTTTATAGTTAGCTTCACTTGGCTCTTGATCTCCGACCTTCCCAGTCCTGCTCTTATATTGTTTTTACTTGTTCTTCCATTCTTGGCGTTCTGGTCTGCCAACTCGTTACCAGCAATACCTATGTGTGCTGGAACCCACACTAGCCTCACACTACATCCTCTGTTCCCTAGTCATGTATTAATTGCTAGAATTTCTTCCTTTATGTCTGGCCGGCTACATTTATCTGGGTGTTCTAGTGCTTGTAGTGATGATAGTGAGTCTGTAAATATCGTAACAGCATCTGGTGGGTTATCTTCGATTATTTCTAAACTTTTTAGAATTGCTACCATCTCTGCGGTAAAAATCGAAGCCCCTTCAGTTACGTTGTAGCTCTTTTTAATTCCCCATTGTGGTATTACAACTCCGGCACCTAGTTGCCCACTATCACCCTTGGATCCATCAGTGTAGACGGCCCATTGGATGTGCCCATAATGCATGTATATAGATCTCTGGATTTCAGTCTGACATAGCTATCACAAACAGCTTGGAAGGGTCACATCACCTCATAGAGCTGGACCTAGTGTTGTAAAGTCTCTTAAGACTTCACTTCTAAACGGCAGTATTTTCTTTGTCGTACATTTGAGGCAACCTTTCCTTTACAAACCAATCTTCAGACGTGAATCCGAAAGGTACCGCACGCATTGTGACGGAATTACCCGAGAAACTTCGGGCGATTGCAACCAACCAATAAAAACTGCACTATAAAACGCGTCTGGGAAACTGAAACTAGATATACTCGTAGATTCTATGCGGGAAAATCCGTTATCCTGATGCGTGCGGTCCGAAAGCAGAACTTTAGAAGAGAAATATTTTATAGAATAATAAATTACATTTTTATGTTCCTTCGGGCATAGGTGTGCGCAGCACGTACAGCACACATAGAGAATACGCCACTGGTGTAAATGGGTAGCTGGCTCTGCTCTTGACTTAGGAAAGGCATAGGCGGTGAGCAAGGGAGCTGGTCACCCCACCTCATAAAGTTTGACCTTGCATAGTGAAATCTCTAACACTTAACTTCCCTACGGCAGTAGGGAACTACCTTTATCTTTCAATTTACCTAGTTCTCGCTTTCTTTTGCATTAGCTTGTACCTGACGAGGGCTCCGTGGCCGTAACGTAGGTAGGCGATTTTCACTGCCCACTGCCCTAGTAAGACGCCTACCTATTTTCGTCTACCCCGCCGTTGAACCAAAACACCACAGACTTGGATGTACAGACATGATCGTCAACACCAGTCGGTTCGACATCCCATGACAATAATTGTCACTGGTTGATACCAATATATTTGGTCGACCAAAATAACATGCTTGGTATTCTGTTTCAACAACCAGTCGTCCTAAATCCTGCCCGAGGTCTATAAACTATACAGCAGCGGACAAGATTTAGTGGTGGGAAACCTGTAGTTTTCAATTAAAAGCCATTCTGTCAACCAGGCTTGAGAACGTACACGGGAACTCAGGTACGATAACAAAGTCACCAGGTCCAATTCCAGGCAGTGTCCGCTTGTTTGCGGAAGGAAGTCGAGGGTATTGTTCATTTCAGGGTAAGCGGATGGTCAGGTATGTGTGACCTCCACAAAGACCTTCATGTTTTTAAAAGTGCAGATTTGGCAGGTTTCTACTTTCCTGGGAAAACCGGGGTTCCGTAGTGACTAACAAAGGGAGTCTCAGACTGTTCTGTCCGTTAATTGTATTATTGTTATTTCCGGAGGAGGAAAAAAGAGCTGGACGGAGGTGGAAACTAGAACAGGGATCAGACCAGATTAGCTGCAATCTCCACGTTGAAAGTCAGCAGCAATCGTCCTTAAACTGTTTCTGTATCTTGTCTTGATGGAAAAAGGTATGTCCATAGCAGATACGGTCGTAGGGGAGTGAAGGGTTAGAGACTTAACTATACTAGTTCCAGCATCGACAGGTCAGTTGACCAGTTCCCTTGCCAGCTCCCTGTCCCTTCTTTAACTCAGAGAAAATTCAGGTACCCATTTACAGCTAGGTAGACTTGAGCGTATCGTTACCGAAGACTGAACGTAGCATCTTTGCCGCGAGAGACCAGCGCTCTAACCAATATGTCAGTCGAACGCTCAAATCGAAAGTCTTGATGGTAAACTCTTGTAAGCTCTTTCCTGTCAATTTCTTAATGTTATTTTCCGATATGCACTTTTGCCGTCAACTTGTCCTATTCAGGTTTTCAACAAGTTGGTATGTCTCTTTATATGTTGAAAATATTTAAGTTGTTGAATTTTGATTTCACTTGTTATTCTCTTGTCGTTCCTGGTTTCCTAAATGTGCGTAATATCCATCGCCATCGTCTTCTTCACGTCTCTTGTTCCACCAGCACTTGTCTGGTTCTTGTCATCAGTTCCACATCAGTGATCTTATCATACCATTTGAATCCTTCTATTCTAAGCAAGTACCCAAGAATACATATTATTAGTCCTATATTAGAGGCGACGTGAAGTTCAAGACCGAAAAATGCAGCTCCCTGCGTCGCTTCTTTTACGACAAGAGTAAACCAAAAAGGTAACAGGATAGTGAGAGTTAGGGTCTACCTGTGGAAAGACAGCACGAGACATCAAACATCAACATTTCTCGACATGCAACCTTGTCACTTGTGACACAACACACCCGTTTCGGAATCTCGTAATATTTTGCGTATTTATGTGTTTGTGTCTGTGTCGTGAATTATTCTAATCCCCATATATAGATTAAAACGTAAATGCAAAGCCTAACAAATAAATTTAATAAAAGGAAAGAAGAATGGTAAAGAACAGTGCTGTCACAATGACTGTACTCGAAATTCCCCTTGTTTTCTACTTCGTCTGCAAATTGTAACGCTTTCACGTTGATAGTAAAAGCCTACTGTATTATTACCCGCTTTCTTCAATGAAACGTGTACTGTATTTCTTGGAAAAACCTTGAGATACGCAAGCTGATCAATGACCTAAATTTAATATTTCATTCATTCCATTTTATACACGGCGTAACTAAAAGACAGATGGACTAAAGGATAGAGAGAAGGGAGAGGCAGAAAGCAGGGACACATGCAACACTAAACACGCGTCGCGCGATACACAATTGCTGCCATCACGCGTGTAAGGCCACATGCACTAACTTTATTTCAATTCGACAGTGATAAAATTCACTACCCTTCCCAGAGTTAGGTTTTAAAATCCTGAAAAACGCTTATTGGGAATTATGACATTATACCGGTTTACGTTTGAAAACATGACAGTACCCAGACACCACATGGGGATTGAAGTGAACAGGAGGTGGTAGAAAATGCACATTTTGAATGCAGCCACCTAGCTCCCTTAGATTGAGATATTTGGATTCCTTAGGGTTTGCTGACAAAGAATATGTAAAACGTTACGCAAATAGTCTAGGAATTACCAAGTTATGGCCAAAATAAAATAGTGGGGGTGCCTGACAGCATGAAATCATTTCTGCTCATAAAATTTTTTTTAACGTGTTTGAAGAAACATTACGTTACGGAAATAGCCTACCATGTTAACTCCTATGTGATTGGAGCGCAACAAATGAAAGACTAAACACGATTGGTCGGACTATAAATACTATCTTGTGTTGTCAGGGGAAACGTGAGAAAGGGGTACTTTTTTGAAAAGATGTGTAGACGTGGTGTGATTGGGTAGCGCTGCGAATATACACAATTCAGAGCGTCTGTTCATTGCCACATCTTGTAATAAACCTACTAAGAAGCAGTGCGTTGAGCACCAGTGTATATTTTTTTTTATAAAATAAAGCCTGGGACATCGGCAGATCGGAGTTGTGCTATATTCATTGCCAGTCAACGAAACTGTTTATTATTATTTCCATGAATTGTGGGACCGTGGTCTTAAAGTTATTGAGCAGCACCTGGTCAGAGCTTTGCTGAAGCCAGAGGTGGACAGCATACTCCTTGGTCCATATAGCAACCAGTGGGGTGGCTCCAGAACTCATTACAGTAATCAAGCAGAGGAGTCTTTTACTGCAGTCATCACGCAAGATAAGAGAGTGTGGCCATGGAGCTCAACATTATGTACCCCATCTTAAAATGACATTATAAACTAAAATTAAGAGGGGAATTTAATTGTTTTAATACCAGGAACTGAGAACATCTCCAATACTAGTGCCAATAGAAACAAACTATTGAAGTCATGATGACAAATACCAACAGAGCTTGAACAAAACAAAACCAGTATTACCTCATATTACCACTACACAACTGACACACATAGGATACCATTAATAATATATGTCACTACAAGAATCATATTAATAAATTCTGTACATATAACTTGTAATTAAAATTGATTGTGATTCCTGGTTCCCTTTGTATTTGAATCAGGACACATATACATTCATGACAGCACTGAATACATATTGTTATTTGAAAAGTTATCAGTGACTCCGTTAAGACATCCTCTTAGAGTGTTATATGGATAATTATGAATTTTGGCTTCTGGCGAGGCTCGCCCCAGGAGTCTTTCCTCTTATCCGAGAGGGAGGCAAGCTGCATCTGTTTCATTTATGGACATTTTCCAAATATACGATTCTTCTGTTAACTTTCAGCATTCCGCCCCGCTGTTTTTCATTGAAAACATAGATTAGTAAGGGACTGTAACTCTACCGAAGCAGGTCGTAGAGAAGGTGATTAAGGGACATGTTGGCATTGTGTCGGGCTACCCATCCTGTACACAACTTAAAGAAAAGACTAAAAAGGAAAACAACTTCCTATTAAATAGTGGGAGGACTAAACGTTACATGGAAAAAGGGAAAACATGCTCGAACAGGACATGGATGGGATAAAGGCATGCGCGGGAAAGAACCACTAATCATATACTGATCGCGCATATGGAATAGACGGAAAGGAAGAGGTAAATCCTATAGGGCAAATAATTGACGTAGTGGGATGATGTGTTAGAGACTTTACAAATGGTAAATATCTTTTTTCCCAACTGTATGAGGCGGTGTGTGACCTGTTCCTTTCCTTGAATGTCTTCGCTCTTTACTAAACTCACAAAGCAGAGTTGGGTTACCCATTTTACCAGGTTGCGGTAGACTGGATGTGTGGACTTTACCAGGTTTAGAAAGTTTGCAACCGTGCTTCTAGCAGCACGCGTTGTAAACACTCAGCCATTGGATTGGTGCTTAATGACACTGGGCATGGGATGGAATTATTCGTATAAAATATGATGATCCGATTTTATAGACATTTTTAACTCATCTTAAAAAAATCTCTATTCGTTGTAATTGGTCCATGACCTCTGACTTACTTGTCCACGTGTACTTGTTCTCTAAAATAAAGTTGTACAGAAAACAACCAAGAGACTGCCTCGATACGGACAGACCAAACGCGATTCGACGTGAAGGTAATAGATAGAGACAGCGGGACATTTTTTCAGCAGGAACGGGTCACACGTTTTCTGTTTGATTTTCCCTTTGAGAACACACGCCTTGGAGCAGTAAAAGTGTGTGTGTGGGGGGAGGGTGGGCGCCACATTCAGACAATAGCCGAACACAGAATCTCGAGGACACGACCCCCAGTATTAAGGGACGCTACCACCGAGATAAACTAACAGAGTGTGTAGGACACACCTTAGACATTTATCATTTTAAGGAAATGGCACACAGACAGAGGTTACATACTAGGAGACAAACCACATTCTTTCTTCACGCTTAAGATCCTTTTTTACTGGCGTAGGCGATTATGTATCTCACCCCACAACTTTCTCTCCTACACCACCATCATCATTTTTGTTTTCCTTTTTGCTCCTATATGAATTCTGCTGCAACACAGCAAGTGGTCCCCCTTGTTGAATGCCTGGACACAGCATTGGATCATGTGTTCTTGTATATCAGTTGTTTCATGTAACCAATTTTGTTATACATTATAAGGTCCCCACATCCTCATTCCCCATCCCCATGTTAGTCACCTTGTACGACATGCCTAGAATAGCTTGCTGTTTTCCTATTCTATTTTTGTATCTTAATACCCCTGGCAAAGCTACTACTAAAATACCCACTTATCAATTATAATGTTGTCGTCTTCCCACCCCAACGACAATTGAAAATGTCCAATACCTTCTCCCTTTGTCATCGTCTTTACCACGCCACGACATTAAAAACTGTCCATGAACCTTGTCCCTTTGTCGACTTTCCACGCACACGGACATTAAAATGTCCACTGAACTTCTCTCTTTTGTAGTCTTTCCAACGCCACGACATTAAAAACTGCCCATTACCTTCTCACCTTGTGTCGTTCTTTCCACGGCCACGACTATTGAACTTGTCACATTTCCTTCTACCTTCGTCGTCCTTTCTCACGCCCACGACATTTGTAAAACTGCCCTATATTACTTCCTCCCATTTGTCGTCTTTCGTTCACGCCAACGACATTTAACTGTCCATTACCATTCTCCCTATTGTCATCTTTCCACGCACCACGACATTAAACTGTCCAGTACCTTCTCCCTTTGTCATCTTTCCACCGCTCCTACGTCATTAAAATGTCCATTACCTTCTATCCTTGTCGTCTTTCACACCGCCACGACATTATACTGTCCATTTCCTTCACCTTTGTGGTCTTTTCCAACGCCTCCACCGACATTTAAAAACTGCCCATTTTACCTTCTCCCTTATGTCGTCTTGCCACGCCCATCGACATTAAAACTGCCCATTACCTTCTCCCTTGTCGTCTTTTCCATCGCCAACGATACATTAAAACTAGTCCAATTACCTTTCCCCTTTGTTCTTCTCTTTCCACGCCACGGTCTTTAAACTGCACATTACCTTCTCACCTTTGCTCATCTTTCCACGCACACGGACTTTAAACTGGCCATTAACCTTCTACACTTTGGTCATTCTTTTCCACGCCTCGACATTAAACTGTCCATTTAACCTTCTACCTTTGTAGTCTTTCCACGCCACGACATTAAACTGGTCCATTACCTTCTCCCTTTGTCGTCTTTCCACGCCTCGACAATTAAACTGCCCTTTACCACTTCCTCCCTTTGTCGTCTTTCCACGCCACGACATTAATTTAAAATGTCCATTACCTTCTCCCTTTGTCGTCTTTCCACGCCACAGACATTTTAAACTGTCCATTTACCATTCTACCTTTGTCATCTTTTCCACGCCACGTACATTTAATACTGTCCATTATCCTTACTACTCCTTTTGTCGTCTATTCCACGGCACGGACATTAAAAACTGTCCATTACCTTCTCCCTTTGGTCGTCTTTCCACGCCATAAGACATTAATACTGTCCTATTACCTTTTCTCCCTTTGTCATCTTTCCACGCCACGACATATTAAACTGATCCAATGAACCTTACACTCCCTTTGTCCGGTCTTTCCCCACGCCACGACAATTAAACTGGTCACATTACCTTCTTCCCATGTGTTCTTCTTGTCCACGCCACGACAGTAAACTGTCCATTTACCTTCTCCACTTTGTCATTCTTTCCACGCCTCGGACATTTAATCTGTACAATTTTCCTTCTCCCTTTGTCGTCTTTCCACGCCACGACATTAAACTGTCCTTTACCTTCTCCCCTTGCCGCTTCCACCATCTTTCCTGTTGTCACCAATTTATTCAAGCCTTTCTTGTTCTCATAACATGTTATTTACACTGGGACTGTTCACATCCTTATATTGAATAGTAAAGCTCCCTTTGACTCCTGAAAATAAATATTTTCGTTCGCTCATTTCACGGCACCGACATTTACCTTTTGGTAGCTGTCAATAGATATTTTATATCACGGATATTTCTGGTCTTGCTTAAATGGCTGTTTTGTCTATGGTTCCGTTTCATTGACATTATTGGCTCTGTATGCCAGCGAAAAAAAACTTTCTTTTTTTACTTCACATTTGACTATTATAAAACTTTTTATTTTGCGCTGGGGACTATTCTAAGTCTTCAGCTTTGAGATGCGTCTTCCACTACCGATGTTAAGGTAACCAGGTCATAACTGGGGCATGTAAGCAGACAAGATCATCAGCACCACTAGAACGCCTTAAAGCCTCCATTACACACAACATTTATTTATTCTAGTTATTTCCCTTTGACCAGACCTGGTTTTTCGCTGTGTTCGCAATGCTGGATTCCCGATAGTGAGGAAGATATGGAGGGAAAGCATGAATGGAGGTTTTTTTAAACTCTTGTTATACACCTGAGCAAGCCAGGCGTAGAAATATGTCCGCGATTTGCTAGGCTTTGCTTCAAAGGTATTAACTATCTGAACACACGGCCATGGTCGGAAGAAAGCGATGGGCAGCAAATGCAAGTCGCGGACAAAAATGAATAAAGTGGTGTCTCGTGATGGATGCTTGCTCGCGCTGTAGATTCCAAAAATAGTTTTCATTCAAACATTAGTAGCAAGGTCTGAAATACTGTTTCAGTATACTATCCGTTTATGATGATGACGAATCACATTTTGATAACAATGTTGATATCATCATTATTTCCTTTGTCACTTCTTTATGAAGTATGTAACCATGACTACAGGAAGTCTGCACCACAGCAGTCATATTATCTTGTAGCAGTTCTTTCTGTAACAACTTGTTTCACACAATGAGGTTGCTACTCCCATGCACACCCTTATGTTAGTCGCCTGTTACGACATGCTTGAGTAAGAATGTTGATATATGCTATAGAACAGAGGACAATTTTTTGTATAGGCCTATATAAGTAACCTACTTGTAACTGAAGATAAACTTTATGAACAGGGGCCTAAACTTGTAAATAATTTATGCATGGAACACACATAGGGGCCTATAAACACAACGTACGCAGTTAGATAAACTGTTTTCAGTGACCACAAAAAATCTGCTATAGCTGACGTCACGCTTACTGCAAACAATTTAACAAATAAATTACTTTAAAAATTCTAAGCTAGCTGATTGTTCTCTACCTTCTACTTTTATTTCTTATGGAGCGTGGAGCGACCACTTCACCAGGCCCTCATGTGGAATGCCTGCACCAAGCATTCATGTGCTTTTGTAGTAGTGATTCCTGTAGCAATGTGTTATACAAGATGAGGTTGCCAAGCCCCTAACACAACCTCTTATCAGTGGCCTTTTACGACATGCTTGGGGAAGCCGCAGTCTGTTTCTTTCTTGGTCTCTTCGGGGGGCCCCCCCCCCCGGGGGGGGGGGGAACTGCACGGGGGTAAGGTAGCTGATTTGCGTATGAAATTATTTTCAACATAAAGACGGGTTGATGTCATTTTGAAAGGACAAGCAGCAACTGAAGGAAAATAAAAGAAGACAAAGAAGAAAGTAACTAAGTTGTATGCCCCATGTGTTAGTTCCCGGGGGTCTCAGAGGACACAGCAAGAATAGAACTTTTCAAGCATGTCGTACAAGGCCACTGATATGAGGTTGTAGATGGGAAGATAACATCAAGAGAGGGACAAGAAAGAGTATCAGAGTTCACCACCAAGACAAGAGACAGAAGACGCTGGAGATCCATTACAGCCAACCTTCGTTGTGGAGATGGCAGCAGCTGATGATGATGATGATGAGATGGAGCTGGCAACATCATCAAGTAAAAACGCAATGCTATAGACACCATCACTGCAAAAAAGAGAATCTTGCGTGGTGCAGACTTTCTGCAAGTGGACCAGCTGTAGTTGTGGGGACCCCTGCTCCATAAGCAGTCAAAGTATGACTAAATGAATGAATGAAAAAAAGTCACATATTAACACCAGGGCCAGCATAAAAATGAAATAGTAAAACCAACACTTCATCAAAAGAGCCTGTCATGTTTCCGTATGTAGAAGAACTCGGGTTACATTTAAAGACAAGATAAACAGATGAGCTACATCATTTGATAATCATCTTGTCCGGAAAGGAAAACTCCAGCTCAAATTATGCGATCAAAATAAACGAGCAGCTTCGCTAACGAGCGATCCCATAGTGTTACTACCGTAAACACACTGTAGGGGTACGCCAGTGAAAGAAAAAAGTTTTTTACGAAAGAATAAACAGTTTTTTACTCACATTGATAATGTGTAAATCCACTGTGGATGCGTGTCGGTGCATTCTTTAATCCAGTTAGTAAAATCCGGCATTAATCGAGCACGTTTTCTTTCACAATTTCACAGATCGCTGATAGTAAACACTGTCAAAGTTGATATGTAGTTCCCCCGACACACACAATGTAAGTACACTTGGCGGAACAGCCGCCGCGATCCGATAAGCGCTTAGCACAATAGTCGGCTCATGAATATTCATCACGGTCCCTGAACAAGCCTAACTCGTGAGGCCGTGCACTGCACGAAGCTGACCCGTGAACCAGATCGAGGCTCCGACGAGCGATTTATTCAGTAGGAGAAGAGAAACGGTTAGACGGTGATTAAGTTGTGACCTGGATGCATGTTTGAAATAATTCAAGATCTAGACGAGCCTTTCGAGTATCGTTTGTCTCGTCCCCATTTCTTTCTTTGCGCCTATGAGAAGTTTAGGCGGTGATAAAGCGTGCGACAAAGAGAGAACTCGGCGGAGTCGTGTGGAAATCTCATGTACAGATGTGTGTATAACTCGCTCGAGACTCTTTGTGTGCATTGATCGTTTGCGTCAGTTAACTAGCTGGCCCGCTGCTCGGATAAACACTGGAGAGTCTGTGTTTAATTAGTCGTGAAAGGGAGCAGAGAGCAGGGCAACAGAAGAAATCACTCGAGGGGAGGGTAGCGTTGCGAAGAATTTGGGTAAACGCTGCGTCACGGTGGTCGCCTGCAAGTATGATCTAGCATAGATCCTGACTTGTTTGTGTCTGAGATGTGTGCTGGTCAAGTTAGCGTGGGAACCGCAAATCAGAATGTTGCTGGTAGCCAACTATTGACTCGTGCTATGGAGTTTTCCACGACCCACCAACCATTATTGTTAAGAGTACTGTTGCAATCACTTCGCTGACAAACAAATGTTAGCAAGCGAAAGATAACGTCAGCAAGGGTTAAACGCTTGATCGTCATATGCCTACAGGGTGTCTGCAAAGTTGGGAAAATATTTATTATTACAGATGATTTACGATCGCAACAACAGACATTGAATATGGGAATAGGGCAATTGGCTAATATAACTAATGCAGTGGCGTCACTAGGGGGTGCGGACCGCACCGGGTGACACCGTCAGAGGGGTGACACCAAAATGACTGTCTATAAAATTTGTGTGCAGTGTTTCAGCAGAAATTTATTATTTTTTATAAAAATATCACTAGTTAGTTATAACCACAAAAACATTTTTCGTAAGCCCAGCTGATGTAGTTCTTAACGTTTTTACTTCGGATTCTACTGTTTTCTTACCGAATTTTCACTTTAACCACATGAAACGATGTAAATACATTTAGGCTGTGCGTATGATATTGTAATTTAAAGGTGTAATTTTAATTTTGCTAGTTGTTTATGTCACTACTATTGCCATTACATTCAGTGATATACGGGAATTGCGATTTACGAGTAACATTAGTACAAAAAACATTACTAAGGATTCTGTATGGTCTGGTACGGGAGGAGGTCCATGGGGGTGACACCATGAGTTACCGCACTGGGTGACACCAACCCTAGTGACGCCACTGAACTAATGTGTTATGTAATAGGGCAATGGGCTTATATAATATGGTAAGGGGCTAATATAACAAATGAGCTTGTGTAATAGGGCAAGGGGCTTATATAACTAATGGGCTTACGTTCTATGGTTTAACACGAGGTTGGCATAAGGTGGACCCCTATGTACCAGTAGAATATAGTGTGTGTTTGGTAAATATCTAGATGACGGTTGAGAAAGTTAGAAAGGATTTGAAAGGTAGGGAAATTCTGTACCAAACAACCCTCCCCCCACCCCCTTCGGCATTTAAAACCGTGGTATCTACAGTATTAAAGAAACTTTTTTTTTCTACGATTCAAGTGAAAACTCACTAGCTAGCTTTCAATAATTCATTTCAATTGTGAACTGCACGAGACAGGAACTGGATCTCTTCTCTGGGGTGAAGTAACATTAATAATATGACTAAACGTTTGACATTTTCCACCGCTCTGTTGATGAAATTACAGGAATCAGATCGTGCGGCAGAGATAGAAGTTTTATTTAGGCTGTACTTATTCCAAATACTCTAAAACCTAATAACATATATGATTTTCTCAAAATAGATCTTCAGACAGCTCAGTGTTTCTAAAGTAGATCCCCACAGTTCCCGAGTTGCCTGCCGCTGGTTTAACAGGCAGAACTGAGTAGACATATCCGTCAAAACCCTTGGCAGTATAGTGGCTAGGAATACCAGCCTGATGATCGAGGTTCGCTCCCCGCAAGAAGACAAGCTGCGACAGACTTTGCATGTCTACAGTTTGAAATTATATTATTAAGTAAAATTATGTATACCTCCCCATTACGCTTGAAGGCAAAACATGACAATATAATTATTTTAAATATGTCAGCCACACAGAAACAATCGTGTCACGGCGTCCTTTGAAGAGCTGCTGTCATAGAACAAATTAAATTAGTACCCCCCTCTCATTGACCTCCCGGTCCCCTAGCTTGTATATGCACTTTACCACTCCATAAAAAAAAAAGGCTATCCGAGTCAAAAGAACAGATAGATTGCTGAACGCAGTCAGATAATATTTGCGAAAACCCGGGAAAACCCCTCTCTCCAGATCGCAAAATCAATAAAGTGAATGACATAAAAATATCTAGGTCAGTAGGTCGATATGTAAAAGGTTACTGTATGAAAAGATCGTGCAGTTCTCCTAATACGCAGTACATTATAAACGTTACTATCGCGTGTTCACTCAATGCTGTCGCTTTGCTAGTGTTGGTGATGAATGTGCGAAAATAAACTCATTCAAGATGTGATCTCGACTATTTACCACGTCGATGACTTTACATTCAAATAAATAAAGAGCCGAACCCGAGATGTGTCAATAGTAAATAAATAATACACTTAAAGGTGTATGTTGCAGGTACTCGTAAGAAATAAAGAAGTAGAGAAATAAACGACAGAAAAAGAATTTACCGTACATCTCATTAGGTACATCTCATTGACAATGAATTCGCCCTCAAGACAGTACGTCCCACAACTCCTTCTTTCGCCGCAACTAGAGTTTATTATGAACGCTGTCGCAATATGAAAATTGAGTTCACTAGAAATCCCAGATTACATGTTTAAACAGAAGACATTTAATTATTTCTGCTATCGATATGGAACTCTGCACAGGACGATACAACATAGGCAATCTGATCGTCAGAAGTTTTGCTCCCGCCAAGCAAGTGCTTCGGCCCTTAAAACTCTTCTGATGATCCCTCAAGTTGCAGCATCTGCAATGGTACTACTTTTTGCCTTTACATATGTAATGCGCAGTGGCATATTTAGATGGGGAGTTCAGCCCCTCCCTCAATTTTCCTAGTATTTACTAAGGGGCTACCTTAGAACTTCTGTTATGTTGCACTTCTGTAAAATTAGACAGCTAAAATATTTGGGCCATATTAACTAGGACTGCTGATCTCCTTGCTCCTGTGCGACCAATACCACATTGAAGATTCCTTGGTATTATCTACACTGTAGATCTAGGCTTTTCCTGTGGCTTTTCTACCATTCCGAAACGTGTTGAGTTGAAGTCATGAGCTCCAGTCCCTTCAGCCTGGCTTGCATCTGGATCATCACATCTGGTACCAAGCAAGGAGGAAGAAGCGCGGTAACATACTGTACATTCCCCGCCATCCAAGATGGCTCTTCAAATATGCAGAGCTAAAACACTGGGCTCTCCCAAGGAATTGTCACGTCCTACACACAGCCACTTCTCAGCCCCCCCTCCCCCGCCCATCATGGGCCCATAGTGAGATCATCCTGCACGCAGGTAAAAAGCCAAAGTTACGTCGGGGGCTCAAGTGAATCCTCCAAGCTTAGTGTGCAATGCTGAGTTCTCAACATGTTTCACCACACGGGGAATCCTTGGAAGTATGTGGATGATTTCAAGAGTCCATGAGGGTGTAATTATCCCCACAGACAGGTTCACTTCCACATTTGAATACTGTAGCATTGTGCTTAGCTGGTGGTTATATAAAGATGACTCCAGATATGCCTCCATGCATGATAGAAAAGACATAATACCTTGCTGAGGATCATAATGGAATGAAGATTTGAAGGTACACGTGCAGGAGGTAGATGGCGCTATAAATGGAAATATCACATCAAGAGATTGACCCGGAAATGGTTTATTAGAGTGTAACCATCAAGTGAGAGACATAAGATGTTATCCCAATATAACCAACAGTTCCTTGTATATGGTAAACGGTTGAAAGGGGCGTGCTACACAAAGGGAAGTAGCAAAAACTTAACAAAAAAAAAATGTTGGATATCCATTGCAGCAGATCTTCGATGCGGAGATAGCAGCTCCAAACAAAAGCCGGGTCTGGCTGGCACGCTACAACTTTCAAGGCGGAGAAGATTTATCCGCAAACAATTGAAACTTAGCACGAGTCCGCACCGGTTGGCGTCACTTAGTAAAGCCACAAAGGCAATCACACTTGCCTGGAGGGCCTAACCAAGAACAAGGCCACTGCTTTGAAAAGGTAAACCGGAGTTTTGTAAACCTGGAATGGTTGAGAAATGCAAACCGTTTCATTTTCCCCTCTTACCCCCCTCCCGTCACATCACTGCCAGTGTACAGACCTTACCTTACCCTTCTCACTGTAAATAAAAGGTGAAAACTTTCTCTGGCTAACGTACATGTTTATGAGAAAACTTGACTGTTATATCGGACTCAGACAGACAGACAGGCAGACAGACAGACAGGCAGGCAGACAGACACAGGCAGGCAGACAGACGGACAGACACACAGGCAGACAGACGGTGAGACAGACAGGCAGACAGACGGACAGACAGATACTGACAGGCAGACAGACAGACAGGCAGGCAGACAGACGGAGAGAAAGGCAGGCAGACAGACGGACAGACAGACACAGATAGACAGACAGAGTGGTTTAGAGTGCTTCCCTCTCGAGGCAAATTTGCAGGGTTCGAATCGAGGTAGCGTCAGAGTCCAGTCTATGACTTCTGTAAAAATATGAAGGGACCTCCCTCAGTTTGCTCTTAAGTTACAGAAGAAAAAAGAAAAAGCTGAGACCTAGCATAGTGATGTCTCTAACACTTCCCTCCCCTACGGCAGTATCTGCTTTATAACGACACGCCTGAGAGAGTTGTAGCCCTATTATTTTTTTTTTGCCTGTCAGAGCACCGCCACGCCCACCCCCCCGATCTACACGGGGCCTGAGCACATTATGGCAGATTCTACATATTCTTCTTCTTCCTCGTTCGCCCTGAAAAGGACGTTGGTTGCGTTGTGTCCGTTTACAAGCATATTGCTGCATCTTGTCCCAGATTCTATATATAGAAGTTGGGGTCTACACGGGGCCTGAGCATATCATGACAGATTCTATATTTAGAAGTTAAATTCTCAATGGCCATAAAACAAAACAAGCTTAACTTGACTGACTGATTGAACCAGAAGAGTAAAAGAAGTAGCCCCTATAAGGACATACGGAGAATAAGAAGTCAATGAAAAACTGAAAGTGACGGCACATGACAAGTTTTCTATGAACTAACTGAAGGCCTATGCTCCACATGAGGCGATGAAAAGGGAGTTGGAGGAAGACACAAATTCAAAAGCACTGTAACCCATTGCCAGAACCATCAGAAATATACGGAGCCTGAATGTCAGAAGTTTTGGCCATAAATCACCACACTAGCAGCAGGCATCCTGTCCGAAACATCGCACCAACAACGTCCGTGGCCAAGTCTCGGTGGCCATCTGCAGGCGTTATCACTGGCGAGAAGAATGGTGTGCATTTCATGGACACAGAAGCCAACGGATAACGATGTCGGGGAATAATTAGGAATGAAAAGAGAGACAATGGGAGTTATCCCTATGTGACAAAGAAAGAAACAAAAAATTATTCCGGACGTAATAAAAAAAAAATTATCCGATGAAAGACAAAACTATAGCACGTTTCACTAGCTTTGCCCTCAAACAAATGTAATTATCTGATTAACCGTCTAACGTATTAATGCCATTTTTTGCATACAATGTTATATTGGGTTAGACCCAACAAATATATACTTTATATCTGTGCATCTTGTCCAGTTCCCATAAACGGATGAAATCCTTTGATCTTTGTCGGCATACTAATTATTGTGTATCGAGAAAAGAAATTTTACCACTTCATGCACAGATTCTGTGAATTGATTAGGCATAGGCGTGTCTACTATTACAATAATGTGGCCATCACGTTTGCAATTGAATACGTGTTGAAGATGATTTCTTAAATGATCTGCATGCGAAATACTCGTGACATTGTTTGTCATTGACATTTAATGCGCTACCAAACTGGACCTTCCTTGATCTAATTATTTCAATGGGTATCACCTCTTTGCGGTTCATAAATATCATAATGGAACGTTGCTCCTCTAATGTACTTGTAAATAACGGTAAGGTATTCTTTAAAGAAATTAAACTTCATCCGAATCATAATCAGATGTCTCTGAGAAATTGAAAATCAATCTCGGCTGAATGAAGTACAAACCATCATTCTTCCAATATTCCTCTTCCTCTTGTAACACATGGTTCTCACTTTTCTTCCAATAATCCCAGGCTATATTGGAGATGGCGGCTTTTATAAGTATTTCAACATCTTTTAATTTGAACGTTCTATTTTCTGTTGCTACCTGTTCCTTAATTTTAGCCCATACTAATTCTATTGGGTTTAAGTGAGAATGGTAAGGAGGTAATCTTAAACATCTGTGACTATGTTCATGGATTGCCTTGTCTATGTGAAATATCTTTGTATGCTGTGTCTTTTTTTACAATTCCAAGTAATTCAGGTTCATGGACATTTCGTTGAATGGAATGTTGTTTATGGTCAGCCAAATCTTTATTACATCTTTAATACTTGGTGAATTAGAAACTTTATCTTCTGGTGCCACAACGTTGTGATATGAGGCATTGTCCATTATCAAACACCACGGTCTATCCAAGGAAGGAAGTACATGATTCACAATCCAATCTTGAAATATCTTGCCATTCATCTCTGCATGGTAATCCCTATTATCTGTGGATTTTGAAACAAATATGAGTTCAGTATTATTTAGAAGCCCATGATGGCTGCTTCCTGGATGTGCAATTATTAGGCGCTGTCCTTTGCTGCTTGGTACTAGTCTCTTAGTTGTTCCATCAGATGATTGCCATTCTCGTTCATTACTGTGGTGCGCATTGATCCAAGTTTCATCTAAATACACAAAATCATAACAATCTCTTCTCATTTCTCTGACCTCGCGTAAATATTTGCTTCTCATTGCAACTATATGAGGCTTCTCACAAATAAGGTTTCTACCACCAACATATTTTCTAAAAGTGAATCCCAAACTCCTAATAGTCCTCCATATCGTAGATTTGGAAATATCAATGTCATTATTCTTTCTTAACCAAATTTTCAATTTCCTTAAAGTCACTGCCTCATTATTGTGAAACATATTGCAAATTTCTCTGCGGATCAATTCTCTGTCAAAATTATCCACCACTCTTGGCCTAATTTTCGTGTGTAAAACACTGGAATTAGACATTTCAGATGTCGCTATCCAGCGGTGCAATGATCGTTTGCTTATCCCCAAGGCCTGAATAGTCCTCTTTTGTGGGTTTGAAATAGAATGATATAGTTTTCCTCGAGTAGCTTAAAAAAATTTAACTCATAGGGTCTATACCATTTCAAATTCACCCCCAAAATTTCACTTCTATGCGTTATATATTTGCTGAGATATAGCATTTTGAAGTTGGGGCAAAGCTAATGAAACGTGTTTATAGAATACTTGATGAGAGGTCACAGCAACTTTATTTGCAAAAATATAAACAGAAAAGATGACAATTATGAGAATACATTCGGCAAATGATAGCCATATTATACTGTTGATGTTACAATCCCTACAACTCATACGATAGACAAAGTGGGGAGGACAGAAGGTGATATCAAAACAAGAATAAAAAAAGCAAGTAAAGTTTCAATGCATTGAATAAAAAAAGAAATCAAGCAAAAAAAAAAAAAAAAAAAATCTTTGACTCAGAAGCCAAGGCTGTCTAGATCTGAAACATGGACAGTAACAAAAAACGACAACAAATAACTTGAAGGCTTTCATAAATGAGCATGCTTGCGTTAAAATGGTAGAGATGATCCATTTAAAATATACCAAGATCTCGTAGTATAGAATTTGAATTATAGATGAAGCAAAAAATACAAACTAACGAATATGTGGGGTTTTCCAGTTGACTCACAAAAACTTTCCGTCACCCCTGGTTTTGGAAACGCCATCCATTACAAATCTAGGGGAGGTAATTTTCATAAAATTGGCTGATAGAGTAACACAATCAATCAATGTGTGTCTGACTAAAAAGGGCCAAGCAAATACCAGTGGAAAACGGGGTGGGAAAAAAAACGCTGTACTGGATAGACAATAAGAAACACACACTGAACAAAAAAAAACTAACTGAAACATTACAAGACGGTCTTTAGTTCTGGAACCCACGGGGTAACAGGAACACCGAAAAACACTTACGGGGGAAGGAAATAGTAGACAAGCTTCAAAGAGACACAGAAGAAAGGTAAGGATTTTATATAAAACATTCAACCTTTGTTTACACAAATTGCCTCAAAATGCTTGCTTTCGTTTCCCGGATTGTTTTATTCCATGTTGTTACCATGTTGTATACACAATGTCCATCGGTTTATATCAGGACTATGACAAAAAACGGGGCGGCCCCTATCGATCTTTGTTTCTCGCCGCAGTATCGAATTACATATGTGTTCCTGATTTTTATTATGTGAGCTGTCAATGTATCACGGTACTTTTGTGGTCTGGATTTTTATATTAGTGATGCCTTCTCTTGAACCCCCCGTTATTCTTTTTATCCTGATTCTTTCATGTCTTCTTTCTTCTTTCTTGCTCTTTACACTTTCTTTCTTTCTTCTTTCTTTCTTTCGTTGTTATTTTTCTACTAAGTAGCAGAATATTTAATTTTATCAAATCATTCGACACTCCTCTCTGTGATGTCACACTGTTTGTTACCCGGTCATCCTGGCTTTGCGGTGAGCAACTGGAGATAAGATAGTCACGTCAACCGCGTGTTTAGATTGAACGCGCTGATAAGACGACTCGTATTTTGGTAACCCAATATGGGCAGGAGACACGGAGTTTTAGCATACTACGTACGACAGATAACGAGATTTTACTGTCTGTGTGACCACATGTGGGCAGTTACAAGTGTGACAGAATCGCTTCCGGGCCGACATGTTATGACACATTACTTTCTAATAAAGTAATAAGTATCTACAGCTTACCCTGTTGTCATGTGTGTCTACCGATCATCCTGTGAGAGTGTACGCAAGCATCAGATGTCCATATATGGTAATACGTGACCTTTGCAGGCACGCACCTTATTTCACGTGGGACTATTTTGAAAATATCACACCCTATCTGCATGATTTGAAATGATTGGATCTTTTTGATTAGATTTCAATGCGTGGGAAGATAAGAACATAGTCTGACCATTTCGCAGTTTTATTTCACTGATGAATTTCACGCCTCGCCAAGACACGACAGACATCAACTCGCCAGAGTGAAGACTAGATTCATAATTTCCTTTTTTTTTAACACGCGACCCTTTTATCGGTAAAACCAAAATAAGACTTACAAAGCACATAGGAAATCTCTACCATTTTAATAAAGGAAACCACCTGGGACTAGGAAAACTGAAAACTATACCCCCCCCACCACCCCTCCCCCCCCCACCCCCCCCCCCGGAACCCCCGCCCCCAGTGTGGGACATATATATAGATCGTCCAAAAAAAACGACACCCAGCTCCCGCTTGTGTCCCCCCCCCGCCTCCGCTCCCCCGACTCTTCCCCCCCCCCCCCCCCCTCCCCACCTCCCCACACAACCCCCCCCCCCATCCATATACTGCAACACTACTGACTCTCACTTCCCCTCCCTTGTATGTCACCCCCCCATACCTCAATATGTGTAACTGTCATATCTCCGTCGTCCTGTCAAGGCTACCTCTCCCATGTGCTCAACCGTACTATTCTGGCACAAACGAAGGTGTATCCCTCACGTCCACAAGTACTTCCCATCCGCTCCCGTGTCTGTAACCACCGAGGACGCCGGGTCCATGTGTATCCTGTCTAGCCCCACACACCATTTTCGGCAACACCAGCCCTTCTAACACTCCCAGCCCCCGTCGCCCATAACCAGAGTCATTCTAGTCTGTCCCCTCTAAGTCCCCTCATAGCATCGCCAGAGTAAATCTACCCAAACATATACCCTTAACAAAGCTAAATGCGATATTGTCCCTGCAATACCCGATACCCCTCCCCCTCCCTAAAGAGCCCCCCCCCATATAAATAAGATTCCTTACTAACACTTGTTAATCGCCAGCCTCGTTACTTGTTGACCTTTCTTGTATACATAATATAAATTCAAACCACATCACTCCCCACCCATGAACCCCATATATTGCCAACCACACACATGCATTATCCCCCCCTCCTCCCCCCCAATCGCAAAAGTATCCAATAGTAACATCCTATACCGCGTATATCACCACTGTGTGTTGTGAGTACACAATAAACTTTGATAAAAGTTTTAACTGATTATCCCTTATAAAACTAATGTAATTCAGTATATGTCGAAATTATTCATTCATTCATTTGTAATTAGTATACTCTGGCACTGTTTGTCTATCAGTCGAGAAGTATGTTAGACACCACAAGAAACATCAAGTTAGTAAAACTAGCCATCCTTAACTATCCCTACTGTGTATCACCACCTATCCACACCTCCAATACACACCATATCCCTCAACCCCTTCATTCAATCACCAATCTTTCTGCGGTAATATAAACCAACCCAAAAATCCCTTCCACCAACCCCAAACAAGAAAGCTGTGTAACGATTCTCAGTACTAAACCTCGCGATGACCTTATAATATCGTTCACCATAGAAACAATCTTCTGCCTTACCCGAACGTCACGATTCCCCAACAGAATCTCTCTGAAGCGCATAACATAACCTCCGACGACGTCTTCCACTTAAATGTTCATCTATCATATCTGTCATCATAATTGTCGTCCTCTCTATGATGAAAGACTCCTCTTTTTCTCGATACTAGATATCAGTAGTTATAAGATCCCATCTCCTTTGACTACTAAACATCTACTCAGTCATTTTCCTCCCTCCGTCGATTGCGTATGTACAGATGATGAGCGTCCAAGCCCCCCGTCACTATATCAACATTATCGTACAGCGCAGAGATCTTCGTGAAATACATCAAGAACGGTCTTGGCCCTATCCCTGTTTACCACAAGTATCACCTCGAACCACAATCAGATAGCAGCGCACGGCGAGTCCTAATCGCTCACTACAGGATCGGAGTACCATATCGACTTTTGTCGTGTCAGGCCTAGCCCTATAATTCACTACAGTTGTTCGATCTCCCGAGTCCTTGCTGTGACCTTACTTGTTGTTCATAAGATTCGTCCACTCCCGCACCTACCCCCCTCCGTTATTGTATTTGCAGCTCCACCTGTTGCGAACGTCATTTGACAGGGATCCCTATCAAATAGTTCTCCTGATGTATACCCAGACTTTTCGATTAAGACCGTCCTCTCACAAGTCTCACACACAGCCAGACTTGCTCCTGGTCGTCACCTTCTGTGATAAGACGAATCGTAGCGTAGTGTCCGCTAAAATGGCAGAGTGAGTCTGTCGACGACTCCCTTGACTCACTTTTCAAATATGCGTCCCGCTCACATTACGTTTTCCCTAGTATCTACAGAGATCACCATTCGAACCGCCCGATCTCACGTAGCCTCGCCACGCTTTTTGAAGCTCCCGAGTGAAGACGAGCGTAAGTACACCCGCGTACCCCCGTTCCCCCGCCCGAGACCTTTCTGTGATGATGTGTTTGTGCAGAGACATTAACGTGAATCGGATAGAAAACTAGATACACACACGCCCCATCAGCTCACCGAGAAAAACTCCGAGCTCTCACACATCGCTGACCTCTGTCAATACTCAGCGGGCATCTCCCTGACGCCGCCGATAGTGAAGTCTCTAACACTTCATTGCAATAGTACTTAGCCATGTCGCCCTCCCCTCCCCCACCCCGCTGTGTGAGGCCCCAGCTTCCACTCCCTTCAATCTACATTCTGTCTTGTTGTTTCTGCAGAGTTCCACATCTCCCCCCCCCAATCCCACAATAACACCCCAATCTCTCTATCTTCATCACCACAGAGCGACATCCTGCTCCACACTGTGTATCGTCCGTACCACTCATGAGCTATGAAACTCATACCAAATAAAAAAAACGGTGCAGCTTGTAAGAGAAGACGGACTCTCAGAGAAGCAACACAACCATATAACAACTCCAGTACAAATCTAGCTGCGGGGACTCTCGCCCCTCTACCTATCCATACTACCTATGACGATGACGCCACATCTGTTGGTCGATCACAAGTCCAAGTAAAAGTGCAGTCACGTGAACGCATCACCAGTGATCTCCCTCACCTCTATGACTATCAAGCACCCAGTACCTCTCCTCCCCCAGTGGATGACGACTGAAAGACCTGACCTAGGCCTTCCCCCTGCCAATAACGAAATTTATCTTTACTTCCTCCTAATAACCATATACACCACCAAAAATTCCTCTCTATATGAGTCCTATTATAGTCTATCCTAGAGCGTGACTCGCTCGCCACACCCAGTCTCCGCGGCAATCAGCCGAAGTGACTAGCGACTGTTGTTACCGTTAGATCAATATGTATGCGCAGCCTATGATGCGTTGGTTATCTTCCTGCGAGCCCAGCAATCGCAGCGTGTTATCCGTTGGCTCACCTAGACCGCTTGTGAGCCAGAAATTATCCTAGCACTCTAGTAGACTCTGTGTGCGTGTAAGCTACTAGAGTGTCAGAGACTGCTTGCACCCAAGCGTCATATGTTGTGACGATGGTGGACCCATGGAGACTTTCGGGGCGGCCAGGCACTGTATTTCTATTCCGCCCGCGTTTCCTCCACGAAGTGTGCAAATCCATCGGTCGGAAACGCAGTGGCCAGCGCGCCGAAACTAAAGCCCGGAACTCAACTATCTTCGTGGGCATTCAATAGACAATTTGCTACGCTAACCATAACCAATTAGATCAATGAAGAGAACAAAAAGATGATCACACCCGTCCCCACCCATATCCCATACGTTGAAAAACCACCCTATACCCCCCGCCCCCCACAGCCAGCACTCCACCACATCACCACCCGCGCCCCCCCACCCCCCCCCCACACCCCCCCACGCCAGCCCCCCCCATCCGTCCCACCCACCCCCACCCCCCCCCCCCCGCCCCCCCCCCCCCCCCCCTCCCCCCCCCCCCCGGTCCTGCCCTAATCAAAGATCGGCTGTTTAGACCCTGTTAATAATACTTTGCCTTTTCCAACAACTTTTTCTTGATTTCTGCCCTTATAATCAATTTAACATCCAAGGTTCGGCGTTTAGCATGCAACTGTAAGCTGGGGGAAGGGAAAGCAAGGCAGTGTATGGGTAGCTAGGTATACTTTACACTTCACGGTCGTAGAGAGCATATCCGCTTATTTGCTGGAATATTCCCGACTTGAGAAGTTCAGCTAGGGGGAAATCTGGCCGTGTTCACACACTTTCGACTTTCTGAGCAGTTTTATAGCATTTTGTTGCCAGGGTGGATTTATAGGTATTTACAGTATGGGCTAACATAGGACCACCGGGCCCGGAAGGTCCCGTGTTAGTGATTAAAAATTAAATGAAACCATGTGCTGATGCTAGTACCGATGTTCTCTGAAGACACAGGTACAACAATCCCTTTCTGAGAGAATAAAGAATGTGGACTACTGCCCCTTTTAGCATTGCATAATATGGGGTTGTGACCAGACCTAGCAACCTCATCAATCGTGTCAAACAGAACTGCTACACAAACCACTGGTGTATGAGCATGAGAATACCCGGATGTAGGCTTCGTGCTAGGGGAACAGCTGCAATGGTGGCTCCTTGCTTCACAGGGAACAATAAGAGACATTAATACACGAATGAATGATAGATGCACGTGCACGTGTTCTAAAAGTGAACATAGACACTTATATTACTTTGTGAATGAAGAAGGAAAAACCTTCCCTTTCCGGCCGACACAACGAAATCAACGAACAGCACTTAATACAAATATTTCTTCAATGTCTAAGTACAACATTCTCTAATGTAGAGAGTACGGTCAATGTCTTCCTCGCATTGTCCAATCACGTGGACGCTCCTTGAGCTCTCTAACAAAATGAAGGTCGTCATTAATAATTTGAAGAAACAACCCTACAAGATGTAGAGCCATACTTTTATCTTGGCAGCATTATAGACAGATTCTGGAGATGGATAGGACAATGGCTAACATAGGGCTAGCATAAAAAATTTAACCACACAATATACCCCAAATGTAATCATAATCACCCAATATACCCCAATTATAACCAGAATAATAAAATATACCCCAATTATGACCAGAATAACACAATATACCCCAATTATGACAAGACTAACACAATATACCCCATTTATGACCAGAATAAGAACATTGTAACCCCAATTACAACCAGAATAACTGAATATACTCCAATTATAACCAGAATCACACAGTGTACCCTGTGACGTATAACGGAAATATAGCCTAAGGTAATCTGACAGTCTTTGTAATTCCGTTAGTGTGCTATAATTTGCTAGCGAAAACCATGCATTTTCTGCCTGCCTTAATCACACAATCTTATTTTTCATCCACGCCTCTTTTCCTTCAACATAAACAAAACACAAGGCTTACAAACTTTCGTGACCTGCCAGTCATAACACGTCGCGAATGAGGTTTGTTTATCAAGTTTCTCACGCGAGCTGATCTGTCAATCATCGAATACCTGACAGACCGCGAGTGAATAACACCGGACCTTTTGAAGTAGACGCACGGGCAAAAATCTTTCCCCGAGTACCTTTTGAAGTTCGTACACAGAGTGAAGGCAGGGAAATCCCGAGCTCTTTGATCTTCAGAAGCGGGCAAAATCTTCGAGAACCCCGTTACACGGATTTAAGTCTTTAATGGAGGTCGAACGCCGACAGAGCGACCGTAAGCCTTTATCTGGGGAAACTCATGCTTCTGATTCTCTGGTACACACAAGTGTGAAAAGTAGCATCATCTATAGATCAGAGAACCATGATGATATATAAACTGTGCTTTTTTAAACCTGCTATCAGTTGTCACTCAAACATTTTCGGATAGTCTAAGCACGTAGCCTAGAACCATTGTGGAAGATGTGTTAATAGCATTCGTGGGGATTGTAATTCTGATTTTCTGACCTGATCACAAGAGCGTCCAGCGGTTTTTTGGTCTTTTCTTCATTTACGGATTGGTTAATGTTGTCTTTTCTTGGCTTGTGCGTCACCAATTTCACTTGGGAGCCAATGATACATAAGACACAATTTTAACTTGTAAATTTGAACTGGACTTACAAAACCCAGAAATATGTTGTTCAATTTTATCAGCCCACTAGGGTGTGAAGCCAATAACATTACTCCCGACTTTTGAGAGTCGTATTCAAGTGGATTTATCCAGAAAGTTACGCTGTTTCAGAATCATCACTCACCATAGAGCCAGCCGATTGGATTATCATCATCATCATTTGTAACATTTTAGTAATCAAATGTTTCCCAATACTGGAAGTATTTACCTCCATTTTTAACTGTGAACCTCAAGAGCACGTTTTGCTACACTAACTATTCGCTGTGACATTTTGTTCTTCCAGGGAAAATTAAAACACCAGATTCGGCGTCCACCTTATTAATCTTATTTGTTAGACTGGGGCCAATTTGGGAAATACACCTGACATTTTGTATATTCAGGAACCATTGTAATTCCAAGGGATATCACCAAGATTAGGTAAGCGTGATTGAGTGGCTCCTGTATGTCAGAGAGAGAGAGAGTTAATATTGTTCTTGTTACAGGATCTGTACTTACCTGGAATTTTGCTGAACTGGTTTACTTTACTGGGTAGCATATAGTAGGAACTTGTTTCTTTACTGTCTATTCTGTAACATAGTGCTCACTTTCGACCTTTGGGTTATTAACTTTTTGGGTTCTTTTTCTCAATAAGGGGAGGGCACATTTATTCTGCTATTTTCCTATGTATGTAAATCTGATTTTATTTGAAATTTCTTTAGATGTTTGATGTTGTCAAGTTTAAATGATAATAAACAACAAAAGAAACTTAACTTTAGGTGTTGGTGAGACCCATACCCAATTCGCCGTAGTTTTTTTTCTCGTTTGTGTGTCTTGTTGTCACATAGCTGTGTGTGTGTGTGTGTGTAGTAAACTTATATTTATATATGAGGAGGGCAAGGTTGTCTTAAACTAAATTATAGTCGTATAGATAGGCTGGACTAGAGAAACTTACTCATTCCAGAGACATATCTTCTCCTTAAACTATTCACCCGTGAAATCTATTTCTCACATCTTTTTTTTCTCACGTACTTATCACCATCCACTCTACTCAGACAGGGCCTAAATTAACTCTCAAACCTATTGGTACGACATACCCCAATTATAACCATAATTATAACCAGAATCACACAATATACCCCAATTATAACTAGAATCACACAATATACCCCAGTTATAACCAGAATCACACATTATACCGAATTATAACCAGAATCATACAATATAATCCAATTATAACCAAAAAAACATAATATACCCCAATTGAAACCAGAATAAAACAATATAACCCAATTATAACCAAAAGGTTGAACAGTGTATTGAAGCTCCATAAAAGAGAAAGTACAAGACAAACAATAACAGGACACACACATTGAGGAAACCTGTTGATAGCATTACAGGACAGTCCTTGTTCTGGAACCCACAGGGTAAGACAGGAAAAGGGAGAACAAAAATCACATGAAGAAGATATATGGAGACAGACAAGAAGGGTTGAATAAAACATGGAAACTCCTTCAGCGGATGGCACGGGACACGAAGACTTGGTATGTTTGTGGAAGGTCTATGCTCCTTGGGCAGTTGAAAGGTGATGAATGAATGATGAATTACAGATAAAGAGTTGGAGGGATAGTCAGTGATATAAAAAATAACACACAAAAAAAGGAGACAACAAAAGCCAAGAAGAGCTTTTCACTGCATTAGCAAATATATAGTGATCAAAATACGTCAAGTCCAACAACAACAACAAAATGAATTTTCCACTTAAATGTCAAGTCAGTCTTATTGCGTGGCTCTAAAACACGGAGAACAACACAAAGAAGAGAGAAACTACAGACTTTCATAACTATGTACTTTAGTTGAATAGAAGGATTGAAATGGTATAACAAGATTTTTTTTCATAGCCCTCCACTCCCAAAGGAGCATAGGCCTTCAACAAACACATGCCAAGTCCTCCTGTCACGTGCCATCATCTCAAGTTCTTTCCATGTTCTCCTCATCATTTTCACCTTTGTGTCCAGCTCTCTTCTCCGTGTGCTTCTTGGTCTACCTCTGCCTCTCTTGCCCTGGGGGTTCCAGAAAAAGGACTGCCTTGTAATGCTATCAACAGGTTTCCTCAGTGTGTGTCCTATCCATCGCCATCGTCTTCTTCTCATCTATAACAAGATTGCTACTGTGGGACTGGTGACAAGAATCGGGCAAGTATTAGTGGAACAAGAGATGAGAAGAAGGACTCTGGCGATGGATAAGACACACAATGAGGACATTTGTTGATAGCATTAAAAGGCAGTCCTGGATAGCATTAAAAGGCAGTCCTGGTTCTGATAACTCCATGGTAAGAGGATTAGATGGAGATAAAAAAAAAAACTACGGAGCAGAGAACCACAGACAGAAATGGAAGAAAGAAAAAGTCACGGAAAAGCCTTGAGCGGATGGCACCGGACAGGAAGACTTAGAATGTGCCTATGCTCCTCTGGGAGAGGTCAATTGTAATGATGATGATTTATGCAAGAAGATTTAAATTGCGGGTTAGTATTGTTTTCTGAAAATACAGGCAATGACAGGAATAAATTTAGATAACATTGTAGACACTATTTATAAATATTATTGGAGGAAACTAGTTTATTTAAGACCTGTTGTAAATAACCTATCCTGCGCGTGTTTAGTTGAAGTTTTATAACTACCTACAGAAGTTCTTACACAATAAGTTTATTTTTCATTTATAGGGTAGGGCCCCAGAAACACACCAGCAAATAAGACACTCACAGCTGTAAATAAGCTAATGTTTGTACCCCTCCTTCTCCCGGCTCCGTTTGTACACATAGCCTTCAACCGTTATTAATTCTATTTCTTTGTTATCTTCTCGGTTATATTTTTGTCCTTGTTTTATGACGTTCTAATTCAGGTAAGACCTAATAGATCTTCATCTATTTTACTCCGAGGATTGAAGAACAAGAATGACCTCGTAATGCTATTGCCTGGTTTTCTCAAAGGGTGCATGTTAGCCAATGTCTTCTTTTTATCTCTTGTTTCACTGCTATTTGGATCTTTCCATCCGTTCCACATCGACGATTTTGTCATACCATTTTTACCCTTCTATTCCACGCAAGCATTCATTTATGACAGTCTTAACGTCTTGGTTGCTGTTTCTGCTGTCCTCCATGTTTCAGAGACACACAATCAAACTGCATTGACTTTTTTAATTTGAAGATTCTTATTTTTGTGTTGAACATTAATTTCCATATATTTCTCAGCGAAATTAAAACTACTCCTGCTTCTTATAGTCTAACTGTATTCTTCTTTGTAAACTTGATGTCAGTTTGAATTAGTTTAAATACAGCAGAGGTCAGTCTGATGTTCTAGGTATCTTCATGGAATTGGTTAGGGATGTGCTTCCTCTGTTCCTGATATGTTGGGTACTTCTGCAGCAGACTTCTAACGGTCATTTGGTTTGGTTTGGTTTTTAAGGACTATCTTCATTGCACACGGACAACTCCATCAATGCTCCGATCTCCTCTCTTAGATCACACAAGGAGGCTCTCAGCACAGTGCACGAACTCCGTAGCACCGGCGAGAATCCCAATGTGTGTATATAAAGTATAGGAATCACACATTCTATAAATATTTTTTGTGGTGGGTAGGTTTCCTAATTTTTTAAATTTTGCCAGGACAGCGGCCTGATAAGCCTACCCTTTACGATTTCCAACTCCCGTGGGATTTTTAACGTGCGCAACTTGCACACGGGACCTCCTCTTTTTTCGCCCTTATCCGAGAAGGCTAGGCATCCGATCTCCGTACCCATGAGACCAGAGGGGAGAGTATGACGTAATTGGGACCACTGGGTCTGAAAAAAAATTTCAATAAATTATAATCCCTCAACTGGGATTCGAACCCGGTACCTCTTGAATACGAGGCGGACGATATACCTCTGAGCCACTCCGACCCCCTAACGGTCATTTAATCGGTGCTACAGTTACACTCATCAGTAGTTTCTATATTTTAGCGCGTTGATTAGTCTTAATTTGACATCATCGTCTGTTACTACACCAAGGTCAATGTACACCAAGGTCAATGTTGTCGCCAAAGTATCAGCCCAAAGAAGACATTTTCTTCTTCTTCTTTCACCTTTCACCTTTCAACTCCCAAGGAGCATAGGCTCTCAACAAACTGTTGCCAGGTCTTCCTGTCACGTGCCATTAGCTCAAGGTATTTACATGTCTCCTTCATGCCTGTCTCCAGTTCTGTTCTCCGGGTGTTCTTTGGTCTTCCTTTATCTCTCTTACGCTGGGGAATCCAGAAACAAGAACTGCCTTGTAATGCTATCAATAGGTTTTTCTCAATGTATGTCCTATCATTCTCCAGCGTGTTCTTGTCATCTATTGTTCCACTGGCGCTTATTTGGTTCTTGTCATCTCTTGTTCCACTGGCGCTTATTTGGTTCTTGTCATCTCTTGTTCCACTGGCGCTTATTTGGTTCTTGTCATCTCTTGTTCCACTGGCGCTTATTTGGTTCTTGTCATCTCTTGTTCCACTGGCGCTTATTTGGTTCTTGTCATCTCTTATTCCTCTGGCGCTTATTTTGTTCTTGTCATCTCTTGTTCCTCTGGCACTTGTTTGGTTCTTGTCATCTCTTGTTCCACTGGCGCTTATTTGGTTCTTGTCATCTCCTGTTCTGGCGCTTATTTGGCCGTAGGCGATCATGTCTCTCCACAACATAATGTCCACAGAGCAGTTTATCAGTTCGTTTGAGGACTTCTGCCCATACCAAGATGTCAAGTTATCCAGCATCTTTTCCCTATCTTGTCCTTAACTATTTTCCTTAATCACCATCTTAATTACCACATTTCCTTCCATATAAGACGCACTATTTTTTTCCTCCAGAAATATATCTTAAAAACCTGCGTCCTATACGCTAATGGTCATGGCTATCACAAAAAAGTATGTTGTTATGTAGTATACTTAAACTTTCCGGTGATTAACATATTTTAAGTAGCAAATTATGTGGTATAATAAACCAATCATATACGTAATACAAAGCTTTCATTTAAAAAGATTTCCAAGTTGTGGGGATACGTGCAATAAAATGTTTTTCTTTAAAAAAGATAAAAACATTATATGTGAAAATAATAAATAAGTTCATCTAATGTCTTATTTTTGTTTGGCAAAACTCTTGTTAAATTCTGGGTGCGTCTTATGGCGGGAAATACGGCACGCGGTCTTTCCAGGTGTTCCTCATCACTTCCACTTCTGTCTCCAACTCTCGTCTCCATGTGTTCTTCGGTGTCCCCCTACCCTGGGAATTCCAGAACAAGTCCTGCATGGAGATGCTATCAACAGTTTACTAAGTGTGTATCAAATCCGGCGTCTTCTTCTCATCTCTTGGGTTTCCTCTGTGTTGCATCATACACCTTCTTAGCAGAGAACCTTCTTCTGTCTGTCTTGGACAGCTGCGTTTTATTTTCTTTAGTTGACTTGTTCATGTTAGTTTCTTGAAGTTGTTGTGGCATAACGTTTCTACAAGATGGGGTAGCCGGTCCCATGCCCAAACCTCCTTAGTCGCTACTTACGACATGCATGTTAGGTTATAGTTCTACAATTCTTTGCTCCCCTTTCGTGCCCCGGTAGTAATTAGCTAGTGGATTATGATAGCTGTAAACAGTCATACTAGGGCTGATGGCACGGGGCAGGAAGATTTGGCGTACATTTGTAGAAAAGTCAATACTTCATTGGGAGCTAAATGATGACGATGAAAGAGTTATCACATAATGAGGGACGGATTATTATAACTGAGGCAAAAATCAAGTGTGTGGGCAAGGGACGAATAATTCAGCGTTATTGTAGTGATTTCTAAATACAATATCTAAATTAATATATAACAGTATAGGGCATAAAGGCAAAGATAAGAAAGTACAAAAGAATTTTCTGCTAGAACGGTTGGTGTCGCCTACGCCTTCAGATTATTATTTGCTAACGAATAGCCGAACAAAACGGTACCCAATTTTTCAAATTCGTCCTTGACATAAACACCCACTTTTCCTAGTTCTAAGAAAATATTTGCCTAAAATGCATTGTGGAACGAGGAGGGGCAAGGATAGATGAAATGCTAATTCGTTTCGCATTGATTTTAAACTAAAAGCCAACTGTAGCACAGTGGCAAGCCTTGCCTTAGGGGTTTCCCCAAATACAATGAAAAAGTTAGAAAATGTATACACTACGGTCATGGAAACATGTTAAGCTCTTATTATGAATGACCTAAGCTCTCGTATTTCGCTTGATATTACATGGAAAAAGAGTGAACGAGAAGAAGTTTAAAAATAAACAACTAACATAGAAAAAAAGATAGAATTTTGAACCAAACCACATAGCCCCTTAAAAAATCGTAGATTCGTGTACCTGAAGACTTGCTGACCAAGAATATGGTGTTAGTTATATAAATAGTCCCTTAACTAATCAACTATTGATAAAACCATACATAGAGATCAGAGATACTGTCAGGTCAAGTCATATCTGCTTAGATTGGATCGCATATTTTTTGGGGGAAAAAAGTAGGTGACAGATAGGCTCAGATAGTACAGTGAATCCGATTGGGTGGCATTTGAAGTGAGACGAAATATTATTGGCTGAAACAAAACAGATCGAAACTGTGTCAGTCATCGTCTCTGTGTATTTCATTGAACAAATTGTGGTAAGATTGACATTTATTAATCTGTATTTTATATAAAATTGAATGTGAAATAATAATATATGCCTGGACATGAGTGGGTCTATAGCGAACATGAGGCAAAGCCTAAAGATTGATCCACCATGTGATAGACTGTCAGAGAGGTGTAAAACTACAAGAATATGTATGATTGTCATAAAGGAGCATAACACCTATCCTATTATATGGAAGAGATTACAGCTGGAATTGCAGTGGTGTTGTAACTATTAGGGAAAGGAATACTGGTGTACATTGTCACATCAAAAGATAATGGTGGCATAGGTTGGTATAAGGCTATGACCCTTTTTGTTTGTTTGTAATGTACCTGTCCTGGAATGTGGACTATTAGTGTATGCTAGGTATTAAGAAGGATGCATAACCTTCACATTTCAGAGGTCCTGGGTAATGTGGTACCAAACGCTTGAAAACTGATTGATTCAGGACTCTGCCTGTTTACTGCGAGCCCATGCTAGTGGCCATTGCCTATCAAACAGAGAACAGATTGTCAAGCGAGCAGAGGAAAGGTTCAACCTATATTCTACTGCCAAGATAAGTTCTCGTTCGGCACCAGAGAGCTCAACTACAGAACTTTAAAAGAAGAAATATAAAAAGTGACAGTGAATAAAACTGGGACAAATATTTAATAGTTCCACAAGTGACAAATAGAAAGAAACATTACTAAAAGGGTATGATTTCAAACAACAACCTAGTGGTACTACCAGTATTACCTTAAAGTAGGAGAACACTACAGACGTATATTAGAAAAATATTTTATGTATGGACAGAGGATCTATTGTGTTATTTGACTGATGTAAATGATTATTTTGATTTCACTTTTAAATTGTCAGTCCTGATTCAACCTAAAATTCGAATCAGGATAATAAAATTGTAAAAATCATATTTACACAAATTTCAACCTCAGTCTTAAATAGGATAGCCTTTTAAAGTGTCGTTTGTATGTTATTGTGGTAGTACTGTGTGCTGTTGTGAATAATAAACTATTTGTTTGTATGTTTGTTGATTTTTGTATATTACACTCTACATTCATAACCCTAGACACTAAACGAAGTCATTTAATACAATAATAAATACATTTTGAATGAGATAAAAGAGGTGGTAGCGGAAAGGTACCCTGAAAAGTTCACAATACTATTGGGTAAATTCAGGGACCTTCATAGCTAATCTCATTTATTAACATATTAATACCTAACAACAAATTCATACCATCAAATCCACCACTGTTATATCATCATCATCATCATCATCGAGTGCTGTACTCAGAGGTGTAACCGTGATATCTCAGCACATCTTGACTTCTGACATTTTCTGTCAGTTCCGTTGTTGATATCATTCCATGTCATTATATCAAGCTGTCCATTATCTTTTCTCGCTGTCCCCCTCTACTTCTCTGTCTCTCTACTTTGCCTGTTGTTACAACGTTTTCAAGTGTTTATCTATTTTTTGGAAGTAAGTGGTAGATTATCTATAAATAAGTTTCTACAACGGAAAAAATGAAAGAAAACAAATAGACAAACAAAACAAAAGAAGGATGCTACAAGAAAATAGCTTTCTTTTTTGTGGACGCTGATTCTCATATAACCACATCAATTCCGCACAATGCTGGCAGCCTGTCTCAGGCTTCTCTCTTGGTCGTACAATTTCTACCTCAAAGTAAACAAGAATGGAGTCATATCTGCTAGACAGCCACTCTCCTCACGGTGTAAACAGCTGATAAGACGGAGAAATGAGACAAATATAGAAATGGAAGAAATAGAGGAGAGAAGAAGAAGATAAGTAGAAAGAAAATGAAAGAAGAAAGATAATGAAAGAAGAAGAAATATCAAAAGAGGAAGAAGATGAATAAGAGAAAGGAAAAAAAAAATAGATACAAGACGGAAACGGAAGAACAAATAAAGAAAATAGAAAAAAAAAGAAAGAAAAGTAGAAAAATAAATGAAGAAAAAGAAGAAGAGAAAGAAACAAAAAGACAGACTAAAAAACATGAGAGAATAAAAAGAGGACACAAGCAGAGAAGGAGAAGATAGATGAACAGGAAGAAGGAAAAGAGAACATTAAAACAAGAAGATGAAAAAATAGAAAGAGACGACAGAAAACAAAGAAGAATAGAAAGAAAGACAGACAGACGTACAGATAAAGAAGACGGAAGAAGAAAGAAGTAATAGAAGAATGCAGGAGAACAGATACAAAGAGAAAAGAAAACTTAATAGCAGATGTGAACCAATTAGAACAGCCATCACACTTACTACTGAGGTGTGCTGACAACTTTTATTTTAAAATATTTAAAAAAAACAACAATAAAAATAAATAATAATTGATTAGAGTAACGACTTCTGCCAAAAACTTAAACAGACGAGAAACGACAGAAACTCAAATCAGATGAAAAACGCCCGAAACTTAAAGCAATTGAAAAACGACAGAAACTCAGATCAGATGAAAAATGAAAGAAACTCGGAATACGCGAAAAACGACTATAACTCTGATCAGAAGAAAAACGACGAGACCCAAGTCAGAAGAGAAACGCCAGAAACTCAAATCAGACGAAAAACAACAGGAAATCAAGTCAGACGAGAAACGCCAGAAAGTGAAATCACACCAAAAACACAGCTACAGATTCAACCACCTTCCCAAATTTATCACGGAGATTAAGATCATCTTTTTAAAATTAAGAGTATTGCCTCGTTTTGGCGACGTGCGGCCCGTTCAACATAGACACGAGGTCCATCGGTTTTATTATGGCGCATGTCAAAAATATAAAAGATTTGTGGATTATAATCATTATTATGGTATACTTGATAGTGTGAAAATTGCATTTCTGGTAACTTTATCAGCAACGAAACCAAATTTCTGAAATTCAATTCGGTTTCGTTGCTGATAAAGGTACCAGAAATGCAATTTTCACACAATCAATGCTCATGGAGAGATGTATTGAGGTACAAAGAGGCCTTTATCTATGCTTTATAGACTACTCAAAAGCTTTTGACAAAGTGAAACACCAAGACCTTTTTGATATTTTTACATGAAATAAATATAGACGGGAAAGATCTTATGATAATAAGGAACATATATTGGGAGCAGGAATCCGCGATCAGATTTGAAGGACTAAGTGAATTCAGAGCAATTAAAAGAGGAGTTAGACAGGTATATGTGTTATCACCTGATCTTTGTAACATATACAGCGAGACGATACTTCGAAACATTGAACACCTCGAGGGAATTAAAGTCGGAGGACGAAATATCAACAATCTGAGATATGCAGATGACACAGTTTTAATAGCAGAGTCAGAGGAAAATCTACAAATCATTCTAGACAAAGTAGCGAAAGAGAGCAAGTTGAAAGGATTATCTTGGGAGCCGCGCTGGTGTAATGGCTTCGGCGTTGTACTGGCGACCAGGTGTTCATGGTTCAAACCCGGGCGTCGGCGTTTGAAGGAATGTTTACGACCGGAAATTTGACTGAATAACCTGAACGGCTCCTGTGATAAACCCTCTGTGGATGGGAAGGAGCGAAGCTCCTGACCGGGTTGGAAGGAAAGTCCTCAGGTTCCCCAGCCTCGCAATGACATGTCATTGGGCCGAAGGGCTGAAAGCCCAAGTGCCGCTGGTTAAAAAAAAAAAAAAAAAAAGGATTATCTTTGAATGTCAGCAAAACTGTATGCATGGTAGTTTCTAAGAAAATATAAATACCAGTATGCTCTTTGAACAGCAAAAGAGAACAAATCAAACAAATCAATCTCTTTAAATATTAAGGCTACACATTGACATCAGATGGCAGATGTCACACAGAGATCGCCACGTCCAAAGAAGCCTTTACTAGGATGAGCAACGTAATGAAAAACAGAAACATCACCATAAGCACAAACATTCGCTTACTAAGAGGCTACGTGTGGTCCGTTCTTTTATATGGATGCGAATGTTGGACAATGAGTAACATACTGGTGAAAAAACTGGAGGCAGCGGAAATGTGGTTTTTGAGAAGAATACTGAGAATATCATGGACAGAGAAGAAAACAAATGCCGAGGTATTGACAGCTGCGAGTGTTATTAGACCGCTCATCAAAACCATCAGGAAAAGACAAATGAAATTTATGGGACATATTAACAGAAGAGGAGGAGTGGAGGAATTAGTCTTATGTGGGAAAATACCAGGTAGGAGAGGAAGAGGAAGGCAGAGAAAGATGTATGTGGAAAGCTTAAACAACTGGGCAACAAACAACAGCATGGGCAACAACAACCTCATTAGACTATCAAAAGACAGAGAAGATTGGAGGGTCATGATCGCCAATGTCTGTTCCAGACCAGGCACCTGGCGAAGATGGTATACTTTGGTAGGATGAAGCTACTGATTGCACCAAGTGGCCATGCTCCTGGCCATGCTACCTGCGGCGCCACCTCATATTGGGCGAAAACAAAGTTCTCACAACAAGCAGAAGAGAGAAGAACATGACAAAAGGAACACCGGGCAAAACAACAGCTGAGGGGTACCACGTCAGGGGGGCATTCCCATAGTCAGTTGTGACTGGGATGGGGGTGGGAGGGGGGGGGGGGGGGGGGGGGGGGAAGAAACTAAACTATGGTATACTGGGAAAAAAGCCAGTGAAAAGATATATGGAAGTAGCGCTACTGATTATTTATGCAATAGAATGTATGGACAATTTATATTCTGATTTTTATTGAATTTGACAACAATAAAGAAATTATCATATTTATCTGACCTAATGGTCTTTTAAATATAGACATGCGCCCTAATATAACCGACTAGGTTGAACGGGACGAGCCTAGCCGAAAACGATGCAAAATGTTATTTTAAAAAAACCCATAAAGAAAGTGCATCCTAAAACCTCTTCTTGTTTTTTTTTTCTTCTGTACTTTACAAATTGAAAACAATGATTTGACGCATTTTTTGTGAGTGAGAGGGAGAGTCAAGACGTGTTGTGTCTTTTGAGTATTGCCACTGGAGTAAACATTGACGTTGTGTAGTGGTAATCTTGTTTGATGTTGAGAATTCTTGCGATAATGTTAAGTGCCTGTTGTGTTAAGTGCCTGTTGACAGCTAGGATGATAATTATCAAACGTCTGGAAGGTCACTGCAGCAATTTAAAAACAAAATAAGTAAATAAATAAAGATCAACATTTACTGGGCACGTGATTTAAAGGTCCAGTTGTATGGATCATAATCATCACCATTACCATTATCATCACTACCATCATCATCATCATCATCACCATTATCATTATCATCATTACCACCATCATCATCACCATTATCATCATTACCATCATCATCACCATTATCATTATCGTCATTACCATCATCATCACCATTATCATTATCATCATTACCATCATCATCATCACCATTATCATCATTACCATTATCATCACCATTATCATTATCGTCATTACCATCATCATCATCATCACCATTATCATTATCATCATTACCAAGATAATCATCACAATTATCGTCATTACCATCATCATCACCATTATCATCATTACCATCATCATCACCATTATCATTATCGTCATTACCATCATCACCATTATCATTATCATCATTACCATCATCACCATTATCATTATCGTCATTACCATCATCATCACCATTATCATTATCGTCATTACCATCATCATCACCATTATCATTATCGTCATTACCATCTCAATCACCATTATCATTATCGTCATTACCATCATAATCACCATTATCATTATCGTCATTACCATCACCATCACCATTATCATTATTACCAACATCCTCATCACCATTATCATTATCGTCATTACCATCATCATCATCACCATTATCATTATCGTCATTACCATGATCATCACCATTATCATTATCGTCATTCCCCATCGAGGCCAGCTCCTTGACGTGGAGATGGGGCTCAAGTACAGCCATCAGCGGCTGAAAAACCAAGACTGGCCAGGCCCTCCTACACTCGAGCAAGACCACAGTCTGCCCTAGCAAGTCAAGGTGCTGAAGACGGAGGCAACCAGCCAAGAGGCGCACCACAGCAATCAGGATGCCACGCACATGCACTATGGAAGTATGCCCTTATCTGCAAAACGTTATGGCACTCGCCCTGTGACGGACACCCAGGCAGGCGCAGTGCCGGGCCCTCTGCCTCGGAAGGGCCCAACCCCTACTACTGGGGGTCCTTCTCAATTGCCCCGTGGAGCCAGGAGGCATGAGAATAGAGCTACTGGCCAATCAAAGAAAAGACTATTTAAAATAATGCACTGGAATGCTGAAGGCGTCAATAGTAAAAAAGACGGCTACAGCAAAAAATTAGAGCTCGAAAATATCTTGAATGAAGAGCAAGTAAATGTATGTTGCTTGCAAGAAACCCACCTCAACAAGGACATAGCCTTCAAAATCAGAGGCTACCAGTGCTACCGATCTGACCGAATAGACAGGCGAAAGGGTGGAATACTGACACTCGTGAGGAATAACATCAGTGCATGTCAGCTTGAAACATATATGGAGGGGGCGGAATACCAGATGCTTCATCTCAGGACAGAAAGTTTAGAATTCCACCTGCTCAACTACTACTGTCCGAGCGACCGCCCACTGGCACTAGATAAATCCCAGCAAAAGAAAGACTGATTGTATGCGGAGACTTCAACAGCCACTCACAGAGCTGGGGCTATGGATCACATGGACAGGAGAGGTGAGGAGCTTGAAAACTGGCAGGATGACAATGGGCTTATCCTGATTAACCAGCCAATCGACCCACCAACCTTCTACTCGAGATCATGGCACACCACCTCTACACCAGACCTGGCATTCCACTCACCCAGCCTGGAGTGGAACACCACACGCGTTGTAGGGAAACAACTTGGAGGCAGCGACCACCGGCCAGTCTTCCTAATTGTGGAAAATGAACTTGTCAAGGAGAGCAGCACTCTCTCTAGGTGGAACTACACGAAGGCAGACTGGACAATGTACCAGCACCGTACTAGTATACTGGCTAGAGATCTGACTGTAGACAAAGACATCAATAAGCTAGTCGATGAATTCAGCAGATGCATATTACAGGCTGCTCGTGAAACAATACCTAGAGGGGCTCGTAAGCACTACAAACCATATTGGAATAGTGAACTAGAGCAGCTGCACAACGACGTGGAAACATCTCGAAAGCAGGCAGAGACCAGCCCATGCCAAGAACACCACAATAACTACCAGCAAGCTAAGGCCAAATTTCAAAGGGCCAAGTTGCAGGCCAGGCGAAGAAGCTGGAAGGAGAAAACAGAGTCCTTGAACTTCGAAAGAGATACGAGGAAACTGTGGAAGCTGGTAAAACAACTTAACGATGAAGGTACAGAGAGAAACTCAAGGATTGCTCTGTACAAAGATGGAAACATCCTCATGGGAAAACTGGCAGCTGATCACTTTGCAGACTCCTTTGCTAAAGACAACAACATCGAAGTTAGCCCAGAGAAGCAACAGGAGACTCGTGAGAAACAACAATACGCAGGACGAGATGGAACCATACCTGAAGTTATGGAGGCACCAATCACATTCAGAGAACTGGAGCTTGCAATATCCAAACTGAAAATGAGAAATTCGCCAGGAGTTGATGGAGTGTCCAATGAAATGATTAAGAACTTGGGAACCGCAGCAAAAACAAAGCTGCTGCAGATCTTCAATATCTGTTGGAACTCAGGCAGAGTTCCACAGACCTGGAGGGAAGCAATCACGATACCACTCCTAAAACCAGGAAAAGACAGTTCCACTGCCTCCAGCTACAGACCAATCAGCCTTACAAGCTGCCTCTGCAAAACAATGGAACGTATCATCAACCTCAGGCTACAGTGGTACCTTAAAAGTGAAAACCTTCTTGTACCACAGCAGGCGGGCTTTAGGCAGTGTTATTCCACCGAAGATCAGGCAACTTACCTTTCCCAAGAGATTGAGGATGCGTTCAAAGATAAGAAACTGGTACTAGCAGCATGGATAGATCTAAGGAAAGCATTTGACAAGGTTTGGAAAGAAGGGCTTCTGGAGAAACTGAGAAATTGTAGAGTGAATGTGTGGTGAAGTGGGATGTTATAAATATTTATAGGGGACTTAGTGTACTGACTGAGATCAGCTGTGAAGGTATATATATCTAATAAGAGTAGTGTATTATATATAACCTTACTTGCTACCACATATCTATATATCTCAGTCAGAATTATTCTGGAATAGTGTGATGACTACGTTATGTGTCTAGGGTATGTGTATGATGAAGTGTAAGTCACAACAACAGACAGATAAACAATTTAATTTAATCCACTACACTTGACAACACTGTGACACTCACATACATATAACACTCTATGAGAATATCTTAAAGGAGGCACTGATAACTTTTCAAATAACAATATGTATTAATTGCTATCATAAAGGCATATGTGTCCTGATTCAATTACAAAGTAACCAGGAATCACAATCAATTTTAATTACAAGTATATGTACAGACTTTATCAATATGAATATCGTAGTGACATTTATTATTAAAAATATCCTATGTGTGTCAGTTGTGTAGTAGTAATATGAGGTAATACTGGTTTTGTTTTGTTCAAGCTCTGTTGGTATTTGTCATCATGACTTCAATAGTTTGTCTTTAGGGACTAGTATTGGAGATGTTCACAGTTCCTGATTTTAAGACAAGTAAATTCCCCTCTTAATGTTAATTTTACAAAGTCAGTTCAAGATGAGGGGACATAATGTTGAGCTCAGCTGGCCAAGTTAGCTTATCTGGCGTGATGGCGGCAGGAAAGGGCTCCTCTGCTCGAATTCTCCTCTGGGCTCTGGAGACACCTCACTGATAGCTAAAAGGACCAAGGAGTATGCTGTCCGACACTGGATTCAGCAAAGCTCTGACCAGGTGCTGCTCAGTACCATCAAGACCACTGTCCCTGAAATCAAGAAGGATGTACCTTCTACTTCATAACTAACTTATACTCTCTTTTACACTGATCACAATACAGCACAAACATTGAGTTCAGAGCGTTAGGCCAACTATCAGCTTCATTCTGAAGTACTTTATACCAGCATTAACCTCCTTAATGGTTACTACGCCTCTGCAATTCCAGCATTATTTCTTTCTAGTCAATCATCTAGGTGTCAGTGTACTATTTGGCCATTCCATGCCGTTTGACTTTCCTCCGACACCCTCTGTTCAGGCTGGAGCATTATAGGCTTTATCTCTTGTTTGCCACTGACTACACATATATATACAGGCATAAATTAACAATTTACATTCAATTTTCATTAAAAGATACTGAATGGTTCAAGCTTACCACAATTTCATGGAAATAAACACAGATACGTTGATTAGCAATGAATTCTGGCACAATTACTGGCACAAATTTCCATCTGCTTATGTTCCAGGCTTTTATTTTAGCAAAATTGTGAGCTGGCTTCAACGCACTGATGCTTTATCAAGCTTATTTAAACAAGTGGTTTCGAACTAACGCTCCCAAGTGATTATATCCAGCGAGTCTAGCCAATGAGGCCCCGTTTCGACAAGTGTTTGAAAAAATGTTACCTTTCCCCGTTTCCCCTAACAACGAAAGATAGTATTTATAGTCCGACCAATCGTGGTTAGGCTTTCATTTGTTGCGCTCCAATCAATTGGGAGTTTACATGGTAGGCTATTTATGTAACGTAAGGTTTTTTCAAACACGTTATATAAAAAAAATTTTATGAGCAGAAATGATTCCATGCTGTCAGGCATCCTCACTATTTTATTTTGGGTATAATTTATTAATTCCTGGACTATTTGCGTAACGTTTTACATATTATTTGTCAGCAAGCCCTAAGGAACCCAAATATACCAATTTGAAAGAGCTACGTGGCTGCGTTCAAAATATGTATTTTCTACCTCCTGTTTCGAAGATGTGCTGTCTGGGTACTGTTATGTTTTCAACCGTAAACCCATCTAATGTTGTCTTTCCTAATAAGAGTTTTTTTATGATTTATAAACCTAACTCTGGGAAAGGGTAGTGTATTTTATCACTGTCCGTCTGAAAAACAATTAGTGCATGTAGACTTACACGCGTGATGGCAGCATTTGTGTATCGCGCGACGCGTGTTGCATGCGTTCCTGATTTTCAGCCCTCCCCTCTCTCTTTATCCTTTTGACCATCTGTTCGTTCGTTTTGGTAACGCAGTGTAGAAAAAGACATGAATGGAATTTAAAATGTAGGTCAACTTGCATATTTCAAGGTTTTTCTTAGAAAGGCAGCACATTTTATTGTGTGTTTGGGAAACGCGTGTATGTTGCAGAAAGCCTTTAATATCGACGTGAAACGTTACAATTTGCTTACGCAGTAGAAAACAAGGGGATTTCGAGGACAGTCATTGTGACAGCACTGTTCTTTACCATTCTTCTTCCTTTATTTATTATATGTATTTATTAGGCTTTATATTTACTTGATAATTTATATATGTGGATTAGAATATCCCACGACACCTCCCCTCTTAAAACAGACATTATATGTCAGTCCTTTATTCTATATTCACATAGAGAAATTTATTATTATTTCTGGTGTTTACGGTGATTCTCATCACACGGATGGCGGCTTAAAAAATCCGCTCCCAAATTGGTTTTTTCCAGATATATACTCAATGCTAAAATTATATGGAGCCAAAAGTAAAGACCATCGGAGTAACCTGGAGTTCTCATGCTTAGCCTGTGCTAGAAACGATAAAGGTTTGTGATCTGTTTGCAACTTAAATGCCTTCCCATATAGATAAATATTGAATTTCTTTATCGCCCATATTACTGCAAGACATTCTTTTTCGCTAGTTGAGTAGTTGATTTCAGCTTTATTCAACTTTCTGCTAGCATATGCCACTGGGTTTAATTCCCCATCCAATGCATCTGATTTCTGTAGTAGAGTTGCACCTAACCCAATATTACTTGCATCCGTCCTTACAATGAATTCTTGACTTAAGTCAGGTAATTTCAAAATGGGTTTACTTGTGAGCTTTTCCTTCAATTCTTGGTAAGTCATTTCACATTGTGGTGTCCATGTAATGCGATCTGGATGTCCTTTACGTGTCAATTCCGTTAAAGGTGCACATATGGAATTAAAGTTTTTGATATACTTCTGGTAGAAACCACATAATGAGACAAAGGATCTCACGTCCTTCTTGGTTTGTGGTCTCGGGGCTTTCTGTAGTTTCTCTAAATTCTTTGGGTCAGGGGTCATGTTTCCCTGATAAACTGTGTGTCCCAAAAATTCCAATTCTTTACATCCAACGCAACATTTGGTTGGTCGGGCTGTTAAAATTTGCCTCCCTAAGTCGATTAAACAGCATGTTCAGAGAGTCAATGTGTTCCTCAAATGTTTCTGTTGCTATAAGGATATCATCCATAAAATTTGTTATACAGGGATTATTCAGAGGATCCAATAATTTTCTCATCATTCTAGAGAAGACACTAGGCGCATTCTTCAATCCAAATGGCAATCTATTAAACTCATAGTGTCCTTCTGAGGTACTAAAAGCTAGGTATGGTCTAACCTCAGGCTTTACTGGAATCTGATAGTATCCTTTACTCAGATCCACTTTTGAGAAATATTTAGCTTTATTTAGTCTGGCAAACAGCTGATTTGTATCCGGCAATGGATCCACCTGTCCTTCTGTAATAGCGTTCAGTCTCCTGTAATCTATACAGAGTCTATGTTCTCCAGAGGGCTTCCTTAAAAGTACAACACCGGAACTATACGAAGACTCACTGTGCGAAATAATTCCTTCCTTCAACAGATAGTCTATCTCTTCCTTCAAAGCTTTCTCCTTAGCAAACGGAATCGAATATGGTTTCATACAGACAGGTGTGGGGTCTATCAGTTTCATATCATATTCCAATAGGTTTGTATGCCCTGGTCGGTCTGTTAACACCTCTGCATGATTATTTAGAACCTGTTGCACTCTCTCTTTCTGAGTTTTCGTTAAATGTGTACTGATTTTCACCTGTGCTGCTGTCTCACAGGGGTGTAATGGATATTCAAATGATGAAAGTGGTTCCTTTTTCATCTCCATGGCGATGGACAAGGTCAACAAGTGTGTCTCTTCCTGATGTTCTCTTTCCAAATATTTCTTCAGGAGATTCACATGATAGATTTTTTCTTTCCCCTTCTTATCTATCTTATAATTTGTCCTAGACACCTTGTCTAGAACTGTATATGGACCCTGCCATCCAATTTGTAACTTATTCTGACTCCCGGGCAAAAGAAGCAGTACCTTCTCTCCCACAGCCAAATTTCTGTCTTTCGCCTTCCTGTTATAATAGGCAGCATGTTTCTTCCTGGCTTGTTTCAAATTTTCATTGGCAAGTTTCCAGCCAGTTTTCAACCGAGTGGTCAGCTCATTAACATATTGGTATGAAGATGTAATGTTTTCCTCTGCCTTTTCATCAGTCCACGTTCTTAACAAAGCTACATATGGACCTTTAATTGTGTGGACCTATTTGTCCATGCACCGGTATGGTCTCTTCCACTCGAAGCTTTATAGTGATGATTTTTCCTCCCAGAATTATCATTCACAAAACGACCGCTACCAATTTTTCTTTTGGGGCTTTCTCCCCTCTTAAAATTCTTGATGAGAGATTTCCTCCCTACATCCTCTTCCTCCAGTTTGTTTAAGTCCGATTGAGGGATTTTCGGCTTATCCTGGGGTAAGACATCTTTTTGCACTCTCCGCATAGTGGCCATTGTAAAACAGTTAAGTGAAGCTTGTCCGTGAAAAGGGGCTTCCCATTCCATTTGGTCCACTTTATCAAATCTATTTTTCCTTTTATTGTCAGGCCTGATTTTGCCCCATGGCGTGTCCAGGTCCTGATCCATGTTCCCACTTGTGGGTGTTCCCTCATGTGCTATGCTACACCTTTCTACAAAATTCTCAATGTCCCATCTTGCTTTGGGCCAATAATAATTATGAGCCACCTTTTGAATGATGGTACCTATCTTCTCATGGTCCCCATCTGGTTTCACATGTAGGCTCCTTATTAAGTCTGTCCTATATCTTTTTGGAAGAACCAGCTGTCCGTGACCTTTGGATCTAGCTCCAGTCTTCCTATACATCAACTTGTTTTTCATGTAAAAATCTCCCTTGCCTGGAGTTGTATGACAAGTTGACAATTTTCTGAAACAAGGCTTGAGTGTTTTATCCCCAGCCTGTGCCTTCCTCATCTCTTCTGGAGTGGTATCTAACATAATATCCTCCTCCTGTCTTGAGGTCGACCTGACCTGAAGGGTTGCCATATACACAGGTTTCCTTCTGCAACGGTCAGTGTCATGATTGTCCATCTGACAATTCTTACACCACCTTTTTCCTTGGTTGAAAGATTTTCTTTCATCATATTTCCTTTCATCGAATTGTGGGAATTTATTTTTATTGTCATACCGTGGCCTATCAAATTGGTGCTTACCTTTATTTTGATCCGTAGGATCAAATTTATTAAAGTTCTGTGGTGCCCTAAAGTTGTCCACCTGTTTCTTTTTATTACCTGTTACCTCTGCTTGAGCTGCTTGATACCTTTCAGCAACATTTAGCAACTCATCCAGCCTCTCTGCACCTTGTTCCATGAAAAACTTTCTCAGGTCTGGAGCCATGGACTCTCTTAATTGCTCTATAAGGACCATTTCCTTAAGATCTTGGGTTTTCCCCAGAGAAGTCCATTTCTCCAAGTATGTCTCTATTCGTGCAGAGAACTGGTGATAGGTTTCACCTGACAGTAGTTTAGCATTCCTAAATTTTTTTCTATAGAATTCTGCATTCTTTTCATACCTTAACAAAAGAGCCTGCTTTAGCATGTCATAATTTTCCTGATCACCTCTGCTCATTTTTGCAAAAACTTCATAAGCTGCCCCACGAAGTCCTTGAGATAACTTTAAGCTCCATCTTTCTCTCTCTAACCCATACGTGGTAGCTAATAGTTCATACCTATTTAGGTAGCTCTCAATATCATCGTCTTTCTCAACAAAATGATCTAAATGAAAATTCATAGCTGAGGTTGAGGCTCCTTGAGTAACCGTAGCATCAGAGGCAAAGGGACTGGCACCATTTTCAGGAGCATGGCCTTGAAACTCAAACTCCCTTAGTCGTAACTCATGTTCCCTTTGTAATCTTTTATCTTCTGCTTCCCTTTCTGCAGCTAATCTCCTCTCTTCCCTTTCTGCAGCTAATTTCTTCTCTTCCCTTTCTGCAGCTAATTTCTTAGCCTCAGCCTCAATCTGCAACCTCTTTATTTCCTTGTCAGCCTCTAACTTTCTTTCGGCTTCAAACCTTCTTTCTTCACGTTCAATAAATTTGTCACATTCCGTCGTGACATAGGCAACCATAACTTGCCCATCTAATCCTAACTCTTTTGCAGTCTGAACCGCAGCAGATCGAAATTTGGCCAGGTCCGCCATTGTCTATTATGTAAATTTATACAATGTCTAACCAACAATTCAATCTCTAATGGACAACACAGGCACCGTGAGCTCAACCTTATTTAATTCCACCCAAGGATACCTTTTAATTCTTATATTCCCTGAAGTGAATTACCCCCCAATATTTTTAATAGGGAAAGATTCAAAATCCCGGACGAGCCCCCAATATATGTGGTGAAGTGGGATGTTATAAATATTTATAGGGGACTTAGTGTACTGACTGAGATCAGCTGTGAAGGTATATATATCTAATAAGAGTAGTGTATTATATATAACCTTACTTGCTACCACATATCTATATATCTCAGTCAGAATTATTCTGGAATAGTGTGATGACTACGTTATGTGTCTAGGGTATGTGTATGATGAAGTGTAAGTCACAACAACAGACAGATAAACAATTTAATTTAATCCACTACACTTGACAACACTGTGACACTCACATACATATAACACTCTATGAGAATATCTTAAAGGAGGCACTGATAACTTTTCAAATAACAATATGTATTAATTGCTATCATAAAGGCATATGTGTCCTGATTCAATTACAAAGTAACCAGGAATCACAATCAATTTTAATTACAAGTATATGTACAGACTTTATCAATATGAATATCGTAGTGACATTTATTATTAAAAATATCCTATGTGTGTCAGTTGTGTAGTAGTAATATGAGGTAATACTGGTTTTGTTTTGTTCAAGCTCTGTTGGTATTTGTCATCATGACTTCAATAGTTTGTCTTTAGGGACTAGTATTGGAGATGTTCACAGTTCCTGATTTTAAGACAAGTAAATTCCCCTCTTAATGTTAATTTTACAAAGTCAGTTCAAGATGAGGGGACATAATGTTGAGCTCAGCTGGCCAAGTTAGCTTATCTGGCGTGATGGCGGCAGGAAAGGGCTCCTCTGCTCGAATTCTCCTCTGGGCTCTGGAGACACCTCACTGATAGCTAAAAGGACCAAGGAGTATGCTGTCCGACACTGGATTCAGCAAAGCTCTGACCAGGTGCTGCTCAGTACCATCAAGACCACTGTCCCTGAAATCAAGAAGGATGTACCTTCTACTTCATAACTAATTTATATTCTCTTTTACACTGATCACAATACAGCACAAACATTGAGTTCAGAGCGTTAGGCCAACTATCAGCTTCATTCTGAAGTACTTTATACCAGCATTAACCTCCTTAATGGTTACTACGCCTCTGCAATTCCAGCATTATTTCTTTCTAGTCAATCATCTAGGTGTCAGTGTACTATTTGGCCATTCCATGCCGTTTTACTTTCCTCCGACACCCTCTGTTCAGGCTGGAGCATTATAGGCTTTATCTCTTGTTTGCCACTGAACTACACATATATATACAGGCATAAATTAACAATTTACATTCAATTTTCATTAAAAGATACTGAATGGTTCAAGCTTACCACAATTTCATGGAAATAAACACAGATACGTTGATTAGCAATGAATTCTGGCACAATTACTGGCACAAATTTCCATCTGCTTATGTTCCAGGCTTTTATTTTAGCAAAATTGTGAGCTGGCTTCAACGCACTGATGCTTTATCAAGCTTATTTAAACAAGTGGTTTCGAACTAACGCTCCCAAGTGATTATATCCAGCGAGTCTAGCCAATGAGCCCCGTTTCGACAAGTGTTTGAAAAAATGTTACCTTTCCCCGTTTCCCCTAACAACGAAAGATAGTATTTATAGTCCGACCAATCGTGGTTAGGCTTTCATTTGTTGCGCTCCAATCAATTGGGAGTTTACATGGTAGGCTATTTATGTAACGTAAGGTTTTTTCAAACACGTTATATAAAAAAAAATTTTATGAGCAGAAATGATTCCATGCTGTCAGGCATCCTCACTATTTTATTTTGGGTATAATTTATTAATTCCTGGACTATTTGCGTAACGTTTTACATATTATTTGTCAGCAAGCCCTAAGGAACCCAAATATACCAATTTGAAAGAGCTACGTGGCTGCGTTCAAAATATGTATTTTCTACCTCCTGTTTCGAAGATGTGCTGTCTGGGTACTGTTATGTTTTCAACCGTAAACCCATCTAATGTTGTCTTTCCTAATAAGAGTTTTTTTATGATTTATAAACCTAACTCTGGGAAAGGGTAGTGTATTTTATCACTGTCCGTCTGAAAAACAATTAGTGCATGTAGACTTACACGCGTGATGGCAGCATTTGTGTATCGCGCGACGCGTGTTGCATGCGTTCCTGATTTTCAGCCCTCCCCTCTCTCTTTATCCTTTTGACCATCTGTTCGTTCGTTTTGGTAACGCAGTGTAGAAAAAAGACATGAATGGAATTTAAAATGTAGGTCAACTTGCATATTTCAAGGTTTTTCTTAGAAAGGCAGCACATTTTATTGTGTGTTTGGGAAACGCGTGTATGTTGCAGAAAGCCTTTAATATCGACGTGAAACGTTACAATTTGCTTACGCAGTAGAAAACAAGGGGATTTCGAGTACAGTCATTGTGACAGCACTGTTCTTTACCATTCTTCTTCCTTTATTTATTATATGTATTTATTAGGCTTTATATTTACTTGATAATTTATATATGTGGATTAGAATATCCCACGACAGAATGGTAAGATGTACAAATGGGTGAAAGCATACCTGCATAACAGAAGAGCCCGAGTACAATTAGATGGCCTCAAGAGTAAGAAAATTCTACTGCGTCATGGCGTCCCTCAGGGAGGGGTTCTGTCCCCCACACTTTTCCTAGTCTACATCAACGACCTGGTTGCTGAACTACCACATGGAATGAAAGTGGCAATGTACGCTGATGACCTGGTAATATGGTGCACAGATGAGCATGCAACAGTGGCCACCAAACTGCTACAAAGAGCTATAGATGCCTTAACCTCATGGGCAAACAGATGGTGTGTCAGCATCAATACAGACAAGTGCAGCACTACGCTCTTCACCCTCTCTCCCAAACAAAAAGCTGGTGTCATCAAGATAAACGAAGAGCTCCTGAGAGAAGATAAACAACCCACCTATCTCGGAGTTACATTCGATGATAGGCTGACATGGAAGCAGCACATCAACAAAGCAGCAACAAAGGCCAGGAGGAAGTTAGCCATCCTGAGAAAACTAAGTGGAACCACATGGGTGCCAGCGGGAAAATACTTAGTAAAGTTTACCAGCAGGGCATACGACCACACCTGGAATATGGGTCAGCTGCGTGGTGCCCAGCATCAAACACCACATTACAAGAGCTAGATAAGGTGCAAAACCATGCGCTTAGGGTCATCACGGGGGGCAATGAAATCAACGCCTATAGTGAAGATGGAGAAAATGGGGAGGATACAAGCACTGAGAGAACGCAGAGACACGAAAGTGCTAACACAGGCAGAAAAGTTCCTCTGTATGCCGAGCCATCCAATGAAGGACAGATTCCAAAACCTAGCAATGGGGCGACTGAAAAGAAGCAGCTTTATCCACCAGGCCAAACGATTACGTAGACAAACCTCAGACCTGCCTGAAGTTAACAGCCCATTAAAGTCTATGCCAGAACAAACCCCTTGGAGAGAGGAGCATGGGCTACCAGTACACATCCCCACAAAAGTGAAAGGAATATTAGACAGGGATGAACAGAACAGCGTGCAACGTAGGACAGTCACTCTCAGTTTCCTGGATGATGAATACCCACAGGACCTCTGGGTCCGAGTATACACGGATGGGTCAGCACAGAATGCAGTAAAGAATGGAGGAGCAGGAGTGTACATAGAATACCCAAACAACACTAGGGATACGGTCAGAGTACCAACGGGGAAATTCTGTAACAACTATGATGCATAAGTGTTGCGTGATAAATTCTCGCAACATCGTTTTATTTCAATATCTGTTTTATAACGCAAGGGCAACAACTGCTTGAAATCTATAGTCACTTTTCTCGGTAAGCATTTGTCTTCTCGCGTTAGTATCGAATGCAGTTAACTTTTGAGCTGTGGTCATTTTTGCGCTGGACTGCGCATGACTTGTCTTGTTGTCTTTGGTATCGATCTTTTGAGCTGTGTTCATTTTTGCGCCACATGACTTGTAGTTTGGTTCGGTTTCCCCGAGTGAGCGATTTGGAATGGCGAAAGAGATGCCTCGTTGAAGAGGGGATCTCCGCTTTTTTTTTTGTTCTGTCAGGGATGTGTAGTCCTCTTTGGATATTTCGTTTAGTCGAGATAATACCTCTAGTGTTTTCCCACATGTCGGGAGGCGTGATATTTCTGTGTATTTCATGAAAGCAAGGTAAATTGACTTTTTCATTAACTCTATCGATTTTGGGTCGTGAGCGATTTCGATTCATAGCCTGTCTCCGAAAGTCGTCGTCACGAGATGTTCTTTCCCAGCTCACATGTCGCTGCATTGTACTGCATCGGTTGATGCATGTACCAAGGACCATTACTTGCTACTTTGTTAAATGAACTAGGTTTAGAAAACCTTTATTATCTAGAGGATATTCTTGAGGACATTATTTATACTTCGGCAGACGTGTCTGTCTTGCTGAAGTCAAACTAAGGAGAGTGAACTGATCTCATACATCTGGTTATCTCCTGGCTGTTATAGAAAAGGATGGAGTTGTTCATCTGACTACATTTACAGCACTTTGAAATATAACATGCATCTGACTCATCATTGTAATGCTGTCTACCGTTTATTGCTGTATTGAATGTTGCTGTGATAATGACTGTTTGATGTGCCTACACATTTGCGTAACCATTTTGTCACTGTGGCGTCCACAATAAATAATGAAGAAAAACGTCAACGGCTGTTTCAAGACTCATTGACTTTATACGTCGTGAGTTTACTGACGTCCTATGTGGATTGCCCTGTTATTGTTGCATGAACATTGTTTTGACTGAACACATCTACACACTACACAAAACCAGACATGCGGATGCCATCCATCATCATATGGCATCACGCATCATTTGGTGGCCATAAGCTGGTTTGATTCTGGTACTAGCAAACACGGGGTCCCTTACCCACTTCATTTTCAACAAGAATTCATCAGCATCCTTCAAGAAATTAACATTCTTCAATACAGTCAACATCTTCAAAATTTTCAAAGTACTCGGCGTTGCCCGGTAAAAGTCAAAATTTCAACCTTTTGACGGAAACAAGAATTTGACAGTACCCGGCGTTGTTACATGTTGCCGGATAACTCGGACTGCTGTTATCTTTTACGCAAGTCAAGCAAGTTGCTGCTGTCAAGGTTCCAGTGCTGTCGTTTTTTGAGAAGGTCAAGTGCCGGTTGAAACGGGTTGTTTTCTGAAGAAGGCCAAGTACCGATTTCCATCAACTTACTTTTGGATTAGAAGGTCAAGTGCCGAAACAACTCAACACACAGTATTTCAGAAGCTCTTGTACCATCGTGTTAGCAGTGGAAGCAGTTCAGATGTGCCATCATCGTTGGAGCTTCGCTCTTTAGGACGTTGATTGACATCCGTTTTTTCTGCTGTTCTACGATTGGAAGCCTTTAAGTTAAGTGGCCTGTTTGTATGTAAACTGTGCCCTTATACTTCTGCTGAGTCTTCTGTGTATCATCTCATTCTATATGTTATATGTCTATATGTTATTTGTATATTTATATGTTTATATTTCAGCGGGTTCTCGGTTGGGTGGTGTCTCCGTTAGATTATGCCACGTCATAGAGGTCGTCTATTGTGAGCGTTTTCTGTAGGGTTTGCAAATTTCCGATACTGGAATTTGCTAAGCGACTTCTGTTGCTATTTATGTTAGCTGTGATGACATGTTTTAATATTGTTTTCGTTATTATTTCACATTCTTTAGTTTTTGTTGTGATTTGTTTGTATTTGTTAGCCTACTCTTGTCTATAATTTAGTTTCATACAACATTTTTGTTTATACACTGTGGTGTCATGTATTTTGTTTAATTCTATCGCAGATATCGTCACATTTTTTGTGATATTTCATTAATTTCTGCTTTATTTTTAGTTGATTTCTGCGAAAGTTTTTGTATTGTTGCTGATCTTTGTTATTGTTTACATTGTTATTGTTTACATTGTTTGTTATTGTTTACATTTTCAATGTTTACATTCTGCATGTGTTTACATAGTCATTGTTTACAGTTATAGTAATTAGTTAATGGGCTATGCTAATGCACTGTTACTACTATACTGATGATAAATGAATGATGAATAGTGTCGTGCACTATTGAATGAGAAGTGCACTTATGATCAAGATTTGAGTGCTGATATTTCATATACAAGTTCTTTGATTGGAGACTTGTTTCCCACAGAGACTGGGATAATATAATGTGATGTGAATATACAAGTGCTTAATTAAGACTTGTTACACTTAGGTTTGAAATAAATTAGTTAATTATTTCAGGTTTTGGACTCATATGTTAGACAACATGTCTACATTTGAGCACTTTATTGAGCAGGGTAAATTGCTTGGGAAGACTGGTGATAAGTTAGAAGAATTTGCAACTGCTCGATATGATAAAGCAATGGAAGCTGAACAAAAGAAACTGCATATGGAAGCTGAACAAAAGAAACTGCAGATGCAGGTGGATGAAAAGAGATTCCAAATGGAAATGGAAAAACAAAAAAGGGAATCAGAAGCTGAGGAAAGAAAGCTACAGCTAGAGGCTGAGAATAAAAAGACTTGAAAAAGAAGCTGAGAATAAAAGACTTGAAAAAGAAGCTGAAAATAAAAGACTTGAAAAAGAAGCTGAAAATAAAAGACTTGAAAAAGAAGCTGAAAATGAAAGACTTCAAATGCAGGCTCAAGCTGAAGAAAGGAAGTTACAAAGAGAGTCTGATGAGAGGAAAGCAAAAATGGAACATGAAGAAAAACTCTTAGCTTTAGAGTTGGAGAAATTGAAATTGACGAGCATGAGTAATGGTAATGATTCAAACAAGGGTTCATCTTCTGGGAAGGCTAATAATGATACTTTTAAGATTAAGTTACCAACATTTAGTCCTTCCAGTGATGACATAATGTTCTATCTGGACAGATTTGAACAAGCATGTACAGCTCATAACATAGACAAAGCAAAATATGTTTATCAGTTATCAGGGATACTGACAGGTAAAGCTCTAAGTATATTAAATATGGTGGATGAACCTGACAAGAGCAATTATGAGGTTGTCAGGGCCGCTTTGTTAAAGAAATATCAGCTTAACGAAGACGGCTATCGTCTACAATTTAAAAACATGTTACCTGAAAATGGAGTTGAATTCTCCGAGTTTATTGCAAGAATACGCATTACTTTCTCACGATGGGTTGAACTATCTAAGACGGAAAAAAACTTATGAAGGACTTATGGACTTAATACTTAGAGACAAAGTCATGTCGTCTGTCAATGAGTCTTTCCTTGCTTTCCTTCATGAACGTAAACCTAAAACAATAAAAGAAATGGAAGATTTCTGTTGCCAATACGTAACTGCGCACCCACACATAACCATGGGTAACTCTAAGGTGAAAGAAGGTTTACCAGTTGCTTCGGCAGCTCCGTATGGTCAAAACTTTGCTCGTAGATCCCAACAAAATTTTGATAGAAAGGGCAGCGGTAATTTCTGTCAAAATCATGGAAACCAATTTCATGGTGATTCTTCTTCGAAGAATTGGAGACAACCTGATAGTGGTCGTTACTATCACCCTAATAATTATAAGCATTTCAAAAGAGGATATGGTAATAGAGGTTATTCCTGCCGAAGACCTCAGAACCAAACAAATAGATGTTCGCATCAATGTGAACATGATAGTAATCGTGGAAACTGGAATTCGAACCAGTATAACAATTACAATAGAGACAATAATAACTGCAGAGATAATAATAACTCTGATAACTTCAGAGGTAATAATAGTCGGGGTAGATCTCAACACAAAAAAAAGAGATATCAGCAGGCTAATGCTGTACAACAGGAAACTGAGGGAGCCTGTAATCATGTTGTTGATAGTAAAAACTTTGACGCTGTCACTAGTTCTGCTTTTGACTTTGAGAGAGCAAACAAATGCCCCCAATGCAGTACTTTATTCGAACCGGGTACCATAACTACTTTGAGTTGTGGTCACCCACTTCCCGCTCTTCCTGCTGCTGTTGCGCATGACGGGAGGGGTTCTTTAATTCTACATAAGGGTCTTGTTAATGATACTCCGGTCTCACTACTTTTCGATTCCGGATGCACCACTATTGGTGTTAGACAATCGCTTGTAGATCCATCTTGTGCTACAGGAAGGGTTATTAAATGTGTCACATTTGGCGGCACTCTAGAAAAATATCCTACTGCTGTAATTCGCATTGCCACTCCTTTCTTTACTGGAGATGTGCATGCTTGTCTCTTACCTAATCCTATTGCGGACCTTATTATTGGTCGTATTCACGGAGTTAGGGAGTGTACCCCACAGCAGATTGCTGCTTGGGAAGATAATAACATGCAAGCTACAAATGCAGTAGTTACAAGAGCACAAGCTCTACAAACACCCGAAACTTCACTGAATAGTGATAATGAAGTTGATAGCCAAGATAGTCACTTAGTAATTACTCGTGACTCTTTCATAAAATTGCAAGAAGAAGATCCTTCTTTAAAAAAATTCTTCGTTCTTGCGAAGAAAGGTGATCCGAATCAGGATACAAATAGAAAATCTTGGATTGCAATGAGAAACGGCGTACTTGTACGTATGGTACAAGATTCGACTACGTCGGCACATTCGCAAATTCTTGTTCCCAAGAGCATGAGAGTCCAAATATTACAACATGCTCATGACTCGCAATGTGCTGGACATATGGGTTTTGCCCGTACGAAGTCGAGAGTCCTTGCGGCTTTCTTTTGGCCTTTTGTCAATAAGGACATTCGTATTTACTGCCGATCATGCAAGGTATGTCAGGAGTCAAATCTAGAGGACCACGACATGCTGCGCCTATCCAGGCTGCTGACATTCCTATTCGGCCGTTTCAGAAAATGGCCATAGATATTATTGGCCCTTTTAAGGTCAAGTCGGCCAGAGGACATCAGTTTATCCTTACATGTGTCGATATGTGCACACGTTGGCCAGAGGCTATTCCTCTTAAGAGCATATCTACTACAGATATCGCAGATGCTCTTTGGTTGATATTTTCTCGCTTGGGGTTCCCCAGAGAAATATTGTCAGACCATGGCACTCAACTCATATCTGACACTATGTCACAGGTAATGTCTACCTTACATATTGAACGATCTCTCAGTAGTATCTACCATCCTATGTCTAATGGGTTAGTTTGAGCGTCTGAATAGAACGCTCAAGACTTTGCTTGGTAAGATAACTGAAGATCATCCTCAAGATTGGGACAGGGTTTTACCCGCGGCTCTCTTTGCCTATAGAGAAGTCCCTAATGAACACACAGGATTTTCTCCCTTCGAACTTGTCTTTGGCGCGCGTCCACGCGGCCCTATGTCTTTATTACACGATCTCATCACTGCCGATGATATTAGCGATGAAACTCAATCCTCATATGAGTATGTCATTGCTCTTAGACAAAAGATCATTGAGGCATGTAAGCTAGCAACTGCTTCATCAGAAATTGCTAAAGAGAAGGCAAGGCAGTTTGCTAACAAGAATAGATGTCTACGACAACTTTGTCCAGGTGACAAAGCATTCGTCCTACTCCCCAGTAGGGAAAATAGACTTCTTATTGCATGGAAAGGTCCGTATGCAATAGTCTCTCGGATTTCCGATGTTGACTATGTGGCCGATATTGATGGAAAGCATAAAACTTTCCACATAAACATGCTTTCGGAATTTCACGAACGTCCGGACTATTTGCTGCCTATTTTCCAGGCAACGGATGATGCTCCTGCACCTCACGGTCATTATTCATCCCTGTCTGTCATTCAGGATGAGGAAGCTACCTTCTCTGATGTCAACCTTCCCCTTCCAGTGGTTCCATTACATTCTACGGAATCTTGGAAAAACGTTTCTGTTTCTCCTAATCTTTCTGGTGACGAACATCGACAAGTCTCGTCGATGTTACAAACATTTCAGGATGTTCTCACTGACATTCCTGGACACACAGATGTCATAGAACATGACATAATTCTTACCGACAATAATCCAATTAGGGTTAGGCCGTATCCTATTCCTATACACTTTCAGTCGCAAGTGGAAAAGGAATTGGATGAAATGATTCAATTAAATATAATTGAACCATCGACTTCACCATATTCTTCTTCCATGGTTATTGTCCGGAAGAAGGATAAGAACATACGAATTTGCGTTGATTATCGCAAATTGAATCAGGTCACAAAGTTCGACGCTGAACCGATGCCTTTGTTAGAAGATCTACTGATTAGACTTTCTAATTCTAGATTCTTCACTAAACTTGACTTGTCTAAAGGTTATTGGCAAGTGCCTTTAGCAGAGCATGCCAAACCTCTTACTGCTTTTTCTACACCTAGGGGTCTATTTCAATGGAATGTTATGCCTTTTGGTCTCATGAACGCCCCTGCCACTTTCGTTCGCATGATGCGTCGAATTCTGTCACATCGTTCGGATGTCATCGCATACTTAGATGACATCTGTCTCTTCAGTGATACCTGGGAAGATCACTATTTAGGGTTATATGACTTACTGTCCACTCTACGTGAGAATAATTTGACAGCAAAACCTTCTAAAGCTTTTGTTGGTTTTGGTGAAATCTCTTTCCTGGGTCATCGTGTTGGTCATGGTCTCTTGAAGACAGAAGACCACAATACTTCCAAAATACTGAACATCTCTGTTCCTAAAACGAAGAAACAAGTTAGGAGTCTCTTAGGTTTAATTCAATTTTATGGGAGATTTATTCCAAATTTATCTTCGATCATGGCACCTCTCTCAACATTGTTGAAGAAAGGTTCGCCTAATCTGGTCCGTTGGTCTGAAGAATGCCAATCTTCACTAGACCAAATCAAGAATATATTTTCTTCTCCTCCCATCTTAAGATTACCTACTCTTGATAGGACTTTTGTTCTTCGGAGTGATGCTTCATCCACTGGGATTGGAGCAGCACTGATGCAAGAATATGCAAATACTCTGCATCCTGTTATGTACATTTCTAGAAAACTAAATGCGGCAGAGAGGAACTACTCGGTTTTAGACCGTGAGTTGTTAGCGATGGTTTGGTCAATTCTAAAGCTACAAAGATTCCTCCTGGGCGCACATTTCATTCTAGAGACTGATCAGAAAGCTCTTACAGCTATTCAGACTAAGAATTTGAAGAGTTCGAGATCCACTCGATATGCTATAGCTCTTCAACCTTTTCACTTCACGGTACGAGCTATCCGTGGTGCGGATAATGTGATGGCTGACATTTTGTCTAGATGCCCACATGACTCCAACTAATACTTCTGTCCTATATTTCTATATATTACAGAGTCATAACACACCTATATTTCTACAATAGATTAGCACATCTGTACTTACTTTATATGTACACACTATCGTGCTTTGTTGTCATCTTCTTCTGTTCGTTTTTTAAAATGATAGAGGAGGACTGAGTAGTTAATATAAGGGCCGTTAGTTTACTAAACAGCCACAATTATTAATAATGTATTGTACCTTATGAAGCATATTAGTTATTAATTAGCATTATATTGCTTGTACTTTCTCAGAATGTCATTGTTGAGCTGAGGACTTACCTTACGAGTTCTAGATTGTGTACTTACCCTCGGAATACCAGAGCATATGTCCTGGATCGTCATGTAGTTTAACTTTACTATGTACTTATGTCATTACATGTCAAAGAATGTACTATTTAAATTTTCCTATCAGATTTGTACATCCATTTTTAAAGACAATATTAGAGTATGCTGTTTAATGATGATTATAGTAACTTGCATACGTATATTGTGTTTACATGCTAACGTGATGTGTGTTGGTGACACCTCCCCGATGTGAATATTTTTTGAGACATATTTATTTTTCTGTTGAGGTATATCCTCACCAGACACTCTATAATTAGCCTATTGTTTGGCAATTTAATTAATTATCAGCGCATAATTCGTGCGTTTTGAGCCGCTTATCGCTTGCTCTTTGATATTGAAAAAAAATATGTTCCACATTTTTTTTTTATCGGGAGGAGGTGGTGATATGTTGCGTGATAAATTCTCGCAACATCGTTTTATTTCAATATCTGTTTTATAACGCAAGGGCAACAACTGCTTGAAATCTATAGTCACTTTTCTCGGTAAGCATTTGTCTTCTCGCGTTAGTATCGAATGCAGTTAACTTTTGAGCTGTGGTCATTTTTGCGCTGGACTGCGCATGACTTGTCTTGTTGTTTGGTCGATCGGTTTCCGCCCACCACTAGTGGGAGTGAGCGATTTGGAATGGCGAAAGAGATGCCTCGTTGAAGAGGGGATCTCCGCTTTTTTTTTTGTTCTGTCAGGGATGTGTAGTCCTCTTATGGATATTTCGTTTAGTCGAGATAATACCTCTAGTGTTTTCCCACATGTCGGGAGGCGTGATATTTCTGTGTATTTCATGAAAGCAAGGTAAATTGACTTTTTCATTAACTCTATCGATTTTGGGTCGTGAGCGATTTCGATTCATAGCCTGTCTCCGAAAGTCGTCGTCACGAGATGTTCTTTCCCAGCTCACATGTCGCTGCATTGTACTGCATCGGTTGATGCATGTACCAAGGACCATTACTTGCTACTTTGTTAAATGAACTAGGTTTAGAAAACCTTTATTATCTAGAGGATATTCTTGAGGACATTATTTATACTTCGGCAGACGTGTCTGTCTTGCTGAAGTCAAACTAAGGAGAGTGAACTGATCTCATACATCTGGTTATCTCCTGGCTGTTATAGAAAAGGATGGAGTTGTTCATCTGACTACATTTACAGCACTTTGAAATATAACATGCATCTGACTCATCATTGTAATGCTGTCTACCGTTTATTGCTGTATTGAATGTTGCTGTGATAATGACTGTTTGATGTGCCTACACATTTGCGTAACCATTTTGTCACTGTGGCGTCCACAATAAATAATGAAGAAAAACGTCAACGGCTGTTTCAAGACTCATTGACTTTATACGTCGTGAGTTTACTGACGTCCTATGTGGATTGCCCTGTTATTGTTGCATGAACATTGTTTTGACTGAACACATCTACACACTACACAAAACCAGACATGCGGATGCCATCCATCATCATATGGCATCACGCATCAATAAGTCCAGGCAATCAAGGTGGCAACTGAGAAACTATTGAACACCAATCTCGGTCCACAGCCTGTAGTATTCCTGACAGATGCAAGATCAGCACTTCAAGCACTTCAGTCCAGAAAATTGCCAGGCATACAAGCCCTACTTTCTGAACTGTGCAACCAGCGCAGGGTCACCATGCAGTGGATACCGTCTCATTGTGGAATACCAGGAAACGAGACAGCAGATGGACTGGCTAAAGAAGGTGCTGCAGACGAGCAACCGGATGTACCAGTTACATACCATCAGAAGAAAAAGATGATCAAATCTATCAGAAAGCCACCAACACCAACGCAGGATGACTACCAAGCTATGAACAGGTCAGAACAAATAGTCATTCTGCGCCTCAGAACAGGACACAACCGCCTCCGCGGCCACATGTATACAAAATTCAAGATTGGCAATTCAGCCATGTGTACATGTGGACAGGCACCCCAGACTGCGGAGCACGTACTTCAAGATTGCCCCGAATATGATATATTGAGGCAAACTCACTGGCCCAGAGAAACAACACTGGAAGCAAAACTATATGGACCTCTGTATGAACTACAAAAGACAGTGAAAATTATACAAGAAACAACATTGCAGATATAGACAATATAGTTCAAGCGAACGAAAGAAGAAGAAGAAGAATTATCGTCATTACCATCATCATCACCATTATCATTATCGTCATTACCATCATCATCATCATCATCATCACCATTATCATTATCGTCATTACCATCACCATTATCGTCATTACCATCATCATCATCATCATCATCATCATCATCACCATTATCATTATCGTCATTACCATCATCATCACCATTATCATTATCGTCATTACCATCATCATCATCATCATTATCGTCATTACCATCACCATTATCATTATCATCATCACCATTATCATTATCGTCATTACCATCATCATCATCACCATTATCATTATCGTCACTACCATCACCATTATCATTATCGTCATTACCATCATCATCATCACCATTATCATTATCGTCATTGCCATCATCATCACCATTATCATTATCGTCATTACCATCATCATCATTATCGTCATTACCATCACCATCACCATTATCGTCATTACCATCATCATCACCATTATCATTATCGTCATTACCATCATCATCATCACCATTATCATCGTCGTCATTTTCCTTTTAACTCCTTATTGAGCACAGGGCCACCACTGTAGCTGGTACCCTTGCATGAAGCCTGCACGAGACATTCACGTGCACTAGCAGAGGTGGTGTCTGTAGCAAGGCGTTCATGAGGTTGTCAGCCCCATACACAACCTCATATTAATCGCCTTGTCAACATGCCTGAGAGAACAGTAAACATATTCTTTTTTTGTCTGGCTCTGAAGTATCAATCAATCACTCAATCAATCAATCAATCAATCAATCAATCACTACCCTTTAACTCCCACTGGAGCATACGCATTCAACAAACACATGCCAAGTGCTCCTTCCGTCTGCTTTCAGCTGAAGGTCTTTTCACGACTCCCTCCCCATTTTCATTTCGGTTTCCAGCTCTCGTCTCCATGTGTTATTTGGTCTGCCTCTGTCGGTCTTATCCTGGACATAAGTCGTTCGTGGCAGTTTTTCTCTTCTGCTTTCATTGTGTCAATTGCCTTTACCATCATTATCCTACCTCACCCTGTCAACCATCGGCGTTCAGTTAACGAGTACGTTGCCGTCCTCATCCATGCCATATGCCAGACAGATTATCTTCATGTCCTCCTGTCCCCCTCCTGGGGCGTGGGGGGTCTTATTCGTACTCTACTAGTGTAAACGCCCGTCATAAGACGGGAATTACATTCAAAAGCACTAATACCTAACGGCAATTTTACTTATTCAAAAGTATTTAAAAAACCACTGCGCATCACCACAGTACACGAACTACGTAGCAGCAGCGAGGATCCCAGTGTGTGTATACGGGATCACACATTCTGTAAATATATTTGTGTGCACACCGTCATTTGCGCATTCTTCTTTGGTAAGTGTTACTATTTTCGGGAGAGTACATATAAGGGAAACAATACAATTAATGCCTAACTTTCAACCAAAGTTGCATCCCTTAGCGTTACGTACTGACAGAAGAAGCTGGGATTTTATATATAGGATTCTACAAATACTGATTAATTTTATTATTGCTGGTTATGTTCATATTGTCCAATTGTCAGAGTGGTTGATTAGAGCACTGGTCTCTTGCGGCAAAGGTACCGGGTTCGATTCACGGTATCATCATGCTCCAGTCTACCCTGCTGTAAATGGGTACCTGACTTTACTCTTGAGTTAGGGAAGAAAAAGGCAACGAGGAAGGGAACTGGTCACTCCACCTCTCTATGCTGGACCTAGTATAATGAAGTCTCTAACACTTCACTCCCCTAAGGCAGTATCTGCTAAAGAACTAAAAAAAAAAATAATAATGTTCATATTTTAAAAAAAAGAACACTCCGGGTAAGCACATCTATAGAAGGGACATAATCCCCTACGTTTTTACTAGACCTACAGATCTTTTATATTTGGACATGCGCCCTAATATAACCGACTAGGTTGAACGGGATACGCCTCGCCAGAGCGAGGCAAAATCTCATTAAAACAAAATACATCCCGAGGTCTAGCTAGTGACAATAATGAGAAAGACGTGGGAAATGGGGATTTACTCTCTTCACGCACCTGGAAGAAGTCCAGAAGTGTCCAGGGACACGAGCTTATGACCGTGAATAGGTCCTGGGAAATTATGGTGCAATGTTACCCAATGTTACAAATCTTCATGGCGTGCTAGTGTCTGGTGTAGATACTTGACTATCTTGGGAGTAACTCTAACTCAGTTACGTATCTTCAGTGGATCTCAAACTTTCGTACAAACCCGAGATTCTCTTGTGATATCTTCAGTGGATCTCAAAATTTCGTACAAACTCGAGATTCTCTTGTGATATCTTCAGTGGATCTCAAAATTTCATACAAACTCGAGATTCTCTTGTGATATCTTCAGTGGATCTCAAAATTTCGTACAAACTCGAGATTCTCTTGTGATATCTTCAGTGGATCTCAAACTTTCGTACAAACTCGAGATTCTCTTGTGATATCTTCAGTGGATCTCAAAATTTCGTACAAACTCGAGATTCTCTTGTGATATCTCCAGTGGATCTCAAAATTTCGTACAAACTCGAGATTCTCTTGTGATATCTTCAGTGGATCTCAAAATTTCGTACAAACTCGAGATTATCTTGTGATATCTTCAGTGGATCTCAAAATTTCGTACAAACTCGAGATTCTCTTGTGATATCTTCAGTGGATCTCAAACTTTCGTACAAACTCGAGATTCTCTTGTGATATCTTCATTGGATTTCAAAATTTCGTACAAACTCGATATTCTCTTGTGATATCTTCAGTGGGTCTCAAAATTTCGTACAAACTCGAGATTCTCTTGTGATATCTTAGAGGAAAATGATGGGAACTGTTGTAAGTCGTGGAATAGGATAGAATGGTAGATGGATATGACCAACAAAAATGTAAATAAGTATTTGTTCTGACTGGGACAAAAGATAAGGAAAATAGCCAACGTTGCGGCCACAAGGTTTTCGTCTTGGAATAGAAATAAAGTGAGAGCTAAGAAGACACATGAGAAAAATAAATAAATAAATAAAAATAGGTACTACCCGAAAACACTTTGATCTGGTGAAATTGTGGAAGGACATTCTGTTGATGGTGAAATTGGGGAAGGACATTCTGTTGGCTATGGAGCAACCACAAGGGGCTTATGGAATTCAGGATCGTAATGTTTACTTTCGTAGTTTCCTCAAGGTGGCAGCTTGGATAAAACCAGGAGTGAAGTTAACAATTGCATCCAAGGTGGAGTGGGTTCAATTCCCAGCGGAGGCGGGGGAAAAAAAAACATCAGGAGGCTCAAACATGGGAGTCATGACCCAAGTGGGAACGAATCCCTAGGGTGCAAAAGAGATAAAAGGGCTGAAATATCCGACGGGGGCACAACTGCTGACTATCAGATTCAATAAAATTAAAAGTATTTTATGCAACAAATCTTTGCAAATAAAAGTCAGAAAAGAGCTTTTCATTGTTGTATAGATAATATCCTACAATACAGAAGTGAGTCACGGACAATTAGCAAACAAGCATGAAAAACGTTTAGGCCACAGAGATGTGGTTTTACAGACAGTTAAAAATTGAAAGTATCAGTTTAACCCTCCGGCGTCAAGAACTAGTAGCGTCACGCTTCAATCTACCCAGTTTAAACGGGCACCTGATTATGCCCTTGAGATAGGAAAGGCAAAGGCAGCGAGAAAGGGAACTTATCAACCCACGTCATAAAGCTGAGCCTAGTGCAATGAAGTCTCTAACACTTAAATCTCGTATGGGAGTATCTGCATTTTGACTATTTTTATTTATTTTTAAAAATTCTAAACAGAACGGTGACCGCCGGTGATCTTCAAGGATAATTGTGAAAAGTTCAATTTTTAAGCAAGTCCTAAACCTGACTAGCCTGGGGTCTGAACTGTGTACTTCTGGCAAAATCCAACAGGCCCAGGTCAGGTGGGCATTATGGCTACACCTTTTATAACAGTGAGAACAATGCCTGTCTTGGCGTAATCCAAAATAACGGATACCCTATAACGTAAACATTTATAACACATAGTGAAGGGAAACCCGAGGCCTGTAAACAGTAAATAAATATTAGACAAACATAAAGGTATGTTTTCGGGCACTCGTAAGAAATAAAGAAGTAGAACACTAGACCCTATAACGTCTGCGACAATACCTAAATAAATTAGTAAATAAATAAATACAGGTAATTAACAGGTACTCGTTGGACATAAAGGATGACACTAGACAACAGAAAAGAAAATATAAGTGATAGGCTTACCGGGAATCGAACCTAGGACCAACCAAACGGCGCCATCGCCTTGCTGTGACAGTACATAGTGAAAGTACGCTCAGCCAATTTTGCATCCAAAAATAAGTACATTATTGGCTGAGGTCATTCTCATGACACTCACACAACTATGGTATATAGAACCCGTGGACGACCCAGACAGTTTAAGGACGTAATCACTAATATAACTTTCCTATCAGCAAGTACAGACCAAATAAAGGCCAAAATACTTGTGTCCAGTAATGTGTAATGGAAGACGAATAAGCCAGAATAGACAGGTAGGAGTCACGGATGGGTGAACTCTTAAATAAATGATGGAGGAAACTTATATTTTCGTTTCTGTTGTCTAGTGTCATCCTTTATGTCCAACGAGTACCTGTTAATTACCTTTATTTATTTACTAATTTATTTACTGTTCACGTGACTCAAGGTTTCCTCCATTATTTATCTACAATACCTACTGTGGTTTCCGAGCCCGGGGGTTGCCAGGCAGCGCCGCTCCACATAAGGGCATAAGGAAATTTTCAAGTAGATTGAAGCATTTCAAGTTGCATATTTAGTTAGTTTTTTTTTTTTTTTTTTAACGAAATGGGACAATAATGGACTAGCATGAGATGATCTTCATTTGCCTCAACTCATCCGCCATCTTGGTCTGCCCTGTTCAGTTTAATGGTCGGTTTTATAACTGGGGTATTTAGTGTACTTTATTTTTTAATTTTGTGATATATTCAAATACATATGGTCATTTAATACTGACTGCTGTTTGTGGTGACAATTTACATTAGAATTTGTTGTTTGCTTACTTCTAATATTACTTTATTGTTTTTCATTACATTATGATTAGTGGTTTTCGTTTTTGTTTCGTTTTTTTTTATTAATTTAGTACGTTGTTTCTTTTGGTTCACGGTATTAGAACGTTTTAACAATTTATTTCCATTATCGTGTTTTACTTAAATAGTATAAGATATTCAGATAAGCGAAAACAATGCTGGCTGTCGCTGAGCACGTTAATTCTATAATCTGCCGACACTTTTATGAAGAATTTAGCAATGGTTTATTCTAACTCGTTAAACCCCCACCGCTGAGTTAATCAGTAGAATTTATTATTATAATATATATAGCTCTGTTTAGAGTGTGTGTTTAGTAACTTTGACTGAGACAAACATGTAGTACATTTAACAGGATTGAATCGAAGTTAAATTTGTAACATTACAAATAACCAAATTTAATAATCACTTTAAGTTTTAACAGCTGGAAAATAATTTGAATATTTATGAAAAGGATATTCATCACTTGGATGGGATTTAACTGAATAAAGGAGGTCACTTTTGGCAGCGGATATTTTCACTTAGCTGCCAATGGTAGTTTCTTCTCCTGCTGGGTCAGTTCCTTTCACTCTACTCTCGCTCGCCTCTGGTCAAAGTTCAGGCGCCGCACGTTCCCAGAACATCAAGAAGTAACCGCTAAGTTGGTTCTGCGTCTGTCTATAAGACTCTCTTATGATGGCGTCTCGCAACACGTCAGTCTACTTCTACCTTCACTTGGTTCCAGAGATAGTACGTTCTGCTGGTACCACCAATAACTGGTAATAGAAATAGAAACGAAACGCTCTTCTGAGTATGGCGTTATCCGACACAGTTATGTGCGCCCCCCCCCCCCCCTTTCTATTCTACCATCCCATGTCAGAATTTACCCTCGATGAGAATTAAACTTAATCCCTCGGATAAAACTTCCTTTTCATTTAACATGAATAGCTTTAGCTTTACATTACATTTAAATGAAAAGGCTAAACGTACAGATATAATATGTTTTACATTTACATCTCCACTGTTTGAAATGTGTTCACAATATAAATTAATTTATCTTTCATTTACATTTAAACTTGTGGAAACGTTTTAAACTTCTATTAATTAAAATGAATATTTTCACATAGACATTTACACTGGTTTAAAGCTTGAAAACTTACATTAATTTTAAAGTGAATATGTTCATAGAGACATTTACACTGCCCAGAAAATGTAAGCATTATTCCCAGAACGTACATCCTTTCTTTCATCGTTCCCTCCCTGCTCCATAGGGAACCTGGAACTACTTTATGCTTTTAGTTCTCTTTACGAAACTATCAATAAAGCAATCACCAGCCCGTGCAGTGGTGATTCATGAATCATCATTCTAGATACTGAGGTTGCCAGCCCCAAATGACTTTGACATCCAATAGCGAGTTTCACACATTAAACTTCACACGGTAATATATACATATATATGTTAGTTCACATGTTAGTAACAAAATACGAAATGTAAATCACAACTTACGCCAATCCTGGCTACATACTTGTTTGCTCAGATGAATAAAAGAGACGAATCGTTCTTTTACACGCATCTGGGATGTCTTTAATTTTGCAATAGATTCACCTCTGACTCTGTGTTTCTTCAGTTTCCTAGTCCCGGTGTTCCTTATTAATATATTAAAATGTAGAGATCTCCAGTGCTTTTTATTTATAGTCTTATATGGTTCTCCAATAACAGGTCCGGTTAATAAAAAGGAATTATGAATCTAGTCTTCACTCTGGCGAGGTCTGAAGTTGTCTTGGCGAGCTTGAAATTCACAGTGAGTTAAAACTGCGAAATGGTCAGGCTATATTCCCCTAAATGTTGTTACGACTCTAATCAGAAAGATCCAATCATTTCAAACAGGTCAGTTGTGGAACTTTCAAAATATTTTCTACATGGAAATGTTTTGCAAAAGGTCACGTCTCCCATATGTGGTAATATGATGTCTCGCATACACTCTCACAAACACATATGTAGACTCATATTGTCCAAAATGTAATAAATCCATAATTACTTTTAACCAAGTGACCAGAAGCTATTATATCACTCTTGTCTGCCCACAGGTGTCACACAAACAGTAATCTCGTTATCTGTCGTATGAATACGCAAACTCCGTCTTATCGTTGTTTGAAGCCAGTGTTTCTCAACGGGGGCGGTACCGCCCCCCCCCTGGGGGGGCGTTTTCAAGATGTCTGGGGGCGTTCTGATGGGTCGCAACGATTGGGGGTCGCTACTTCCATTCAGGGGGGCGTTGTGTATATTTTTACAAGAATCAATATGAAACAATTACAAAAGATATTTCCCTTCGCATAGCTTGTAACACGATAGTTTTTATTTGCCCTGCGTCCCATGGAGTGTTTCAAGGATTCCAAACGCACAATTTTAGTACCTGGGATGTTACTATTGTCAGGAGACAGTATAGTTTTTGGATTCAATCAAAGAAGAATTTAGCATCGAAAGAGAAGTATTGCGAAACGATGTAGCCTATCTTTCAGATATATTTGAAAAGTTAAATGAGGTTCTTCTTAAGCTACAAGGAAATTAGATCAGTCTGATTACAGTGAAAGGAATTATCGTGGGGTTCATCAACATATTGACATTATATAACAACAGGCTTAAAGATTCCGATTTAGAGGTTTATTGCAGTCATTTTGACGCTATTAAAAATGATATGAGCATAAGATTTAAAGACTTGCAAGAACTAATAATTCCGGATTGGGTGATTAATCCGTTTGAATCAGACGTGGAACAAGTTAGTCAACATTTACAAGAAGAATTAATTGAGCTACAAAATGACTTCGAGATAAAAGCACGATTCAGTCACACACATTATGAAAAATTCTGGATCCAGCAGAGGCTTGCGTATCCCGTTCTTTGGCGTGAAACTAAATTGCGAATTACAGCATTCCCAACGTAGTATTTGGCGGAGAAGGGGTTCAGTGCAGTAGTGTTGCTACTTCAAAAGCAACGAAACCGACTGCAGATTTGTAACAGAGGATTTTTAACAAACTTAGAACCAAATATTACAAAACTGGCTGAGTCACACCAAGCGCAAGGATCTCAAAAAGCTTCATTAGTAAGTGAATTTTTATATAATTATATCATTATTATCAACTAATAATTTTTTAAATTTTTTTCATGTTTAAAGTGGTTACATAAGGAGAATCTTAAATATTCAGATTTGAAGATAGATATGCAGTCATTTAGGCGCTATTAAAATGATATGATTATGATAGTTATAGAGTTGTAAGAACTAATTTTATATCATTTGCTCCGCTAATTTGTAATTCAAGGATAATGAACTTGTGTTGTATATAATTCCGTACTTAAACACATATTTAATATAACTATGCTTTTATAAATGTGCTTTCTCTTTTTCTTTATATTATAAGAAAAGATAACTCATTAACTGCATTGCTTTTTTAAAAGTATGTTGGAATATATGTATATGTGTATGTTTGTGTGTTTGTGTATACACGATAAAGAGCAAGGGGGTGCTAAAAGGGTGGGAGGGGGGGGGGCTTTTTAAAATATTAGTTGTCAAAAGGGGGCGTTGCTACTATCAGGGTTGAGAAACACTGATTTAAGCCAATAGTGCTGACCGATGTACGTGTTAATCTGCCGCGCCTATAACCACAAATCTGGGTAGCGTCAAGCAAATGTGATATTGATCACCTGCAGGTTGATTTTATAAAATCAAATATCTGCTACTTAGCAGAAAAATAAAGAAAGAAATAAAGAAAAGTGCGATAATTGACAGCACATAATAAAAATCAGTACCACAAATGTACCGATACTGCCGGAGAGAACCAAAGATCGATAGAGGTCGTCCTTTTCGTCACAATGAATGAGATCACGTTGCT
>JAMPIV010004365.1:0-362500 GCA_024509875.1 Oreohelix idahoensis
TTCAATTTTCGATAGTCAACGCAAAGACGTATGTTATTGTCTTTTTTACGCACAATAACCATCGGCGAAGAATACGCAGAGGTGGATGGTTCGATTATTTTCAAATCTATCATCACATCCAACTCTTTCTCGACCTGTGCTTTAAAATGTATAGGTATAGGATAAGGTCTAACCCTAATAGGAGTATGGTCAGTTAGCACAATGTCATGTTGAATGACATTAGTTTGTCCAGGGATGTCAGTGAGTACATCCTGAAATGTTTGCAACATAGTTGAAACTTGTCGCTGTTCTCCTAGAGACAAATCAGGAGAGACAGTAACGTTCTTCCATGATTCACTGGAATGAAGTGGGATCATTGGAAGAGGAAGATTTACATCTGAAAAACTTGTTTCCTCATCCTGTATCACGGACAGTGATGAGTAATGACCATGTGGTACTGGAGAATTGTCCGTTGCTTGGAAAATGGGTTGCAAATAATCCGGACGTTCATGGAATTCAGTAAGCATATTGATGTGGAAGGTTTTATGCTTCCCATCAATATCGACAATATAGTCGACATCGGAAATTTTCGATATTATATCGTACGGACCTTTCCAAGAAATAAGTAATCTGTTTTCCCTACAAGGTAGTAATACAAATGCTTTGTCACCAGGACAAAGTTGTCGTAAGCATCTCTTCTTATTGGCAAATTGCCTTGCCTTCTGTTTCGCAAATTCAGAAGAAGAAGTTGCTAATTTGCATGCTTCGATAATCTTTTGTCTCAACGCGATGACATATTCGTAGGATGACTTTGTGTCATCGTCAATATTGTCAGATGTTATGAGATCGTGAAGCAACGACATAGGGCCACGCGGACGCGCGCCAAAGACGAGTTCAAAGGGAGAAAATCCCGTATGTTCATTGGGTACCTCTCTGTAAGCGAAGAGGGCCGCAGGTAAAACTCTGTCCCAGTCTTGAGGATGATCCTCAGTTATCTTCCCCAGTAAGTTTTTAAGTGTTCTATTAAGGCGTTCGACCATACCATTAGACATTGGATGGTAGATACTACTTAAAGATCTATCTATCTGCAGGGTAGACATTACTTGAGACATGGTATCTGATATTAGTTGGGTGCCATGGTCTGACAATATCTCTCCGGGGAACCCCAGACGAGAAAATATAAGCCAAAGAGCATCTGCAATATCAGCAGTAGTAATGCTCTTCAGAGGAATAGCCTCTGGCCAACGTGTGCACATATCAACACACGTCAAGATAAACTGATGTCCTCTGGCAGACTTGATCTTAAATGGACCAATAATGTCTATGGCCATTTTTTGAAACGGCCGAATAGGAATGTCCGCCGCCTGAATGGGTGCAGCATGCCGTGGACCTTTGGATTTAACTTCCTGACATACTTTACAAGATCGACAATAAATCCGTATGTCCTTGTTTACCAATGGCCAAAAGAAAGCCGCAAGGACTCTTGACTTAGTACGGGAAAAACCCATGTGTCCAGCACACTGAGAGTCGTGAGCGTGCTGCAAAATTTTAACTCTCAAATTCTTGGGAACCAGGATTTGAGAATGACTTGACGTAATGGAGTCTTGAACCATACGTACAAGTACGCCATTCTTCTTTGTAATCCACGATTTACGACTTGTGTCCTTATTCGGATCACCTTTAGTTGCAAGAATGAAGAATTTCTTCAGAGTGGGATCATCTTCTTGCTGTTTTATAAACGAGTCACGAGAAATTACCAAGGGATTATCTTGGTTATGCACTTCATTATCTTCAGTAGATGAAGTTTGAGGCACATTAAGAGCCTGAGCTCTAGTGACTACAGCGTTAGCAATCTGCATGTTTTGCCTTTCCCAAGTGGAAATTTGTTGCGGAGTGCATTCCTTGACTCCATGAATGCGACCGATGATGAGGTCAGCGATCGGATTCGGAAGAAGACATGCGTGTACATCTCCTGTAAAGAAAGGAGTAGCAATCCTAATGATAGCGGTAGAGTATTTCTCTAATGTGCCGCCAAATGTTACACATTTGACTACTTGTCCAGTGGCACGGGAAGGATCTACGAGTGACTGCCTAACACCAATTGTGGTGCATCCAGAATCAAATAGCACAGAGACTGGATTGTTATTCACTAAACCCTTATGTAAGACAAGAGACCCTCTTCCATCATGCGCGACTGATGCTGGAAGAGCAGGAAGAGGATGGCCACAGCTTAAAGTAGTCACTGTGGTTGGCTCAAATAACGTTTTGCATTGGGGGCACTGAGATGCTCTCCCAAAATCAAAAGCGGCACATGCCATATTACTAGCATCATTATTATCTTTACTCTGTTTATAGGCTTCATGGGACTCTTGTTGTGCAGAGTTTGCCTGAAAATGTGGTTTATGTCTTTTGTATTGAGATCTACCTCGGTTATTATCACCTCTGTAGTTATTGTTACCTCTATTGTAACCCCTATTTGGGTTTGAGTCATAGTACCCTTGGTTACCATTATCATATTCATTATAATGAGTATCTCTGTAATTATGATCTTGTTGACTCCAAGACGGATAACCCTGATAGTTTCTATAATTACTTCCTCTACGGAAATTCCTATAATTATGACCACCCCTGTGTCGAGAGCTATCAGGTCGTCTCCAGTTCTTTGAAGAAGAACCCTGAAATGATTGGTTACCTTGGTTTTGATAACTATTATGGTTACCTTTTTTATCAAATCTGTTTTGAGGTCCCTGAAATCTGTGTGAATAATTGGGATTGTATGGTGTTGCTGAAGCAACTGGCATACTCTCCTTAATCTTAGTGTTGCCAAAAGTCACGTCGGGGTGTGCAGTGACATATTGGGAACAATATTCTTCCATTTCTTTTAGAGATTTAGGTTTACGCTCATGTATAAATTCAAGGAAAGGTTTGTTCACACATGACATAATCTTATCTCTGAGCAACAAATCCATAAGTCCTTCATACGTTTTTTCTGTTTTGGAAAGCTCAATCCAACGATCAACTGTGAGACGTGCCTTTGCAGTGAATTCTGAGAATTCTACCCCCGTCTCAGGTACCATCGTCTTAAATAAAAGGCGATAGCCTTCCTCACTTAGCTGATATTTTTTTATCAAAGCCGCCCTAATGACATCATAATTATCCTTATCTGCTTCTCCTACAAGGCATAATCTAGTCAAAGATTCACCTTTCAAGTTTTCTGATAATTGATTAGCGTATTGTGATTTATCCACATTATGTGTACGACAAGAACGTTCAAATCTATCCAGCCAGAATGTAATATCGTCACTGGACTGATTGAACGGTGGAACCTTAACCTTGTAAGTAGAAGGTTTACCATTACCACTAGATGCCTGATTAACATTACTCATACTTGTCAATCTCAATTTCTCCAACTCAAATTCATGTTCTCTTATTGCTTTTTTCTCTTCAGCATCTAATCTTTTTTGTTCAGCCTCCCTGTCTAATCTTTTTTGTTCAGCCGCAGCTTCTCTTTCCAATTTTTTTTGTTCAGCTTCACTGTCTAATCTTTTTTGTTCAGCCGCAGCTTCTCTTTCCCATTTTTTTTGTTCAGCTTCCCTGTCTAATCTTTTTTGTTCAGCTTCACTGTCTAATCTTTTTTGTTCAGCTTCACTGTCTAATCTTTTTTGTTCAGCCGCAGCTTCTCTTTCCAATTTTTTTTGTTCAGCTTCAAATCTCCTTTCCTCTACCTGCATCTGCAATTTCTTTTGTTCAGCAGCAGCCTCAGCTTCTTTTTCTAATCTTTTCTCTTCCGCCATAGCTTTTCTTTCTTCTGCAGCTAATCTTTTCTCTTCTGCAGCTAATCTTTTCTCTTCTGCAGCTAATGCTTTGTCATATTGAGCAACTGCCCATTGTTCTAATTGTTGACCAGTCTTATCAAGAGCTTTCCCTTGAGTAATGAAATAATCTAGAGTAGACATGATGCCTAACAATAATACTAATCACCTGAATCAATAATAATACCCCAAGTTCTCAATGACCTGATTAATCAGTATACTATCCCAATATCTGTGGGTCACAAGCCTTTAATAAGGTCTTGTATAATAGTAATAATAATCAGGTACTGGTCTATACCATAATCCAAGTGCAGTGCACAGGCAATTGTGTCTTATGAAATATACCCATATAAAACATATGTCAACCAACAGAATACATAAAGTACAAATAGGACTGACAATACAAGAACGTTTGCAGAAATCAAAAATAAATCAAATAGGGAAATCAATGAAGATAATCACTGAATCTGCAAAGAATAACAACACAAATGACGTCACAATATATGAATATAAATTATGAATAGAACTGAAAGATAGAAAAGGTTAGACCAACAAATTACAAACAAATCAAAACAAAACTAAAGAACAAAGAAATATTACAAAAATAACAATAATTACAGACTTCACAGCTAACACAAAAGCAACAGTTGTCGCAGCAAATTTTCAATCAAGAAAATTGCACCTATAGAAAACGCCCACAACGGACCCTCTATGACGTGGGATACTCTGTTGTGAGGACGCCGCCCAACCTTTAACACAACCCGCTGACATAGAAACTAACATACTATACAAACAAATAACATGTAAACATAAATATATATAAATTATGTGTATGATAGTATGTGTTGCAAAATAGGCTCAGTCTTACAGTAATGGCAAAGTTATTTTTCATGAAAACAAACAAACTGCCACTTTATTCAATTAAACATTCTGGCCTTAAATATTAAAGTTCATATATGGCAAACAAGAAGATCCATCGATGAAACCAGGACTTCTTAGTTCACAAATACTGTCTTTCTGTTAACACTGACAAGAATTGATCCAACTGTTCTGTGAAACTCTATAATGTCTAATGTAAAAAATGTCAACAACGCTGACCTACATACTGCATTCACTTGACAGGTCACGTGACGAAGCGTTGACAAAGAGCAAACCAATACTGCAAGTGTGTCGTATCAGCCACAGGAAACGGTCTGGTATCGGTAATCTGTTGACTTCTGAATTTCTGCGAGGTCAAACCCAGAAAGCTGGTCCACCAGTTGATAAAGTTGATATTTAGTTGGATATAATATATATGTTGATAAAGTACACCAGAACACTCCTAGGCGGGAAGACAGGCGTCTATCATCATCAGTTGACAAGATCCCTATGGTGTTGCCTGCCCCACTGTAGTGTATGGAATGTCAACTTGACCTACGCAGTGTTGTGTAGACATGGATGGAGTGTATAATGTGCGAATGATGATAAGGGTTCGTGTTGTTGACAAATGTTCTCTTCTCACACTCATGTATGACCGGAAGTCATCGACACCAACGACTGTGTACCTTTTCTAAAGTTTAATTGGACGTACACACTCGACAGCACAGATAGTGACAAATCACAGGTTGCCATAATACATCATAGTACAGTGGACAAATGGTCTTGCAATGTTACATGGGCACTCATGTAGAATAATGGTATAATGGACTGTCAATAGCCAAGCACTCAGTATCGCCCATACATATATCATCTGACGTCACTGACTGAGCACGTCAGCTTGTAAACAATATTTCAGATGACTTCTAAACCTAATCTCGTTTAGCAACGATTCTTCAACATAATGTTCAGCACATATTTTTCCATATAATAATATTGAACCGCTAACAATGGGGTCTCATGTGTAGCAGTGATCTCTGGACTGATCAAGCGATAATACGGGCATCCCTTTTCTCTTCTTGAAAGTCCTACATGTTTTGGTTCCAAGATGGCTCCACTCGTGAACTGTCACTCACGTTTGAATACAGATAATGAATCTGTTCTAAAGTTAGTCATTCATACAACATTTCGTTGCTCTGTAGATTTGGTCATGAACAATAGACTGCATTCTACAGAATATAGTGCTGCTAGGAATCGAAGTCGTTTTTCATCGAGTCAAATATATTCTCTTAAACATTCAAATCGTAATTATCGACAATGGTGGCTTCGATCGAGAGTTCATAAGAGTATCTTTGATTACCTTGGTAGAGGGAATATGAAACTGCCATTCCTTGGCAAGATGAATAAACACTGGGGTAAAGCATACACGATAGGTCTAGACGACTATCACTTTCCCCAAAACCACTGAGATCACTTTTTCAAGGCATCAAGCCGACATAGCAAAACACACACAGTCCCTATCAGGACGAAGCCAAATCACACCACTCAAGCGACACATCCGCCGAATAGCCTTTGACCTCTCTAGAGACAACAGAACATATAGTTCGACCTAGATATGTAAAGATATACAGATATAAGACAGACTTGTCCTACTCAGACAAACAATACACATAAATTCAGGCCATAGATATTCTGAAGCAAGAACAATCTATTATTACCCAAACAACGAATAAATCGCAGTAAAAATGTATTTATCCGCGGAGTTCAAGGGAAGTAACTCAATAATGACTTTCCCTTAAGCACTAAAAAATTACCTATGTATAATATTGTAAGATATCAAAGACTGCACGTAACAGTCCCTCATGAAGGATCTACATATAAGACACTGTCTGGACTATTTCATCTGGTCCCCGAAAGCGGAAGGACTGACACGCAGTTTATTCGTTTTGGTAAACAGGAGGTAAATAGAGTCTTCCAGCCCAACTCGCGCCAGTAGGGGAGAGTCACCAACGTTTAGTACCAACAAGGACAGTTTTGTAGGCTTAGTCCCTCACGAAGGATCTACATATAAGACACTGTCTGGACTATTTCATCTGGTCCCCGAAAACGGAAGGACTGCCACTCGATTATTTATCTCTCTGTGTTCTACAGGTTCATGTCGGTGGTCTGTGTGTGTGTTTGTTGGTGTATTTTGCGTATTTGATGACTATTAATGATTTTGATGACTATTGATGATTTGGATGACTATTGATGATTATTGAGATTGCTGATGATTTTTTTATGTCATTTATGATGTTATGATGAGATGCATTATTTCCATGCTTTTCTTCTTTAATAAAGTTTACACATTTTATTAATGCGCTGTTCCCGACCCTTTTCATCCATATTTACATTTTTAGCTCTTTACTAGAATCTCTATGTATGATAAGAGAAAAGAGTGAGAGCAGGAGATGCTTAGACAGTAAAAGCGAGTTGAGGCTTGGAGAGAGAGAGATCATTTGAATAAATCTTCTTCCAGGTTGTCTCAAGTCCATCTCCTATTTACACCTTATCTAAAGTGTAATCTATAACTCTGTCAGTCCACTATCCCTTGTCGATTTCACTACTATTGTCCAACTCGACAAATACTCACCACTTTAACTCAACCACGACAGTGACCAAATTAAATTTCTATACTGAGAGAAGGCACCGACCTGACATTCCTAGGTACTGGAAAACTTAAGCTATTGACACTGTGCTCGCTGTTAACTTTCGTGCCTGGACAATTTTAATGTGACATAAACAGATATCCTAAATAATAATAACCAAGGAAACGTTCCCTGAAGTAGTGAATTCAACCTGTCTTTGCGGAGCTGGGGTTCCCTTGGCCAAGAATAACACTGGAGATTCTGTATGTGTATGTCCTAAAAATTGTTTTTCCAGAAGTTGCTACCAAAGCTGTAAGTACGAATGCAAGCGCCTGGCCACGGCTGACATGAATAGAGTGAATGCAGGACTGAGTGATTCCTTTATTGTTGTATTTCTGGCACTCATTTTGCTGTCTTAAATTCCTTTATGCAGTTTTTTTTTTTTTGGTTGCTAATGATATTTTCCCTAGGATAGAGTAGAATATCAGTTCTGTTCATACCTTTAAAGGGAAATCATAGAACATAGCGTATATATCTGTGACTCTTTGGGGCTATCACTTTTCTTCTAACGGGATCGTGGGCTCTACATAGAGGGAAAGGATTACACCTATGGGTCTATTGGTCTTTTAGTAATTCATTACCTTATATGTATTTTCTATGCTTGATATTAACATTTATGTGTTGTGGTAAGTTTTCCTTATGTTAATAAATTTACATAAACTTTATTCAAGCGTGTTGGTCAGCTAGTTCCAAAATATCTATATTTCGTTGTTATAGTTTTTCCACGTCTGTGCGTCTAACTGTAGTCACTTATGTGTGTGTGTATGTGAGTGGATATATATATATATATATATATATATATATATATATATATATATATATATATATATATATATATATATATATATATATATATATATGTGACGTACATTTTATATGCTGTTACTTATGCTCTTATATCTAGCTATTAAATAGCTTCGTCCACAAGTTTTTATTACCGTCCGTCGCATTGCGGCAGAGACGACGTCACTAATCAGTATGCAAGAGAGGTCAAAAGGTGGGCGAATGAAAGCGAAGGGTTCAGCGGGCATTAGGGAATGTGTCGTTGAACAGGGAGGATGCATGTGTGAATTGCTCCGAGATATTTCAGATGTCGGTGTGTTTGATAGATATGTTCTGAAGTAAGTCTGTTCATTCTGGAATGACAGAGTGCCTGATTCATTCACAGCAGAGGTGGCCAAACTACGGCCCGCGGGCCAGATCCGGCCCGCCAACCAGTTTTGACCGGCCCGCCAACCTGTTTTGGCCGGCCTCTTATTGTTGATTGAAAATTACTGTATACTCCGACCACTGTGCTAAAAAAAAATTACAAAATAGCACGCACAGGCACCAGAAACAAAACCAAAAAGACCCAAAATGTACGATTAACATCTCCCCACCTCCCACAACACCACCAACTCTCTCTCTCTCTCTCTCTCTCTCTCTCTCTCTCTCTCTCTCTCTCTCTCTCTCTCTCAAACCAGTTGAGCTCTACTTGATAGTGCCGACAAAACGGAAATTATAACGTCAAATCTCTGATCGTGCATGTGGACAGGCGAAGACAGTGTCGGTACCTACTTTGATAATGAGAAACTGAAAGCAATGACAGATCTTTTCTGCGGTCGGAAGTCTCTGAGATCCAATGATGTTGCTTTGTCTTTAGCATCGGTATGGGAAAGTGATCGTGGGAGTGGGGGTGGATGGTAGGTACATTTCTATAGGAAGGAGTTGAGGTGCACAGTTGGTCTTGTGAAGTGTGTTAAGTACGAGTATAAATCAGCCAGTGACACTTCTGGGCTTGTAGCTGTTGTGCACGTTTTGATGTATAAGAGTTTGCATTTGTAAAAATGTTTTCTAAGTATAGAAAAGTGGACAGTGAAAATCGCGCATTTAAACCAGAATGGGAGTTCGATTGTTTGTTCATTCTCAATAAGGATAATAAACCTCAGTGCTTAGTTTGCGCCCAAGTGTTAGCCGTAGTGAAGGAATATAACTTGAAACGTCACTGCATCACAAATCATCAGAAATACAACGATTAGCATAGCAGCGAGTCGAGAAAGCTTGTGATTGAACAACTCAAGAAAAAACTGAATCAGCAAAAGAGTATATTTAGTCATGTAAATAAGATTCAGGAATCATCACTCATGGCGTCCTATGTGATTAGTTATGAGCTTGCAAAAGCAAAAAAGCCATTTACTGATGGAGAGTTTGTGAAAAAGTGTGCAGTTCAAATGGCAGAAGCGTTCAATGAAGAAAAAGTAGTAAAAGAATTTCAAAATGTACCTCTTTCAAAACAAACCGTAGCTAGGAGAACAGAAGATATTAGTTTGCATTTGTCCCAGAACTTGAAATCTTTAATTGAAAATTGTCCATACTTTTCACTGGCAATTGATGAAAGTACAGACATCACAGACACTAGCCAGCTTCTTATTTTTGTTAAAGTGATCCAGGAAGACTTTACTGTTTCTGAAGAATTACTGAAAGTTTGCTCGTTGCATGGTACAAGTAAAGGGGATGACATATTTTCTGCAGTTCAAAATGCCATGGAAGAATATGGTGGGTTTGAAAAATTATCTGCTGTGTGTACCGATGGTTGCAAGGCTATGGTTGGGAAAAATACTGGTTTTGATGGACTTTTGAAGCAAAATAAAATTGACGTGCCTACATTACATTGCATAGTTCACCAAGAGGCCCTTTGTGCAAAATCCATAAACCTAAATGACACTATGGCTACTGTAGTGAAAATAACGAATTTGATCAGAGGAGGCCACAGCTCTCTAACTCACAGGAAGTTCCTTGCATTTTTAGAAGAAGTGGATTCTGTTTACGGTGATCTCCTGCTTCACGCTGAGGTGAGAGGAACATGTTTAATAAGATGTTGTGAACTGAAGGATGAAATATTTGACTTCCTGCGAGACAAATTACCATGTTCAATTGATCTTCAAAATAAACTCAAAAGATATTCATTCCATTCAGCACTTGGCATTTCTCACAGATATAACACAACATTTGAATGTACTGAATTTGCAGTTACAAGGAAAAAGGCAAACAATTTTTCAAATGATGGGCTATGTTGTTGGCTTCAAAAAGAAACTGAGCCTATTTAGTCTGTCTTTGCAAAAGAATGACCTTTTTCATTTTCCTTGTCGTAAACAGCTGTCTGAGAAAGTGTTAACTTCAAGAGGTTCACAGATTACATTGAACAGCTGATTTCTGAGTTTGATCGTCGATTTCAAGATTTTGAGATGTTTTGTTCACAAATGGAACTTTTTAACAACCCATTCAAGTGCACAGTGGAGTCTCAGCCAGCAGAACTACAATTACAGTTATGTGAACTCCAATGTGACCCATTCATCAACACAACAGAAGCAACTGGAGCTGATTTGTGGAAATTACTACCAAAGGAACGTTACCCACTTCTGAGAAAATGGGCCCAAAAAGTGTGCTCTATATTTGGTAGCACATATCTTTGAGACATTTTCGGCCATGAAGCATATCAAATCCAAGACCAGAAACAGATTAACTGACTGTATTATCCCATGTTCTCAGAATTGCTACGTCACATATGGAAGTAGACTTCAAATCACTGGTGAAAATTTTTGATAAGCCACACTCTTCACAATGAAATAACACAAAAATGTATGTTTGAAATAAATAATTACATGTCATATTACAAATTACAAAACAAATTAACCCTTTCAGCACCAGTATGACGTACGCCGTACGGCATAAATCTTTGCAATATTTGTCGCTATGCCGCACGCCGTACGTCACGGAAGTAGCGCGATTTCTCGTTCCAATTCACCTACCTATAAGACGTACAGCGTACGTCATATTTTAAAAGCATCAGAACTCTTGTGTTTACAACCGTATCGGCAATTGCTGGGCATAATCGGATTCAGCATTGAAAAATCTGGCCACTAAGCTTGAAACGAACAAAATATTTTACTGCTAGCGAATACGGTAGAACTGATAATAGTGATTTTACAAAAGCGAAAGTACAAACATGGACGCTGTCGCACTGCCGAACCATAACATTTTGTGGAAAAAAGAGCACGAAAATTCTTGTTTGAGTTGAATTTATTCAACTTGAATGATTCTGACAACTCTTTTTACTGAGATTCTGGTAATCTTTACCTTTTGTGCCGTCGAGTATGTTTAATATGTGTATTTTCGTACCATTTAGAGTTAAGGTTGAGGTTAGGTTTAGGGTTAGGCTACCCTAATTCTAATGCTGACTCAATACACATATTATACATATTAGACGGCATTAAATGTAAAGATTACCCAGATTCAGGGTCAGAGTTTGTGTGCTCTGGTTCAGAATATACTTTTAATGGATTTCCTTTTACGATGAACCGTTTACAGTCAAATTAAATATATGACCCATAAAATTACAATTATCCTGTCGTTCAGGGGAACGAACTAAGCTGAAAATGGTGTTGTCATTTGGAATGAAAAGCCTGCGGTGGCGAAGGGGTTAAAACAACAGATTCATTAAATTTTGTTTTTAACAGTAATTTCAGTCCGAAGACTGGTATACATGACTTGGCAGATGTGCAGTACAGTAGTTTGCCGTTGCTTTCTGTACGTGGTTCATTATATATGTAAAACTAAATCTCAGAACGTTATTTTTTAAGGATTTTATAGGTCTGGCCCTCTGGTGTTACCCTTTACCATAATCTGGCCCTCGGCCAACCTTAACTTGGCCACCACTGATTCACAGGATAGGTAGAGGAGTGAATAGAAATGATATAGTGATGTTTGCAGACTGAAGACGGGCGATGTTCCTGTTCTTATATATTCGTATGTTCATAGATACAGCTGATTACAGGACTGGATCTCGACATTTACGGACAGACTGTTATATGCCAGTATCGGCATTTTCCCTATGCCAGGGGAGTTAGCGATGTGTAGTGAAAAAGGTCTTACAAGTAATACTTCATTGGAGCATACGTTTTATCCATAATAAACATGTTCGTGTTGTGAATAAGCTGGACGTTTCTTCAATTCTTGTGCGGATGTTTATGTAGCAAGTAATTAAGAACTCTTGTATGATCACTTGGCTACTGCAAATATGATTTACTCTGCCATGAATTAAATCATTAAACCTAAGAGCAAGTTGGAGAACGCCACAGCTTTTTGGGGACCAAGTACCGTGGATTTTGAACTCGTAAAGTACATTTTTTTAAAAACCAATTCTACAAGCAAATGTTTACCGTAAGTTCGTCCCACTTACGGACAAGGTGAAGGTCACATCTGCTCAGAGGGGTGTTTGAATGGAGGAGAGGAAATTTTTGAAGTAACTTTCGAAATATATTATGAAGTAACTGTTCATTATTATCAAGGTGTCGGCAGTGGAAAAATTAAGAAGGCCAGCATTATCGAAGAATTTTATTCATTGGAGGAAAATATCAATTTACCAGCAGTCACTATTTTAAGTGATCGACTTCTGCGAGTCTACAATAAAATTCAAAATGGAGTCCTGTCAGACCGGAGTTTAGGGAAGGACTAGTGACGAATCGTTTTACATTGTTGTGGAGTGCTTCAGAGCGGCACATCCATTTTTGTAGCACCATATCTCAGGCCAGGAAGGAGACTGTTTTATTTTCATACAAGATAAGTGCGATTTTTTACATCTTTCGGTCTGTGTTCATGAATATTTTGGTTGGATCTCCATCAGCTCTGATGTTTGTTTTCCTTTTTTAATGTATTAATATATGGAATTCTTGTATAAGCGGGCAAGGTTGGCTCGGCTGTCTTGTTGTGTGATACATCTCGCCGTAAAGCGGGCACACACAAATTGTCTATAGGTACTGTGTGGTGATCATAAACTGTCAGATCATTACAATTATTATTAATTTTTTTCTTCTTTATTATTTTCGGACTTGTTTTAATGTTGGTCTTTGTCATATTCTGTTGATTATTGTAATTTTTCGTCTTTAGTGGTCGTGCTCTGTTTATCGAATCTGACCATCAATTCAGTTGATTCATGTATTAAATGGTGGATCTTCTACTGATCACGTTTTTTTTTTCATTACCTGTTAAAACTTTTATACCTTATCTTTCTTTATACCTTAGTATTGCCCTTGTTATGCTTGATCTGTTGTCTATTTATATATATATGTATATATATATATCTTAAATTGTATTGTCTTGGTTGCTCCTTTGGAAATATATTACTGTATCCTTTGGAAATAGTGCAAAATTGTTCAGTTCTGATATTGAGTATAAGGCAATTTGTTGAAAAGTCATATAATTTTATTTAAGAGTTGTTATTTGTGTACCTGATTGATTATATCAGGGTATCTCAACATGTCTCGCCTAGAACATTTTGTCACCGTGGGTGAAAGACTTGGGATTCAAGCGAAGGCCTTGAAAGAGTTTGCGTTAGAGCAGGTGGCTAAGGAAGAGAAAAAAATTAGAACAAGAATTAGCTGAGATGAGAAGGCGAGAAGACAGAGAAGCAGCTGAGAAAAAATTAGAGCAAGAATTAGCGGAGAAGAGGAGGCAAGATGAAAAAGAACAAAAGCTAGCACAGTTTGAGCATGAGCAAAAAATGGCTGAAATTCAGCTTCAAAAGCTTAAACTTGAGAATGAGAACAAACCGGTGGAGAGCACTAATCAGGGCACAACAAAAAGGGATCATGGGTGTCCTTTTAAGGTTCATTTACCTAAATTTCATCCATCCGATGACATATCGTGTTACTTGAATAGGTTTCAGACAATTTGTCAGGAACATAAACTGGACAAATCTGAATGGCCTAGTAAATTAATGTCATTATTTTCAGGTGAAGCTCTTACAGCTATCTGCACTTTGGATGATGCCTCTAGAAGTGACTATGATTCTATAAAGGCATTATTATTGAAAAAATTCCAGCTGGATACTCACGGTTATAGATTAAAATTCAAAACTTTATTGCCTGACTCGGCCAAGGACTTCGCAGAATACATTGCATCTATCAAGCTTACTTTTCAGAGATGGATTGAACTGTCACGAATCGATCATACTTTTGAGTCGCTTATGGATCTCATGCTAAGAGATAAGGTTCTCTCTTCAGTCAGTCCAGAATTTTTGACCTATCTCCAAGAGAGGGATCCGCAAACCATTGCTGAAATGGAAATTTTGGGGCGACGTTTCATGACCGCACATCCTGGGAGGAATATAAGCAACTCAAACATCAAGGAGGCATTACCAGTTGCCTCAGCAAAGGCTATATATACAAGAAATCAAAAACAGGGACCACCTGATAATGCTTCAGGCTGGGGACGAAATTTTAGCCGGAATGCCGGAACCTTCAGGGGTCGGTATAACTTTGCATACAGACATTTCGACCACAACCAGGAAAATATGCCTCAACAACAATTTAATGGACCAAACAGAGGCTGGACCAGAACTCAGAATTCCTATTCTAACAGAGGAAGATCAAATTATAATAATGATTGTAATTACCAGAACAACTGGAATAATCAGCACTACAGAGGCTCTCGACCCCCACATAGGGCTAATGCTGCTGTTGAACAAAACAACCAGTCAGTTGCTCGGAATCAAGGGTATGAGACCACGTCGCATGCCAATGCATGCAGTGTTGATCTTTCTAATAAAGCAAATTGCTCTGCTTGCAACACTCTTTTTCAAACAGATGAAGTACCCAGATTAATTTGTGGTCACCCTCTACCAGTACTTGCTTCTCATGATGGAAAAGGTTCACTTAAATTTTGCAGGGGATTTGTTAATCATAGACTTGTTTCCGTCCTCAGGGATACGGGATGCACTACCGTAGGGGTGCGACAATCTCTGGTTGATAACTCATGTTACACAGGTAAACAGGTGAAATGTGTTACCTTCGGGGGCACAGTTGAATATTATCAAACTGCCTTTGTTTACATAAACACACCTTACTTCACAGGGAATGTTCTTGCTTGTATGTTGGAAAATCCAGTCAGCGAGTTGATTCTGGGGAACCTCCCTGGGCTGAAGGAGTGCTCAGATGATGATATTAAAAGTTGGGAAAACCAGCATTTAGTGACTGCTAATGCAGTTACTACACGGGCACAGGCTCAGGCAGAGGCCAATGATAGTACGGCATCAGAGAATGAGGATGATGACAATTTACAAGTTTCACTTGTCAGTAAAGAGTCATTCATTACTATGCAACATAATGATGACTCATTGAAAAAAATTTTTCAAGGTTGCTAGAAAAGATGATGTTGTGTACAACGAGAGGGCGATTCACTGGTACACCATCAAAAATGGTATTCTAATTAGAAATTTTAATGATGCTAATTCTGAGAAAAAACAGATCATGGTGCCAACTAATTTTAGACCTTTTATTTTGCAACATGCCCATGATGTCAACTGTGCAGGCCATTTGGGGATAGCTCGTACTAAACAAAGAGTGCTGTCCAATTTTTTCTGGCCTGGGGTCACCAAAGATGTGAAAACTTTTTGTAGAACTTGCAAGACATGCCAAAGCGTGGCTGCGAAAGGTGCATATCACAAAGCACCTATACAGGCCTTTGATATCTCTAACAGACCATTCGCTAAGATGGCAATTGACATCATAGGACCATTACCAGTAGTATCAGCAAGAGGCCACAGATTCATTCTTACGTGCATTGACATGTGCACACGGTGGCCTGAAGCGATACCACTTAAGAACATCACAACTAGAGATGTTGCTGATGCACTCATGATCATTTTCAGTAGATTGGGGTTTCCGGAGGAAATACTATCAGACAGAGGTAGACAATTTACATCAGAAGTTATGGCACAGGTTATGAAGGATTTTCAAATTGAGAGGTCTCTAAGCAGTGCCTATCACCCAGAAGGTAACGGCACAGTAGAACGATTCAATAAGACACTCAAACAGATGTTGGGTAAGGTTACCTCACAATGTCCACAGGACTGGGACATAATTTTACCAGCTGTTTTGTTCGCCTATCGGGAAATCCCAAACGAACAAACTGGGTTTTCGCCATTTGAATTAATTTTTGGGGCAAAGCCTAGAGGTCCCATGTCGATCTTAAAACAGCTTCTCGTGGGCTCCGAGTTGTCAGAGGAGGTTCAATCCTCTTATGAATATGTTGTAAATCTACGAAAAAAGATTGTGGAAGCATGCCTGATAGCAGTGGATGCTTCTGAGAGAGCAAAAGAAAAAACCAGACTATTCACTAATGAGAAGAGAAAATTACGCTTATTGTGGCCTGGGGATGAAGCATATGTGCTTCTCCCTACAAAAGAGAATAAACTATTAATTGCATGGAGAGGACCGTATAAAGTGGTTTCACAGTTAACTGATGTTGATTATATTGTGGATATAAAGGGTCAACATAGAACATTTCACATCAACATGCTCCAAAAATTCCATTCTCGACCTGGTAATCTTCAACCAATTTTCGAGGCCATTGATGCGTCTGACTCAAACTATTCCTCACTTGCTGTAATTCATGATGAGGAGTCTTCATTCGAAGATGTCTCTCTGCCATTATCTTTTGTTCCACTTCAAGCATCAGAGTCTTGGAGGGACGTTTCTATATCTCCAGATCTATCAGTCGATCAACACACTCAAATTTCTAATCTGTTACAATCCTATCAGGATGTGTTGACTGAGATCCCAGGTAGTACTGATGTCATCGCTCATGACATTCTACTTCAAGATCAAACACCTATCCGGATAAAGCCATATCCCATACCAATTCATTTTCAGGCTCAAGTGGATAAGGAAATTGATAACATGCTTAAAATGGGTATTATAGAACCATCTCAATCACCTTACTCATTTCCTCTAGTGATTGTTAGGAAAAAAGATAAGTCCATTAGAATCTGTATAGACTTCCGTCGTCTTAACGGTATAACTTCTACTGATGCAGAACCTATGCCTGTTCTTGATTCCTTACTGGAAAAGATGTCTGATGCCACATATTTCAGTAAACTTGATCTTTCAAAAGGCTACTGGCAGATTCCCTTAACAGATAGATCTAAGCCTTACACTGCCTTTGCCACTCCTAATGGATTATATCAGTGGACTCATATGTGTTTTGGGCTAGTGAACGCACCGGCAACGTTTGTCCGGATGATGAGATTACTATTTGCTGAACGGCCTGATATCATAACATATATCGACGATATCTGTCTCTTCCACAATTCTTGGCAGGACCATATCTTAGGTCTTCAATCCTTATTGGACATTCTACGCAGTCACCACCTCACAGCTAGACCTTCAAAAGTCCAAATCGGCTATAAAGAAATTTCTTTTCTGGGACATAGAATTTCTCATGGATTCTTGAAAACAGATGATGACACTGTCTCAAAAATTCTTAATCTTGAGGTTCCTAAAACAAAAAAACAAGTCATGAGTTTGTTAGGTCTAATCAACTTTTACAGGAAATTCATTCCTCGTTTCTCGGAAATAACTTCCATTTTGTCATCTTTGCTGAAAAAGGGATGCCCTAACAAAACAGTCTGGACCCAGCCATGCCAAGATGTATTAAACCGTATTAAATTTTCATTTTCAAAGGCACCAATATTGAAACTGCCTAACCCATTTATCTCCTTTACTCTCAGGTGTGATGCATCTCAATATGCGATAGGAGCGTCTTTGATGCAACTCCACAACAATGTTTTGCATCCAGTGTTGTATGTGAGCCGTAAGTTATCTTCAACAGAATCGAAATACCCCATTCTGGAAAGAGAGCTCCTAGCAATATCATGGAGTGTTTCCAAACTACAAAAATACTTGATTGGGGCACCATTTGTCATCGAGACAGACCAGAGGGCTTTAGCTTATCTACAAAATGCTAATTTTTCAAATCAAAGAACAGCTAGATATGCCCTAAGTCTACAGCCATACTCTTACACCATCCGGGCGATCAAGGGCTCTGAGAACAATCTTGCAGACGTCCTGTCACGCTGTACAACCATCTAGTCTAGTACTGGTTTGATACATCACGGAATTACCCCAGATGGAGAAAATCTGAGAATCTGTCATATTCAAGTTAGTTGTCTTCGACAGTCTACAGGTACACTTATATTTGCCACATTTGACTATCTTTATGTTCATTCCATGAGACTGTGATTCGCATAGTTCAAGGACTTTGTTTACAGCAACTAGTATGCATGGATACTTGCATTATGTGTTGGTAGGAAACTTTATCGGTGATGGAAATTCAGGGAAAACTACCTAGTGTATAACTTTTTCTCCAAGGGACATCAATCATACTCAGGATTCAGGTACATCTCAGTACACATTGTGAACCAAAGAAACTATTCAGGGATAATTTATTACCTTTTATTTGATAACCCATGGACATGAATCGTGAACTTGAATTATCTTCATGGATTTATGAATACTCACAATTTTTGTGCTCAACAAACTTAATAGGGATATTTACCTAATATATTCTTCTTTTTTGGACACATTAATTTTTATTACTACCTTTGTGCTTAGACTTTGATTAATGGACACACATTGTTTAATTAGGAGTATCTATATGCACTGTCCCTGTCTTCTGCTTTACTAAACTTCTTGCATCTACTGAAGTCTTATACCAACTGAGCATGTCTTGTTTGCATTGACATTAACTACTTTTACCAAACTACACAGGGTCGTGGGGACTTATTATGCTTGTCTTAATCATCATGGTATATCATCCATTGAGATTCTGAATAAAGACTCATGTGAGAGAAGAAAACGAAACATAATATGAATGAAAAAAAAAGTAGAAAAACAGAAAACATTATTCTCTTATCATGAAGGTATTACATCATGTACTTCATTGCATGTGTCTTACAACTTTCATATATATTATAATTACTTAATGGTCATCTATAGCATAATTACTTTGCAATTGGATTAAGTGACAATATTCACTCAGTCTATGACCTGACAGGACTTAGACCAAAAGTATGTGACATTAGAGTGAAAATGATTGACAGGTATGGATGAGTTCATATAACACATAGTCTTAGTTACTGGAAGGCAGGTCATCTACTTCTTATGTGTCATATTGTCTCGACTTGAGTAAGACTTAGGCTTTGATATTTTCATATCAATGTCCTCACTTTGTGTTAAATTTGGCTTTCTCATGACAGACACAGGGGTTGGAGTACTTCCTGGTCTCCGCTCGTATTATATTTGAACTCGCTACTTGGGGGCACTGGAATCTCACTTTATATTTTGTTTACCTACCTCTGAGGAAGAAAAATTTCATTTTTCTCCTCAGACAGGGGAGGGGGGAAGATGTGACGTACATTTTATATGCTGTTACTTATGCTCTTATATCTAGCTATTAAATAGCTTCGTCCACAAGTTTTTATTACCGTCCGTCGCATTGCGGCAGAGACGACGTCACTAATCAGTATGCAAGAGAGGTCAAAAGGTGGGCGAATGAGAGCGAAGGGTTCAGCGGGCATTAGGGAATGTGTCGTTGAACAGGGAGGATGCATATGTGAATTGCTCCGAGATATTTCAGATGTCGGTGTGTTTGATAGATATGTTCTGAAGTAAGTCTGTTCATCCTGGAATGACAGAGTGCCTGATTCATTCACAGGATAGGTAGAGGAGTGAATAGAAATGATATAGTGATGTTTGCAGACTGAAGACGGGCGATGTTCCTGTTCTTATATATTCGTATGTTCATAGATACAGCTGATTACAGGACTGGATCTCGACATTTACGGACAGACTGTTATATGCCAGTATCGGCATTTTCCCTATGCCAGGGGAGTTAGCGATGTGTAGTGAAAAAGGTCTTACAAGTAATACTTCATTGGAGCATACGTTTTATCCATAATAAACATGTTCGTGTTGTGAATAAGCTGGACGTTTCTTCAATTCTTGTGCGGATGTTTATGTAGCAAGTAATTAAGAACTCTTGTATGATCACTTGGCTACTGCAAATATGGTTTACTCTGCCATGAATTAAATCATTAAACCTAAGAGCAAGTTGGAGAACGCCACAATATATATATATATATATATATATATATATATATATATATATATATATATATATATATAGATATATATATATATATATATATATATATATATATATATATATATATCTATATATTATAATAGACTGTCTGACTCCTCTAGATCTGTTGTAGAAGATAGGCTGAAAGAGAGAAGATTCTCGATTTCAGGGACAGTCTCTATTAATTTCTCCATCTCACTCGTGGAAATCTATTTCTATTATTATTTCTCACTCTTTCTATCGCTTATTCAAATCTATTCAGAAGGGACCAACCCAAGTCTTAATTCCCCTATCAAAAATCTACGACACATTCTTTTCTAATATTTATTTACTGTTTACAGGCCTCGGGTTTCCCTTCCTTATGTGTTATAAATGTTTATACAATACCAAAACCTACCCTCTGTTCTATACTTACTGTTCTTAGTCTTCTATCATTTACTAGACACAGTATTAAGGTCTTTGTCTTGTGTAGTCTGACCTATACTGTATAATAGGGGAACAACAGAAGTGATTGCGTCATTAATAGGTTGGACTGCCCATGGTAAATGTCCGGTGTTATGTCTTGCGGTTCGCACTAGTGACCCGTCATCGAAGCATCATTTTTTGGTGATGCCTAGATGGCAGGGAGGACAGTGTGATTCGCTTGCATAGCTAGGCGGGGTTGTCGCACGGAAGGTCCTGGGTTCGAGTCCTGGGTAAGCCATTCACGTCTGTTGTTTTTCTGTTGTCTAGTGTTCTACTTCTTTATTTCTTACGAGTGCCTGAAATTACGTGACCTTTATGTTTGTCTGATATTTATTTATTCTCCCTGGAACAATGTCACAAGCAGTGGCGGTCTACAGTTCCATTTAAGAGAATGGATGGGGAGCGTGGAGGGAGACAAGGATTCTAATATTTGAAAACAAACCGTGACTAAGACTAAATAAACAAGAATTCTACGAGAGTTTGTCGAGATCTCGTCTGCCACAAGTATGTTGGTTTTCCTTGTAATGACCATCTTCAATGCACACAGACAACTCCATCAGTGCTCCGATCTCCTCCCTTAGATAACACGAGGAGGGTCTCAGCACAGGTCAAGAACTGCGTTGCACCGGCATGGGTCCCAATGTGTGCATTCAGGTATCACACATTCTATAAATAATGTTGTGGAGTGTAGGTTGTCCTAATTTTGTAAATTTTGCCAGGGCAGAGGCCGTATGGCCTACTCTTTACGATTTCCAACTGCCGAGGGATTTTTACATGCGCAACTTGCACACGGGACCTCCTATTTTTTCACCTTTATCCGAGAAAGCTAGGCATCTTATCTCGCTACCCATGAGTACAGGGGGAGTATGACATCATTAGGAACCACTGATTCTGAAAAGAAAAATTCCATCAAATATATTCCCTGAACTGGGAACAGAACTCGGTACCTCTAGAATTACCTCTTAGCCATTCCGACCACGGGTAGTATGGTAGGAATCTTAAAAGCACAAAGCATGAGGATTTATTGTATATCCTCCTTATTAAGTCTGGTTTGTCATGTTTCACCTACGTCATTATTCATCACTTCCCCAAGGAACGTGAGCTCTCAATAAATTCATTCCAAGTCATCTAGCTCTGTGCCATCAGCTTGTGGTCTTTCCAAATCTTCTTTACTCCTTTTATCTGTGTCTGTGTTTGCCGCTTCCATGAGTTTCTCGGTTTCCCTCTATTAGTCTTACCCTTGTTTCTTCCAGAGAAAAAAAACTACCCTGCAATGATAACAACACTTTGGCTCAATGTTTGGGCTTTCGAATGTCTGATAAGGTTGTGAGCAGCGTTGCCACTCCGAGTTTTTGAAAAAAAAAAAAAAAAAAACTACACATCGGCGACTTGGGCTATTTTGGACGATATTTTGGCTACTTCGATCGATTTTTTGGACGATATTTTGGCTACTTCGGGCGATTTTTTGGGCGATTTTGGGCGAAATCTAGGTGGCGTTCTTCAACTAATGAAGGAAAATGACACCTAGATGGGACCAAACAAAAAAAACCTAGATCTAGGTGAATCCACCTAGGAGTGGCAACGCTGGTTATGAATTATAAGTTAAGTCATTACAGTCTCCCCCATAGCTACCACAACACACTTCAAGCACACAACAGTTTTTAACCACCAACTTTCAAACCAGTTACAAGTATACCACATTAAACGCTTTTCACTTCTCTTCTGTATTCATTTGACGTTAGAAAATATGAAACACTTCTTGCAACAGTTTATGAACTGATAACAAATATAATTGACTGGTTTAAAAACTTGTAACGATGAATCCTAGTCTGTCAGCTCAACCATCATCGTTCGTCATGTCCTTCTATCGTGGCTTATGCAGAGTGGAGCCACCACTTTAGTTGGCCACCTTCAGGAAGCTTACGCCAAAGCATATGCTCGTGCAGTGTTGGTTTCTATAGAAACTTGTTTTATATGATGATATTGCCACGCCCAAGTAGTACGTCATATTAGTAGTCCTATTGATTGTTTGTATCTTTAGGGGCGACCAGGATTTAAGACGGGGCATCAGCGCATAGTTAAATAGATGTAATAAGTAACACAATCATAAAGCATAGATGGGCTTAAAATGAAAGTTGACAGGAGTAGAGGATAATCTGGAAGAAAATGGACCTATATGCTGACAGCCATAGTAACGAAACAAAATGACAAACAGTTTGTGCACTGGAGCGGAAAGTAATAAACACGCCTGTGACGCTTGGAACAGCAGATGAAACCAAATTAAGGTCAAAAACTACAGATTCAATGAAAGGTTTCATTTAATACTTTTTCATACATCGATTCCAGTGGGCGTTTCTTTAACATACATAGTTGACACACGGACATGGCCTAGATATGAACTTAAATGGTAATCGAAATTCGAGTATATGCCTGCTCTCCGATTTGGAATGAATAGAAGTTTTGCCATATCACCATTACATAATATCTATAAATAAACTGGTTAACCAGATCTCGGCTTAAGCCTTGATGGCGAAGCCCGATTGGTTGAGCAACGTCACATTAGGTTATATAAACTTGGTCTAGATTACCGGAGCTCATAGGCAGGGAAGATGGCACAGAAACTTCTGCGCTTTCTTCAGGACACCAAAATAAAATAACGCTTACTTCGTTTTGGGGTGGTTTTCTACGCCACCCCAGAATTATGTCGAGTGTAGTCCTGTAACAGGGGCGAAGCTCGGCATTGTCTGAGGGGATTCCTACACCTGTAGCGTCCACGCCAACGCCCCTGTTAGGGCGCTTTGTGGAGGGTGTAGGGGCCCCGAAGACCCCTCTGATCTCCTAGTGTTGATGTGTGTGTAATATTTGATTAACACGTCGCCTGGGATACTGAAGGGGTCTCAAGTTAACGTCAGATCTAAGGACAAGAACAGACCGGATTCAACTGGTTAAGCCTATGATTATGTTTTTTTTTTAGTCATAATTTATTATGTATTTTAAATGCATTATGGTAATGATCGTTATATTCATTTTTATCATCATAATTTTTTTTAAACATAAACATCACACCCACCCTCAAGAATATCACAATCATTGCTATATCACAATCATTGCTATATCACAATCATTGCTACGATCTTTAGGACTATCATCGATTTCGCTGTCATATCGCCATCATATTTTTGGTCTTAATTTTCTTGTAATCACCGTGAAGCGTCTCATGTAGATTTAATTACTAGTTTCCAATTTCAATAAATAACAGAGGACTGGTATGCTGTTATGTTGCAGTTCGTTAAGATACCTGTCAACACATTCGCTTCAGTGACGTATGTTGGAATTGTTCCAGGTTGAGTTATATATTATATGTGTCTTCTTGGGGAAATCAATCGTGTGGACTGTAGGCCAACCCCCATAAACCATTTTGCTGTAATGCGTCCTAAGTGATATTATTGATTGTTGGGGAATAAATATCCTTTAAAATAAAAGTATGTAATCCTACTTTTGTATAACGTAATAGCCATTTAACACCAAAAAAAAAAAAAAAAAAATCTAGTGTCGGGCTGAAGACCGGAAACCTTCCCCCAGTCCCGCTCTCAATACCTAAATATGTCACTAATAGGAGCTATATTCACCTAGATTGTCAGGGTCTCTTTCATAGTGACGTTATACGCCTGGACTGCTGGTTGATCCAGATTCATTCTCACATGTGTCCATATCAACCAATACTTTATTTATCAATGTACGCTGCTCATTGATATTGTTCGAGCGAAGCCATGATTTTTTTCTTCTCTTTTTGTATTTTATAAGTTGCTATTTCTCACATAACTTTTTGTCTGGAATGATGTTTAATGATTGTTCTTGGTTTAAAACTGATAGCTCTAATATGGTATTTGATAGCTCTAATGGGGTATTTGATAGCTGTAATGTGATATTTGATAGCTCTAATGTGGCATTTGATAGATCTAAGGTGGTATTTGATAGCTCTAAGGTGGTATTTGATTGCTCTAAGGTGGTATTTATTCAATCCTGTTCCTTTTCACTTCTAATGGAACATGGACCTACCATTACAGTTGGTCGTCTGCAGGGGCCTGCTTCAAACATTTACATGTTCTTACAGCGGTGGTTGTAGTATCACTTTGTTGTACATAATGAAGTTGACAGTGGTGGTTGTAGTATCACTTTGTTGTAGATAATGTAGTTGACAGTGGTGGTTGTAGTATCACTTTGTTGTAGATAATGTAGTTGACAGTGGTGGTTATAGTATCACTTTGTTGTAGATAATGTAGTTGACAGTGGTGGTTGTAGTATCACTTTGTTGTAGATAATGAAGTTGACAGTGGTGGTTGTAGTATCACTTTGTTGTAGATAATGAAGTTGACAGTGGTGGTTGTAGTATCACTTTGTTGTAGATAATGTAGTTGACAGTGGTGGTTGTAGTATCACTTTGTTGTAGATAATGTAGTTGACAGTGGTGGTTGTAGTATCACTTTGTTGTAGATAATGAAGTTGAAAGTGGTGGTTGTAGTATCACTTTGTTGTAGATAATGTAGTTGACATTGGTGGTTGTAGTATCACTTTGTAGTAGATAATAAAGTTGACAGCGGTGGTTGTAGTATCACTTTGTTGTACATAATAAAGTTGACAGCGGTGGTTGTAGTATCACTTTGTTGTACATAATAAAGTTGACAGCGGTGGTTGTAGTATCACTTTGTTGTACATAATGAAGTTGACAGCGGTGGTTGTAGTATCACTTTGTTGTACATAATAAAGTTGACAGCGGTGGTTGTAGTATCACTTTGTTGTACATAATAAAGTTGACAGTGGTGGTTGTAGTATCACTTTGTTGTACATAATAAAGTTGACAGTGGTGGTTGTAGTATCACTTTGTTGTACATAATAAAGTTGACAGTGGTGGTTGTAGTATCACTTTGTTGTACATAATAAAGTTGACAGTGGTGGTTGTAGTATCACTTTGTTGTACATAATAAAGTTGACAGTGGTGGTTGTAGTATCACTTTGTTGTACATAATAAAGTTGACAGTGGTGGTTGTAGTATCACTTTGTTGTACATAATAAAGTTGAAAGTGGTGGTTGTAGTATCACTTTGTTGTACATAATAAAGTTGACAGTGGTGGTTGTAGTATCACTTTGTTGTACATAATAAAGTTGACAGTGGTGGTTGTAGTAACACTTTGTTGTACATAATGAAGTTGACTGTGGTGGTTGTAGTATCACTTTGTTGTACATAATGAAGTTGACAGTGGTGGTTGTAGTATCACTTTGTTGTACATAATGAAGTTGCCGCCTCAAGCATAACCTCATATTAGTGGCATTTTACGACATGCTTGAGAGAGCAGTAGTTCTGTCATTGTCTCACCAGACACCCCCCCCCCCTCCCTTTCCCCCCCACAGCAAGAGAATATCAATTTTCCTGCGACGGATGAGCTGAGGCAGTAGTTCCACCCACTACAAGAAGTCAATAAGGAAATGAAGAAATGCGTGAAGTCAAGTGATGAGGGCGTTTCTCTGTTAACAATTAGCGATAAAGCTGCCAACAGTATCACATACCAGACATACACACACTCTCACATTTATTTGTTTACGTGTGAATAAGTCGGTTGAAATTTGTGAATTCCTGTACAAAATTTATAAATACCGTACTGAATGTTTGGCGTCCTGTTTAATGTGCATGTAGTATTTTTTGTATTACATATTTTTGTTATGGTAACATACTGTCAGCTAATTGTAGAAAGATGTAATTATCCATTCTACGACCAATGCTCAGACTAAATAATCTGATATATTGAGGGAATTCTAGTAAAATACGAGAGCCGTGTATAACACGGGATTCTTACAGTATATAATACGTGGCATCCACGGGACATTAGTTGGTCCTAAGGGGGCGCTGGACCGAAATATGTTAGGGGAACCACTGTGTTAGACACTTATAGCCCAATCTAGGACTTGGTACTTGTCTGTGTTACACTAGAGTTGATGCACACATTTCTGCACGTTTTTTGTGTGTAAATTTACATGGCAACTGTAGGTAAAGGTAAAGGATCCCGTTTACACGCCCGTAGAGGCATATTGAGAATATGGAGTTAGGCCCATACTTTCTCCACCATCGTCACATTAGGGATGATGTGGTCAGCAACTGTGCTTTGAAATAATAGAATAGCGTCTTTGAAAGGGAAAAATCGTTATTTATTCTTCCATATTAATACACGAAGGGGAGCCGCGCTGGTGTAACGGTTACCACACTGCGCTGGCGGTCGGGTGATCCAAGTTCGAGCCATGGCGAAGACATTTGAAGGAGTGTCCTCGACCAGGGACTGGAATAACCTGAACGGCTCCTGAGCCGACCCAGCTTTAATGGGTACCTCCGAAATTGGCGAGTACGGTATCTGCCTGAATGGCGAGAGGACATCTGTCATTGTACAGGGGAAAAAAGGGATATTCACGTAAAATCAGTCTCAGATTAGACACATTAACCGGAGATTTCGCCTCGAGTAATAGCGGGCGTACGTTAAAAAAAACCCACACACACTTTCTTTGTATGTATAAAATATAGGTATTTTAAGTCTCTCGTGTCTTTGTCCAAAATTTTAATAATAGTTCATTTATTGTTTTGCCTCCAGTAATGTCGTGTATTAACATTACAGTCATACCCTGCTAAAGTTAAAACCAAACAATTTATTATTATTGTTATTGACCATACTTACCAAATTCCGTAACACTAACCTCTAACAAAGCAAATGTTCTCACATCGAAGCAAACAACATTAACATTGGTAAAAATGGAATACTCGTTTTATTTCAATATCTGTTTTATAACGCAAGGGCAACAACTGCTTGAAATCTATAGTCACTTTTCTCGGTAAGCATTTGTCTTCTCGCGTTAGTATCGAATGCAGTTAACTTTTGAGCTGTGGTCATTTTTGCGCTGGACTGCGCATGACTTGTCTTGTTGTTTGGTCGATCGGTTTCCGCCCACCACTAGTGGGGGTGAGCGATTTGGAATGGCGAAAGAGATGCCTCGTTGAAGAGGGGATCTCCGCTTTTTTTTGTTCTGTCAGGGATGTGTAGTCCTCTTATGGATATTTCGTTTATTCGGGATAATACCTCTAGTGTATTTGCACATGCCGGGAGGCGTGATATTTCTGTATTTCTTGAAAGCAAGGTAAATTAACATTTTCATTAACTCTATTGATTTTGGGTCGTGAGCGATTTCGATTCATAGCCTGTCTGCGAAAGTCGTCGTCACGAGATGTTTTTTCCCAGCTCACATGTCGCTGCATTGTACTGCATCGGTTGATGCAGGTACCAAGGACCATTACTTGCTACTTTGTTAAATGAACTAGGTTTAGAAAACCTTTATTATCTAGAGGATATTCTTGAGGACATTATTTATACTTCGGCAGACGTGTCTGTCTTGCTGAAGTCAAACTAAGGAGAGTGAACTGATCTCATACATCTGGTTATCTCCTGGCTGTTATAGAAAAGGATGGAGTTGTTCATCTGACTACATTTACAGCACTTTGAAATATAACATGCATCTGACTCATCATTGTAATGCTGTCTACCGTTTATTGCTGTATTGAATGTTGCTGTGATAATGACTGTTTGATGTGCCTACACATTTGCGTAACCATTTTGTCACTGTGGCGTCCACAATAAATAATGAAGAAAAACGTCAACGGCTGTTTCAAGACTCATTGACTTTATACGTCGTGAGTTTACTGACGTCCTATGTGGATTGCCCTGTTATTGTTGCATGAACATTGTTTTGACTGAACACATCTACACACTACACAAAACCAGACATGCGGATGCCATCCATCATCATATGGCATCACGCATCATTTGGTGGCCATAAGCTGGTTTGATTCTGGTACTAGCAAACACGGGGTCCCTTACCCACTTCATTTTCAACAAGAATTCATCAGCATCCTTCAAGAAATTAACATTCTTCAATACAGTCAACATCTTCAAAATTTTCAAAGTACTCGGCGTTGCCCGGTAAAAGTCAAAATTTCAACCTTTTGACGGAAACAAGAATTTGACAGTACCCGGCGTTGTTACATGTTGCCGGATAACTCGGACTGCTGTTATCTTTTACGCAAGTCAAGCAAGTTGCTGCTGTCAAGGTTCCAGTGCTGTCGTTTTTTGAGAAGGTCAAGTGCCGGTTGAAACGGGTTGTTTTCTGAAGAAGGCCAAGTACCGATTTCCATCAACTTACTTTTGGATTAGAAGGTCAAGTGCCGAAACAACTCAACACACAGTATTTCAGAAGCTCTTGTACCATCGTGTTAGCAGTGGAAGCAGTTCAGATGTGCCATCATCGTTGGAGCTTCGCTCTTTAGGACGTTGATTGACATCCGTTTTTCTGCTGTTCTACGATTGGAAGCCTTTAAGTTAAGTGGCCTGTTTGTATGTAAACTGTGCCCTTATACTTCTGCTGAGTCTTCTGTGTATCATCTCATTCTATATATTATATGTCTATATGTTATTTGTATATTTATATGTTTATATTTCAGCGGGTTCTCGGTTGGGTGGTGTCTCCGTTAGATTATGCCACGTCATAGAGGTCGTCTATTGTGAGCGTTTTCTGTAGGGTTTGCAAATTTCCGATACTGGAATTTGCTAAGCGACTTCTGTTGCTATTTATGTTAGCTGTGATGACATGTTTTAATATTGTTTTCGTTATTATTTCACATTCTTTAGTTTTGTTGTGATTTGTTTGTATTTGTTAGCCTACTCTTGTCTATAATTTAGTTTCATACAACATTTTTGTTTATACACTGTGGTGTCATGTATTTTGTTTAATTCTATCGCAGATATCGTCACATTTTTTGTGATATTTCATTAATTTCTGCTTTATTTTTAGTTGATTTCTGCGAAAGTTTTTGTATTGTTGCTGATCTTTGTTATTGTTTACATTGTTATTGTTTACATTGTTTGTATTGTTTACATTTTCAATGTTTACATTCTGCATGTGTTTACATAGTCATTGTTTACAGTTATAGTAATTAGTTAATGGGCTATGCTAATGCACTGTTACTACTATACTGATGATAAATGAATGATGAATAGTGTCGTGCACTATTGAATGAGAAGTGCACTTATGATCAAGATTTGAGTGCTGATATTTCATATACAAGTTCTTTGATTGGAGACTTGTTTCCCACAGAGACTGGGATAATATAATGTGATGTGAATATACAAGTGCTTAATTAAGACTTGTTACACTTAGGTTTGAAATAAATTAGTTAATTATTTCAGGTTTTGGACTCATATGTTAGACAACATGTCTACATTTGAGCACTTTATTGAGCAGGGTAAATTGCTTGGGAAGACTGGTGATAAGTTAGAAGAATTTGCAACTGCTCGATATGATAAAGCAATGGAAGCTGAACAAAAGAAACTGCATATGGAAGCTGAACAAAAGAAACTGCAGATGCAGGTGGATGAAAAGAGATTCCAAATGGAAATGGAAAAACAAAAAAGGGAATCAGAAGCTGAGGAGAGAGAAAACTCCAGCTACAGCTACTGAAAAACTTCAAAAAGAAGCAGAGAATAAAAGACTTGAAAAAGAGGCTGAGAATAAAAGACTTGAAAAAGAGGCTGAAAATAAAAGACTTGAAAAAGAAGCTGAAAATAAAAGACTTGAAAAAGAAGCTGAAAATGAAAGACTTCAAATGCAGGCTCAAGCTGAAGAAAGGAAGTTACAAAGAGAGTCTGATGAGAGGAAAGCAAAAATGGAACATGAAGAAAAAAACTCTTAGCTTTAGAGTTGGAGAAATTGAAATTGACGAGCATGAGTAATGGTAATGATTCAAACAAGGGTTCATCTTCTGGGAAGGCTAATAATGATACTTTTAAGATTAAGTTACCAACATTTAGTCCTTCCAGTGATGACATAATGTTCTATCTGGACAGATTTGAACAAGCATGTACAGCTCATAACATAGACAAAGCAAAATATGTTTATCAGTTATCAGGGATACTGACAGGTAAAGCTCTAAGTATATTAAATATGGTGGATGAACCTGACAAGAGCAATTATGAGGTTGTCAGGGCCGCTTTGTTAAAGAAATATCAGCTTAACGAAGACGGCTATCGTCTACAATTTAAAAAACATGTTACCTGAAAATGGAGTTGAATTCTCCGAGTTTATTGCAAGAATACGCATTACTTTCTCACGATGGGTTGAACTATCTAAGACGGAAAAAACTTATGAAGGACTTATGGACTTAATACTTAGAGACAAAGTCATGTCGTCTGTCAATGAGTCTTTCCTTGCTTTCCTTCATGAACGTAAACCTAAAACAATAAGAGAAATGGAAGATTTCTGTTGCCAATACGTAACTGCGCACCCACACATAACCATGGGTAACTCTAAGGTGAAAGAAGGTTTACCAGTTGCTTCGGCAGCTCCGTATGGTCAAAACTTTGCTCGTAGATCCCAACAAAATTTTGATAGAAAGGGCAGCGGTAATTTCTGTCAAAATCATGGAAACCAATTTCATGGTGATTCTTCTTCGAAGAATTGGAGACAACCTGATAAAGGTCGTTACTATCACCCTAATAATTATAAGCATTTCAAAAGAGGATATGGTAATAGAGGTTATTCCTGCCGAAGACCTCAGAACCAAACAAATAGATGTTCGCATCAATGTGAACATGATAGTAATCGTGGAAACTGGAATTCGAACCAGTATAACAATTACAATAGAGACAATAATAACTGCAGAGATAATAATAACTCTGATAACTTCAGAGGTAATAATAGTCGGGGTAGATCTCAACACAAAAAAAACAGATATCAGCAGGCTAATGCTGTACAACAGGAAACTGAGGGAGCCTGTAATCATGTTGTTGATAGTAAAAACTTTGACGCTGTCACTAGTTCTGCTTTTGACTTTGAGAGAGCAAACAAATGCCCCCAATGCAGTACTTTATTCGAACCGGGTACCATAACTACTTTGAGTTGTGGTCACCCACTTCCCGCTCTTCCTGCTGCTGTTGCGCATGACGGGAGGGGTTCTTTAATTCTACATAAGGGTCTTGTTAATGATACTCCGGTCTCACTACTTTTCGATTCCGGATGCACCACTATTGGTGTTAGACAATCGCTTGTAGATCCATCTTGTGCTACAGGAAGGGTTATTAAATGTGTCACATTTGGCGGCACTCTAGAAAAAATATCCTACTGCTGTAATTCGCATTGCCACTCCTTTCTTTACTGGAGATGTGCATGCTTGTCTCTTACCTAATCCTATTGCGGACCTTATTATTGGTCGTATTCACGGAGTTAGGGAGTGTACCCCACAGCAGATTGCTGCTTGGGAAGATAATAACATGCAAGCTACAAATGCAGTAGTTACAAGAGCACAAGCTCTACAAACACCCGAAACTTCACTGAATAGTGATAATGAAGTTGATAGCCAAGATAGTCACTTAGTAATTACTCGTGACTCTTTCATAAAATTGCAAGAAGAAGATCCTTCTTTAAAAAAAATTCTTCGTTCTTGCGAAGAAAGGTGATCCGAATCAGGATACAAATAGAAAATCTTGGATTGCAATGAGAAACGGCGTACTTGTACGTATGGTACAAGATTCGACTACGTCGGCACATTCGCAAATTCTTGTTCCCAAGAGCATGAGAATCCAAATATTACAACATGCTCATGACTCGCAATGTGCTGGACATATGGGTTTTGCCCGTACGAAGTCGAGAGTCCTTGCGGCTTTCTTTTGGCCTTTTGTCAATAAGGACATTCGTATTTACTGCCGATCATGCAAGGTATGTCAGGAGGTCAAATCTAGAGGACCACGACATGCTGCGCCTATCCAGGCTGCTGACATTCCTATTCGGCCGTTTCAGAAAATGGCCATAGATATTATTGGCCCTTTTAAGGTCAAGTCGGCCAGAGGACATCAGTTTATCCTTACATGTGTCGATATGTGCACACGTTGGCCAGAGGCTATTCCTCTTAAGAGCATATCTACTACAGATATCGCAGATGCTCTTTGGTTGATATTTTCTCGCTTGGGGTTCCCCAGAGAAATATTGTCAGACCATGGCACTCAACTCATATCTGACACTATGTCACAGGTAATGTCTACCTTACATATTGAACGATCTCTCAGTAGTATCTACCATCCTATGTCTAATGGGTTAGTTGAGCGTCTGAATAGAACGCTCAAGACTTTGCTTGGTAAGATAACTGAAGATCATCCTCAAGATTGGGACAGGGTTTTACCCGCGGCTCTCTTTGCCTATAGAGAAGTCCCTAATGAACACACAGGATTTTCTCCCTTCGAACTTGTCTTTGGCGCGCGTCCACGCGGCCCTATGTCTTTATTACACGATCTCATCACTGCCGATGATATTAGCGATGAAACTCAATCCTCATATGAGTATGTCATTGCTCTTAGACAAAAGATCATTGAGGCATGTAAGCTAGCAACTGCTTCATCAGAAATTGCTAAAGAGAAGGCAAGGCAGTTTGCTAACAAGAATAGATGTCTACGACAACTTTGTCCAGGTGACAAAGCATTCGTCCTACTCCCCAGTAGGGAAAATAGACTTCTTATTGCATGGAAAGGTCCGTATGCAATAGTCTCTCGGATTTCCGATGTTGACTATGTGGTCGATATTGATGGAAAGCATAAAACTTTCCACATAAACATGCTTTCGGAATTTCACGAACGTCCGGACTATTTGCTGCCTATTTTCCAGGCAACGGATGATGCTCCTGCACCTCACGGTCATTATTCATCCCTGTCTGTCATTCAGGATGAGGAAGCTACCTTCTCTGATGTCAACCTTCCCCTTCCAGTGGTTCCATTACATTCTACGGAATCTTGGAAAAACGTTTCTGTTTCTCCTAATCTTTCTGGTGACGAACATCGACAAGTCTCGTCGATGTTACAAACATTTCAGGATGTTCTCACTGACATTCCTGGACACACAGATGTCATAGAACATGACATAATTCTTACCGACAATAATCCAATTAGGGTTAGGCCGTATCCTATTCCTATACACTTTCAGTCGCAAGTGGAAAAGGAATTGGATGAAATGATTCAATTAAATATAATTGAACCATCGACTTCACCATATTCTTCTTCCATGGTTATTGTCCGGAAGAAGGATAAGAACATACGAATTTGCGTTGATTATCGCAAATTGAATCAGGTCACAAAGTTCGACGCTGAACCGATGCCTTTGTTAGAAGATCTACTGATTAGACTTTCTAATTCTAGATTCTTCACTAAACTTGACTTGTCTAAAGGTTATTGGCAAGTGCCTTTAGCAGAGCATGCCAAACCTCTTACTGCTTTTTCTACACCTAGGGGTCTATTTCAATGGAATGTTATGCCTTTTGGTCTCATGAACGCCCCTGCCACTTTCGTTCGCATGATGCGTCGAATTCTGTCACATCGTTCGGATGTCATCGCATACTTAGATGACATCTGTCTCTTCAGTGATACCTGGGAAGATCACTATTTAGGGTTATATGACTTACTGTCCACTCTACGTGAGAATAATTTGACAGCAAAACCTTCTAAAGCTTTTGTTGGTTTTGGTGAAATCTCTTTCCTGGGTCATCGTGTTGGTCATGGTCTCTTGAAGACAGAAGACCACAATACTTCCAAAATACTGAACATCTCTGTTCCTAAAACGAAGAAACAAGTTAGGAGTCTCTTAGGTTTAATTCAATTTTATGGGAGATTTATTCCAAATTTATCTTCGATCATGGCACCTCTCTCAACATTGTTGAAGAAAGGTTCGCCTAATCTGGTCCGTTGGTCTGAAGAATGCCAATCTTCACTAGACCAAATCAAGAAATATATTTTCTTCTCCTCCCATCTTAAGATTACCTACTCTTGATAGGACTTTTGTTCTTCGGAGTGATGCTTCATCCACTGGGATTGGAGCAGCACTGATGCAAGAATATGCAAATACTCTGCATCCTGTTATGTACATTTCTAGAAAACTAAATGCTTCAGAGAGGAACTACTCGGTTTTAGACCGTGAGTTGTTAGCGATGGTTTGGTCAATTCTAAAGCTACAAAGATTCCTCCTGGGCGCACATTTCATTCTAGAGACTGATCAGAAAGCTCTTACAGCTATTCAGACTAAGAATTTGAAGAGTTCGAGATCCACTCGATATGCTATAGCTCTTCAACCTTTTCACTTCACGGTACGAGCTATCCGTGGTGCGGATAATGTGATGGCTGACATTTTGTCTAGATGCCCACATGACTCCAACTAATACTTCTGTCCTATATTTCTATATATTACAGAGTCATAACACACCTATATTTCTACAATAGATTAGCACATCTGTACTTACTTTATATGTACACACTATCGTGCTTTGTTGTCATCTTCTTCTGTTCGTTTTTTAAAATGATAGAGGAGGACTGAGTAGTTAATATAGGGGCCGTTAGTTTACTAAACAGCCACAATTATTAATAATGTATTGTACCTTATGAAGCATATTAGTTATTAATTAGCATTATATTGCTTGTACTTTCTCAGAATGTCATTGTTGAGCTGAGGACTTACCTTACGAGTTCTAGATTGTGTACTTACCCTCGGAATACCAGAGCATATGTCCTGGATCGTCATGTAGTTTAACTTTGCTATGTACTTATGTCATTACATGTCAAAGAATGTACTATTTAAATTTTCCTATCAGATTTGTACATCCATTTTTAAAGACAATATTAGAGTATGCTGTTTAATGATGATTATAGTAACTTGCATACGTATATTGTGTTTACATGCTAACGTGATGTGTGTTGGTGACACCTCCCCGATGTGAATATTTTTTGAGACATATTTATTTTTCTGTTGAGGTATATCCTCACCAGACACTCTATAATTAGCCTATTGTTTGGCAATTTAATTAATTATCAGCGCATAATTCGTGCGTTTTTGAGCCGCTTATCGCTTGCTCTTTGATATTGAAAAAAAAATATGTTCCACATTTTTTTTTTTTATCGGGAGGAGGTGGTGATATGTTGCGTGATAAATTCTCGCAACATCGTTTTATTTCAATATCTGTTTTATAACGCAAGGGCAACAACTGCTTGAAATCTATAGTCACTTTTCTCGGTAAGCATTTGTCTTCTCGCGTTAGTATCGAATGCAGTTAACTTTTGAGCTGTGGTCATTTTTGCGCTGGACTGCGCATGACTTGTCTTGTTGTTTGGTCGATCGGTTTCCGCCCACCACTAGTGGGGGTGAGCGATTTGGAATGGCGAAAGAGATGCCTCGTTGAAGAGGGGATCTCCGCTATTTTTGTTCTGTCAGGGATGTGTAGTCCTCTTATGGATATTTCGTTTATTCGGGATAATACCTCTAGTGTATTTGCACATGCCGGGAGGCGTGATATTTCTGTATTTCTTGAAAGCAAGGTAAATTAACATTTTCATTAACTCTATTGATTTTGGGTAGTGAGCGATTTCGATTCATAGCCTGTCTGCGAAAGTCGTCGTCACGAGATGTTTTTTCCCAGCTCACATGTCGCTGCATTGTACTGCATCGGTTGATGCAGGTACCAAGGACCATTACTTGCTACTTTGTTAAATGAACTAGGTTTGGAAAACCTTTATTATCTAGAGGATATTCTTGAGGACATTATTTATACTTCGGCAGACGTGTCTGTCTTGCTGAAGTCAAACTAAGGAGAGTGAACTGATCTCATACATCTGGTTATCTCCTGGCTGTTATAGAAAAGGATGGAGTTGTTCATCTGACTACATTTACAGCACTTTGAAATATAACATGCATCTGACTCATCATTGTAATGCTGTCTACCGTTTATTGCTGTATTGAATGTTGCTGTGATAATGACTGTTTGATGTGCCTACACATTTGCGTAACCATTTTGTCACTGTGGCGTCCACAATAAATAATGAAGAAAAACGTCAACGGCTGTTTCAAGACTCATTGACTTTATACGTCGTGAGTTTACTGACGTCCTATGTGGATTGCCCTGTTATTGTTGCATGAACATTGTTTTGACTGAACACATCTACACACTACACAAAACCAGACATGCGGATGCCATCCATCATCATATGGCATCACGCATCACACCGTATTGATCGGTTACTCACAGTTACGAGTTTAGCAATAGAGGGGTGGCTGGAATTCTGTTCACATGTTGTTAAATCATGATTCACTATCGACCTAGTAATCAAATATGCAACGTTGTAAGGGCTTGTTTTCTGCCTCTTACACTCCGATGAAAAATGTGTGTCATTTTTGCACACCTTACACCATCTCCATCCAGTTACCTGGGCTGAATTGCTCTGTTTCTGACTGTGGTGATCCTGTGGTTGCTGTTGCTGTTGGTGGGCTGTTTTGTGTGTTGTGTCGTCCGTACTTTTGGAGTTATTATCTGGGTGATCCTTTTGTCTGGGATGAGTATCATGGTGGCACCTTTTAGACGGATTCGCTTCCGACTGGGCGCTCTTGTACCTATCAGCAAATAGTACAACCTGCTCAAGAGTTTCGACCCCGTGCTCCGCCAGGAACCTTCTCATGTCAGGGGAGAGCAAGTCCTTGAACTGCTCCACGAGAACCATCTTCAGCCCTTCATAAGATTCATCGAAGATGCTGAGGGACCACCACTTTTAGCCTGGTAGCAAATTGTCTAAATGATTCGTCTTTTTGCTTTCTAGCCTCACGGAGTTTACAACGAAAAGTCTCTGCGTTAAGCATAAAACGCTGAAGCAGAGCCTTCTTCTACGTGTCGTAGTTCATCATATGCAGATACCCTCAGATTCTGGGATAGCTTCATGTTGTATTTCTCCCTCTCCAAGCCTCATGTAGCTTTTATTTAATTTGCCTTGTATGTAACTTTCGTGCCACTTTCAAATCTTGCAATCGATTTTTCAATCACTTCCAGGTGAGCAATAGCTCTGAAACTTGGCATAGTTGTGTATTCCCCATGACAATACAATAATCAGTCGTAAAAATAATAAAATGAATCAAATTAAAAATAATAATAATTATTTTTGCCGCATCATTTTTTTTTACTATATGAACATACAAGGAATATAATTCTCGACCGTTCTTTCATCTTCGGTAATTTATAGATTACCGTTTCCTAGTACAAGTTATTCGGATAATTTTCAACCTTTTTCAGATAACTATTTCATTCTGCTGAGAACATTACGAAATCCTACAGCTGCTACAGCAGGTTAAAATACAAATAGGAAAAAAACAAACATTGAATGTCAAAATAGATGAGGTCATGCACGTGCAGTTTCTTTTTTTGGACGCTGTTCATTTAGTCAATGCTAACGAGTGTTGTATACAATTGGTAGCGATACAAGGGAAGTAATAAAAGTGTGAAACCTGCTGTGCTAAAAGTGGTCCTATTTTTACACGCTTTTATTTAACTTCTCTTGTATGCAAACTGATGATGTCATTAGCGGATCGATTACATTTGACTTAAATTTAAAAAAAAAAAAAAAAAATTAACACTAAAAAGAAGAAAATAAAAAATAAAAAAAATATTTTAATCACACGCTTTTAATGCACTAAAAAGCCAAAAATAATTTTTCAAGGAGTTTATAGCTTGCAGTCAAAAAATTTAACATCAAATAGACTAAAATCGAGGGGCGCTTAAGCGCTTAAAATATATTTTATCCATAAGTGTTTATTGAACTCCACCTAGGCCGGTCCCAAGCCCGGCTCAAAAAGGAGGAGGGCGGCCTGCATGGAGGCCGTAAGGATGCAACCCCTTCATCATGCAAAGACACAACAGTCCAATCACCTGTTTGTCTTAAAAAACCAGATTACGAGAAACATAAGAGAGAAGACCGGACTTATTCTAAAGGCGACGAACTGAAACGGACTATGACTTGCGGAACATGGAATACAAAAAGTATAAATGGGAAGGAAGAGGAGCTGATGGAAGAGATGAGGGAAGCCAAATTATAAATCCTGGCTTTAACAGAAACAAAGAAAAAAGGACAAGGAGTTATCACACTCAGACAGCTGAGTGAAAAGGCCCTTGAGTATAAGAGTGAGATCCATCTTTGTTTCATAGATCTGGAAAAGGCGTTTGACAGGGTCCCCTGGAGCAAACTTTGGGACTGTTTGGCAAGGAAGAATATTCCAGCACCTCTGATTCATGCTATACAGAGCTTCTACAAGTCTTGCAGAAATTATGTGAGGACAGCAAACCATAAGTCAGAAGAGTTCAGGACCACCACTGGTGTAAGACAAGGTGATATCCTATCACCTTACCTCTTCATACTCCTTATGGACGATGTCATCAAGACATGTAAGGAGAGAACAAGAAAGTGTTCAGTGGGGTACTGGAAGATGAGACAGGTCTCTATTTCAGAGCTGGCATTTGCTGATGATGTTGCCCTGATTGCTAAATCAGAGGCACATCTCCAATCCAACCTGCAAGTCTGGAAGGAAGAGCTGGAGAAGAGAGGGATGGTCATTAGCAGCACTAAAACAAAATCCATGGTAATATCACGAGAAGAAAGAAAACATCAGATTAAGTTGGGAGAACAGGTCCTGGAGCAGGTCGACCACTTTAAATATCTCGGAGCTATTATAGACCGAAAGGGAGGCATCAAAGAAGAGTTGGCCACTCGAAAAGCAGCGGCTGGGAGACTTTTTCAGGCCATAAATCGTGGATTCCTCAGCAAGAAAAAGGTTGGTAAGAAAACGAAGATGGCTGTATACCGCTCCATCTATGTCCCAGTCTTGACATATGGATGCGAGTCGTGGGCAATGACTACAACCCACAAAAGCCAGATCCAAACCTCAGAAATGAGGTATCTGAGGAAGGTGGTTGAAGTAACAAGAAGAGACATGGTCCGCAACCAGACGATACGTCAAAGCCTAAAAGCCCATTCCTAGCAGACCCAAGTTGAACAGTACCAACTGAAATGGTTTGGCCATGTCTGCAGAATGGGAGAAGATCGGCTACCACGGCAAGCATGGGATACTAAGAGCCAGTGATCCAGACCTCCAGGACGACCCAAAGTCCGCTAGGAGGACAACATTAGACAATCTTTGAAGGACCGAGGACTAGAATGGAACCAAGCCAGTGTAGTGAAATTGACAGAGATACAACGGTAAAATTCCTCCAAGGATAACATTTAAGGATAAAAACATAATGCGTAGGCTGCTGATGTACATGATCGCCTAGACCGCGGGTCATCATCCCCATAAAATTGACTTGCTAGACCGGAGGGGAACGGAGGATCAAAAAGGAAAAAAAAAAATATGACTGGAAAGGCTAAAGAGACGCAATTGGGGGGGGGGGGGGGGGAGGGGGAAATGGATGAAAGTAAAAAAATTCAAGTCCCCCAAATTGACACGAGGTACGGAATTGGACGTTTTGCGATACCAAGCGCTTGATTTGAATTTGAGCGGAAGAACGCAGATGTCTGAAAAAATTACAAAAAATTAAAAAGTAAATTTTTCTTAATATTAATGTTAGGAATATAAAAATTAGCTGGCCAGATGGCCTATTCTGAGCAGTGAACGAATATGGTCTTAATTTTACAGACGGATAGATAATATTGAAAATAATGACAAAAGACAGTGTAGTTTACATCAGCCACAGACTGCATTGAATCTAACATATCGTTATTTGCACACAAAAACACGACCTTGGACACAGATGTTCAAATTTACTTGGCATAGAAGTGAAGGGACATTGGTGGTAGCTGTGTCTAAATATAACTTTTACAACAAAAATTTGAAGGGGAGAGAACGGTTGGGTCAAAAATCGAGCACAATTTTGTAGAAACACAAGTAGAGACGGACAGACTAACAGATAACCATCCATACGTGACTGAAGCTTGACTGAAATGACTTTAGTGAGGAAATTTGAAATTGAAAATAAAACTAGGCAGTGATTGGCCACAGACAATCATATCATTAGCGCTCAGACGCGAAAGTGGGGTCATTTCTCAATAATTGTTCAGTGTTAGACACAGATTTTAAAGTGTGGTGTTTTCCCATATGAAAGACAGTGAGTTAAATTTAGGGACGCCATCCTATAGCCAGCAGCTCAGCTGAGTTTTGCTAGCACTTCTGTGTTAATTATTCATAATCTGAGCTGCGAGTTTCTGTCGTCTACGAAGCAGTATCTACTCGGGTGGTGATTTACACAAGTGTATCTGTGCAGTCCTTGTGACAGAGACCACCATTATTGCCCGCCAGCACGGAGAGGTGGGACCACCTGATTTCAGCACCAGAGCTACAAATACCAGATGAGTGAGCCTCTGGTCTGCTGGATATTCACCAACCCCATTAAGTTGCAGATACCCCATAAAAATTCCCACCATTTTCTGGACACTATGTAGTCAATATAGACAGGTGTGATGAGACCACCCCAACAGCACAGACAATAAATATCCTCCTTAGTAGCTGACTACCAGAACATTTTAATAAAACTAACTATTCTAGTACTTAAATATGTACACTTTTGCATTTATTATGTAACATTCCATGCATAATTTTCATAAATTTTAAATCCTTCTTTTAAAACAAGTTCTGGTCAAAATAAAACTTGATCCAGAACAAATAAATGTAATATAATTATATCAAAAACTTTACACACGTGAGTTAGTTCAGTGTATTGTAACACTTGTTAATCTTATTAGTCTTGTTAAATATCTATGGGTATATTTATAACTATCACACCACAGTACACATCATAACCCTAGACACTTTACGCAGCTACATTCATTAAAAAAAAAAATTAAGTGTGAGGTCGTAGTGGTAGCAAGAAAGGCCTTCTGACAATTCTCAATTACATTTTATCTCAGGAGCCTTCACAGCTGGCCTCATACAATTTACATGTAGTACCATCATCATCATACAAAACCATCAATACCACTACATATATTGGGGTCTTGTCCAGGGATAATTAGCCCAACAGTAATATTAAGATCTCCTGGTGGGAGAAATAAAAGTAGGGAAATAAATTGTAAAATTTCCTTTAAAATTAAAAGTGTCCCTGCGGATAAAAGTTGGTGAATCTTCACAGCCAGTAATAATTAATTAGTTAACTGGTTAGTTAGAATTAGTTAGACTATAGTAATTAGAAGTACTTAGTGTATTTACTGGTTAGAGATTTAGCTTATATATTATTATATTGTCTAAAAAGTATGGCTGAGCTAGCAAAGTTTAGATCAGCTGCTGTGCTCACTGCGAAGGAGATGGGGATGGATGGTCAAATTTTAATTCAATACGTAACGACTGAATGTGATAAATATATTGAACGGGAAGAAAGGAGATTAGAAAAAGAGGCTGAAAGAAAATTAGAGGCTGACAGGTTAGCTGAAGAAAAGAGATTACAAATTGAGGCTGAAAGAGAAATTAAGAGGCTGCAGATTGAGGCAGAAGAAAAACGACAGCAAAGGGAGGCAGAAGAAAAACGACAGCAAAGGGAGGCAGAAGAAAAAAGGTTGACTGCCGAAAGGGAGGCAGAAGATAAAAAGGCCGAAAGGGAGGCTGAAGATAGAAGGTTGCAGAGGGAGCACGAATTACGACTAAGGGAGCTGGAATTACAAGGCCCGGCCCCTGAAAATGGTGCCAGCCCTTTTGCCTCAGATGCTACGCCCAGTATGGGAGCCTCAAACTCAGCTATGGGGTTTCATTTAGACCATTTTGTTGAGAAAGACGATGACATAGAGGGGTACCTGGGACGTTTTGAGTTATTAGCTACTACATATGGGTTAGAGAGAGAGAGGTGGAGTTTAAAGCTATCACAGGGATTGAGGGGTGCTTCTTATGAAGTATTTGCCAAAATGAACAGGGAAGACCAAGACAATTATGACATGTTAAAGCAGGCTTTGTTATTAAGGTACGAGAAGAATGGTGAATTTTATCGTAAGAAATTTAGAAATGCCAAACTGTTGTCTGGGGAGACATACCACCAATTCTCGGCCAGACTAGAAACCTATTTGGAGAAATGGACGGCTCTGGGGAAGACCCAAGATCTTAAAGAAATGATCATGATTGAGCAATTGAGAGAGTCCATGGCTCCAGACATGAGAAAATTTCTCATGGAACAAGGTGCAGAGAAGTTGGGGGAAATTTTAAATGTTGCTGAGAGGTATCAGGCAGCCCAGGCAGAGGTAAGTGGTGCTAAAAAGAAGCACATAGACAATTTTAAAGCTCCACAGCAATTTAATAAATTTGATAATAGAGAGCAGGGAAATAAAGGTAGGACAAATTTTGAGCGGCCAAGAAATGACTATCGCGACAGAAACTCACAGTTCAATGACCAAAAGTTCAATGAAAGAAAACCGTTGAACCAAGGAAAAAGATGGTGTAAATGGTGCAAGAAGGATAACCATAACACCGAATTTTGTAGAAGGAAACCTTCAAACATTGCTGCAATGAAGTCGGGGACGCAAAGATTAAAGGTTAATCCTAAGGGACAACAGGAACCTTATCACCCCCCAGTTTGTGAGGATGTTATTTGTAATGGGGTCACCATAAGGTGCCTTTATGATACAGGTTTGGATTATGATTCAGTTGTGAAGTCTAGCCTAGTGGACCCAAGTCAGTATACCACAGAAACAGTGGAAATACAAGGGGCGACTAAGGACATACCACTCATGACACTTCCCATCGCAAGGATAACGGTGAAAACTCGCTATGTGGAAGGAGAAATCAGAGCAGCAGTGATAGATGAACCAATCTACCCTCTGATATTGGGGTGTAGATACGTCTTCTTGGGGAATCCCGAGAAACCTGTGATCATGGCGACAGTGCAGACCAGGTCACAGAAGAAGGAGGAAGAAGGTGAACCTATAAACGCTCATCCAGAGGAGATGAGGAAGGCGCAGGCTGAGGATAGGACACTCAAGCCCTGTTTTAAAAAATTGCCCAAATGCCACACACCTCCGAGCAAGGGGGAATATTTCATGAAGAATAGATTATTATACAGGAAGACAGGAACTAGATCCACTGGTCACGGACAGTTAGTTCTTCCCAAGAGATATAGGGCAAATTTGATAAGGAGCTTACATGTTGGAAAAGATGGTGACCATGAGAAAGTCGGTACCATCTGCCAAAAGATTGCTCTAAAATACTATTGGCCCGACGTAAATGTCGATGTTGAAAACTTTGTAGAAGCATGTGGCGTATTTCATGAGGGAACACCCACAAAGGGAAAATATGTGCAGGACCTAGAACCGCCACGGGGCAACTTTAGGCCTGAAAGGAAAACTAATTATACACGGGTAGACAAAGTGGAATGGGAGCCCCCTTTTCACACCCAGTCTTCACTTGAATGGATTAACATGGCCGCTATGCGAAGAGTACAAAGAAGAAATTTAACCCAGGATAGGATGACAATCCCTCGGTCAGACTTATATAAACTGGAGGAACAGACAAGAGAGCGAAGATCTCTCATAAACAATCTTAAGTGGGGAGACAAACCCCAGAGAAAAATTGGTAGTGGTCGATTTGTGAGTGATGATTCTAGGAAGAAAAGTCCTCATTATAAAGCTTCTAATGGACGGGACCAGATGAGTTCCATGAAAAATAAGTATGATAAATTAAAGATCCAGATGTAACTTTATTAAGGACCTGGACAGATGAGAAGGCGGAAGAGACTGTTACCTCATCTTATCAATATGTGAACGAACTGACCACTCGTTTGAAAGCTGGATGGAAACTGGCAAATGATAATTTGAAACAAGCCAGGAAGAAACATGCAGCATATTTTAATAGGAAGGCAAAGGACAGGGAACTGGCAGTCGGAGAGAAGGTGCTGCTTCTACTACCGGGAAGCCAGAATAAATTACAAATTGGTTGGCAAGGTCCATATACGGTTCTAGAGAAGGTGTCTAGAACAAACTATAAAATTGACAAAAAGGGGAAGGAAAAAGTTTATCATGTAAACCTGTTAAGAAGTATCTGGACAGACCACTCCAGGAAAGCACCCCCTTATTGACCTTGGCTATTGCAACCCAGATGCAAAAAGAACCACTCACCTCACATGAATACCCATTACATCCTTGTGAAACAGCAGCACAGGTAAAAGTCAGTAAGCACCTGACTAAAAACCAGAGGGAGAGAGTTCAACAAGTTCTGGAGGAACATACAGATGTATTAACAGATAAACCAGGCCATACAAATTTGCTACAGTATGACATGAAACTGGTAGACTCAAACCCAATCTGTATGAGAGCCTATTCTATTCCGTTCGCGAAGGAGAAGGCATTAAAGGAAGAAATAGATTATTTATTGAAGGAGGGGATTATTTCGCACAGTGAATCATCTTTTAGTTCTAGTGTCGTTTTGTTGAGGAAACCGTCTGGGGAACACAGACTGTGCATAGATTACAGGAAACTGAATGCTGTCACAGAAGGACAAGTGGATCCATTACCAGACACAAAACAGCTATTTGCCAGACTGAACAAGGCAAAATACTTTTCAAAAGTGGATCTTAGTAAAGGCTATTACCAGATCCCAGTGAAGCCTGAAGTGAGACCTTATTTGGCTTTTAGCACTTCGGATGGACATTATGAATTCAATATGCTACCATTCGGACTGAAAAATGCTCCGAGTGTGTTTTCAAGGATGATGCGAAAATTGTTGGACCCCCTGAATAACCCATGTATCACGAATTTCATGGATGATATACTCGTCGCCACAGAGACATTTGAAGAACACATTGAAGCTCTGGAGATGTTGTTTGATAGACTTCGGGAGGCGAACTTAACTGCTAGGCCAACAAAATGTTGTATTGGATGCAAAGAGTTGGAATTCTTGGGGCACACTGTATATCAGGGTAATATGACCCCTGATCCTAAGAACTTGGAAAAACTGCAGAGAGCACCTAGGCCGCAAACCAAAAAGGACGTGCGATCATTCGTGTCGTTATGCGGATTTTATCAGAAATACATCAAAAATTTTAACGCCATTTGTGCTCCTCTGACTGATCTGACTCGCAAGGGACTTCCAGATAAAATTATTTGGACTGCACAATGTGAACTAGCGTTCCAAGAGTTAAAGGAAAAACTCACTAGCAAGCCTATTCTCAAACTGCCTGATTTGACACAGGACTTTGTCTTAAGAACCGATGCAAGTAATGTAGGACTTGGAGGGGCTTTGTTGCAAAGATCATCTTCACCTGATGGGGAACTGAAACCAGTCGCTTATGCAAGCCGCAAATTGAATAAGGCGGAACAAGGATACTCCACAAGCGAAAAAGAATGTTTAGCATTAATCTGGGCAATAAAGAAGTTTCAAATCTATCTGTATGGTAGGACTTTTGTGGTGGAGACGGATCATCAGCCTCTCGTGTTCTTGTCTCAGGCTAAGCATGAAAACGCAAGATTGCTGAGGTGGTCTTTATTGCTTCAACCTTATCAGTTTAGTATCCAATATATCCCAGGCAAATTGAATGTCGGTGCAGATTTCCTCAGTCGGCACCCCTGTGATCAAAATTAGAGTAATGGCAGACGGGAGGAGTAATTTTACCTATGTGTATCGCTGGTTTTGGAACTTGCCATAGGCATGTTTTCAGGTGGGGAGATGTGTAGTGAAATTGACAGAGATACAACGGTAAAATTCCTCCAAGGATAACATTTAAGGATAAAAACATAATGCGTAGGCTGCTGATGTACATGATCGCCTAGACCGCGGGTCATCATCCCCATAAAATTGACTTGCTAGACCGGAGGGGAACGGAGTATCAAAAAGGAAAAAAATATGACTGGAAAGGCTAACAAAAAGGAAAAAAAAAATATGACTGGAAAGGCTAAAGAGACGCAATTGGGGGGGGGGGGGGGAAATGGATGAAAGTAAAAAAAATTCAAGTCCCCCAAATTGACACGAGGTACGGAATTGGACGTTTTGCGATACCAAGCGCTTGATTTGAATTTGAGCGGAAGAACGCAGATGTCTGAAAAAAATTACAAAAAATTAAAAAGTAAATTTTTCTTAATATTAATGTTAGGAATATAAAAATTAGCTGGCCAGATGGCCTATTCTGAGCAGTGAACGAATATGGTCTTAATTTTACAGACGGATAGATAATATTGAAAATAATGACAAAAGACAGTGTAGTTTACATCAGCCACAGACTGCATTGAATCTAACATATCGTTATTTGCACACAAAAACACGACCTTGGACACAGATGTTCAAATTTACTTGGCATAGAAGTGAAGGGACATTGGTGGTAGCTGTGTCTAAATATAACTTTTACAACAAAAATTTGAAGGGGAGAGAACGGTTGGGTCAAAAATCGAGCACAATTTTGTAGAAACACAAGTAGAGACGGACAGACTAACAGATAACCATCCATACGTGACTGAAGCTTGACTGAAATGACTTTAGTGAGGAAATTTGAAATTGAAAATAAAACTAGGCAGTGATTGGCCACAGACAATCATATCATTAGCGCTCAGACGCGAAAGTGGGGTCATTTCTCAATAATTGTTCAGTGTTAGACACAGATTTTAAAGTGTGGTGTTTTCCCATATGAAAGACAGTGAGTTAAATTTAGGGACGCCATCCTATAGCCAGCAGCTCAGCTGAGTTTTGCTAGCACTTCTGTGTTAATTATTCATAATCTGAGCTGCGAGTTTCTGTCGTCTACGAAGCAGTATCTACTCGGGTGGTGATTTACACAAGTGTATCTGTGCAGTCCTTGTGACAGAGACCACCATTATTGCCCGCCAGCACGGAGAGGTGGGACCACCTGATTTCAGCACCAGAGCTACGAATACCAGATGAGTGAGCCTCTGGTCTGCTGGATATTCACCAACCCCATTAAGTTGCAGATACCCCATAAAAATTCCCACCATTTTCTGGACACTATGTAGTCAATATAGACAGGTGTGATGAGACCACCCCAACAGCACAGACAATAAATATCCTCCTTAGTAGCTGACTACCAGAACATTTTAATAAAACTAACTATTCTAGTACTTAAATATGTACACTTTTGCATTTATTATGTAACATTCCATGCATAATTTTCATAAATTTTAAATCCTTCTTTTAAAACAAGTTCTGGTCAAAATAAAACTTGATCCAGAACAAATAAATGTAATATAATTATATCAAAAACTTTACACACGTGAGTTAGTTCAGTGTATTGTAACACTTGTTAATCTTATTAGTCTTGTTAAATATCTATGGGTATATTTATAACTATCACACCACAGTACACATCATAACCCTAGACACTTTACGCAGCTACATTCATAAAAAAAAAAATTAAGTGTGAGGTCGTAGTGGTAGCAAGAAAGGCCTTCTGACAATTCTCAATTACATTTTATCTCAGGAGCCTTCACAGCTGGCCTCATACAATTTACATGTAGTACCATCATCATCATACAAAACCATCAATACCACTACAGCCAGGAGGAAGACAGCCGATAGAATAGTATGGCGCTCTCTCTTACAAACATCTACACCTCACGGTAGAAGAGGAACGACTAAGTAAGTAAGTAATTACTTACTTACTTAGTTAATTTAGTTAATTACTTACTTAATAATAATAATAAATTCTTTAAGCACCAAACACGGCGCATAAGGCAGAAACCAGTGCTCTCCAGTGCTTACTAAGTAATTGTCTAATGAAGTATAAAGCAGAAGTTAATTTCATGCAGAATCATCTATAAACTGCTTGACAAATTATTTTTGCTTTTTAGTTCATTAAAAGCGTGTGTTTAAAATATTTTTATTTTTATTTATTTTTTTCTAACAAAGTCTTCCATACCTCAGTATTTCTTTGTGTCGGTGTGGCAGTGTATGTAATGCCGTTAATTTGTATTTTATTTACGTGGAGCAACTGAAAAGGAAAGTATGATCTGTTTCTCCATTTACCTATTCCCATTAATATTGATTTCTGAATGTTTAATTTTGCTTCGCTGGCCTGTCCAAACTCATTAAGGTGTTTAAAATATTTTGTGTGGATGAAATTTTGGTTGGGAAAAATACCGTGTCGTCAGCGTAGCGGCTAATTTTCTTTGACCTTGTCCCGGAATGAAAACTCCAGTAATATTTGTGTCTTGTCTAATTTTCTCTAACACGGGTTCTATTGATAGTACACATAACAAGGGTGAGAGTGGACACCCTTGTCTTACAGACCTAAATAAAATAAATGGTTCTGTAATTGTGTGATTTATTAAGAGCTTACTTTCCGGTTTTTTTGTATAAAATTTCTATCTATTTTCTTAAGTGTGTCCCTACATTACATGCTAACATATTTTTTGTGTAAAAAGGAATGGGATACTCTTTAAAGTTTTTTCTTGGTCTAACGATAAAATAGCGGCCTCGTACTGCTTGTCTGACGCGTAATTAATCAGGTCTCTAAAATAGTGTGTATGTTTACTAATATTTCTCAGCGGCACGCTGTGTGACCGCGCACTCTGGAAATGGGGATAGTTATACTGTAATAGAGAACTTTTTTGGGGTTTTTTTTTCATTGCACCTTGCTTGTTTTTTTTTTTTTAAAGATACTGTTTATTAACATGGGATTATTTACGATGTATTTTTTTTCCAATTATACAAAACCATGTGCAATTAGCAAAATGAAATACAAGGAGAGTACATTTACATTGCATAATACCTTTAAATACTCAAACTTACACTTTCGTTGGCACACGCAAATACTACTGTATATATTCGATCAACTACACATTTATACTTGCACCCATATGTTATTAGGCCTACTTGTTCAATTTCTCAAGATGAATAGAGCAAAATTAAATTTGGCCTCCTTAGTGTTAAAGAATAGGATTTTCCCCTTTTGTAAAATAATCACATTGGAAAATAGGGTACCATCGCTCTCACACACACACATACATACACAATTATGCACACTTAAAACGATTTTCCACTGCCACAATTTAACGACCTCTGTTTGAATGCTTGGCGGTCCTGACTGTCCACGTCCCTGTAATTACGGGTGCCGGATATCGTTGGTCGTAAATCTTTAACATAATCCCCATCAACTTGTACGGCTTTATGCCAGCCCGAAACAAGTGCATGTATTCCTAGCCCATACCAGATTTTGTCTTGATCATGTAGCCATTTCTTTGCTGCATGAATCATTCCTTCATCATCTTCAAACCTTGTCCCACGGAGTGCATCTTTAAGTGGACCAAATAGATGAAAATCAGAGGGTGGCAAATCGAGACTATAGGGTGGATGGGGTAGTACAGTCTAACCCAATTTGGTGATTGCTTCCCGTGTTGCCAGACTTGTGTGAGGTCGCGCATTGTCGTGAAGAAGAAGCAGGTCTGCTGGATTCTTGTGCGGCCGAACTCTGCGAAAACGTTGATTGAGTTTTTTCAATGTCTTAATGTAAGCTTGCGAACTGATTGTCTCTCCTCTTGGCATAACGTCCACAAGAATCACACCTTCAATATCCCAAAAGACAGTGATCATGACCTTTCCAGCTGAAGGAATTGTCTTGAATTTCTTTCTTCGTGGTGATTGCGGATGATGCCACTCCATTGACTGTCTTTTTGTCTCAGGTTCAAAATGACGTGCCCAGGTTTCGTCACCAGTAACGATCTTAGCCAAAACGTTCTCTCCATCAGCATTGAAACGCTCCAACAATTCAGAAGAAATTGCTTTCCTTTGCAATCGGTGGTCATTTGTGAGACTTCGAAGAACCCATCTTGCGCAAACCTTAGAAAATCCAAGAGTTTTTATAACTGCATTTGCACTACCAATGCTGACTGACAGCTGTAAGGCCAATTGTTGAGTAGTGATTCGCCTATCAGTAAGAATAATGCCCTCAACGCATTTCAACATTTCTGCGTTGGTGGCTGTGGCGTCCTGTCCACAGCGCGGCCGATCAAGCAGCTCCGTATCTCCACTTCCTGATTCTTTGATTCTCTGAACCCAGCGACTGACTGTACTCCTGTATATATATATATATATATAATAATAATAGCCCCTTCAGTCATAACTGACTATGGGAATGCGCCCCTGAGGTGGCAGCCCTCAGCTGCTTATTTTCCTGGTGCTCCTTTCGACGTTTTGTCCTCACCTCTGCTTCTTGTGTGAGTGTCTCTTCGCCCAATCTGAGGTGCGCCGTAAATAGCATCGCCACTTAGTGCGATCGGCAGCTTCATCCTCCCATGTTGCTGGATCCATGTCCAGTGCCTTCATATCTCTCTTGCACACATCTTTGAACCTCAGCTGTGGTCGCCCAACTGTTCTCTTGCCATCTGCTAATTGTCCGTAGAAGATATCTTTTGGGATGCGACCATCTTCCATGCGGCGAACATGGCCAAGCCATCGAAGTCTGCGCTGTCTAAGCAGCGTATACATACTTTGAAGGCCAGCACGTGACAACACCTCGACATTTGTCACTTTATCTTTCCACGAGATGCCGAGGATGCGGCGTAGACACCGCAAATGGAAGGTATTGAGCCTTCTTTCTTGCTTAGCATAGGTCGTCCAGGTCTCGCTGCCATATAGGAGTGTGCTGGTGACGCAGGCATTATATACCGCAGCTATGGTCTTCATTGTGAGTTTAGAGTTTCCCCAAACACGCGATGTGAGGCGGGCAAAGGTAGCTGCAGCTTTGCCAATGCGGCTGTCGATTTCTGTATCCAGTGAGAGTTTGTCATTGATGGTAGACCCTAGGTATGTGAAGTGGTGCACCACTGCCAATTCATAGTTATCGATAGTGATAACTGGTGCAGCACCCACATCCTGACTCAACACATTCGTTTTCTTTAGACTTATTGTGAGGCCAAAGTCCTTGCATGCTTTAGTGAAGCGATTCATTAAGCTCTGAAGCTCCTGTTGGCTTTGAGTGACGACTGCAGCATCATCAGCGAACAACAAGTCTCTTATAGTGACCCTTCTGATTTTTGTTTTTGCCTTCAGCCTTGAAAGATTAAACAGACGGCCATCTGACCTAGTGTGAAGGCATATTCCTTCAGTTGCATCTCTGAATGCATGTTTCAAGAGTAAGGCAAAGAAGATTCCGAAGAGGGTCGGAGCCAGAACACAGCCTTGTTTAACGCCACTTCGTATATCAAAGGGCTGTGACGTGCTTCCAGCATATTGGACTGTTCCCTTCATGTCATCGTGGAATGACTTTATCATTTCCAGCATTTTAGAAGGGCAGCCTATTTTCAGGAGGATTTTAAAGAGTCCATCCCTACTAACCAGGTCAAATGCTTTTGTGAGGTCTATAAAGGCGATATATAATGGTCTTTTCTGCTCTCTTGATTTTTCCTGAAGCTGGCGGAGAGAGAAGATCATGTCTGTTGTTGATCTGCCAGCTCGGAATCCACACTGTGCCTCTGGATATATGCGCTCAGCTAACTTGTGTAGTCGCATTAAGATGACCTTGGCAAAAACCTTACCAACAATACTAAGAAGAGAGATGCCTCTGTAGTTATTGCAATCACTTCTGTCTTGTTGCTGTCATTTTCGACGGAGTCATCTGTCAAGTTATTTGCTTATGTTTGTATCATAAGTATAATTGTGTCTTTACCTGCGATGTCAGGTTGATTAGGGGTTGTCTTCCCTTGTTTATTCATTCATTGTGTTTGACCTTTAGGGTCAGAGGTTGACAGTTCGGCGTGGGCCTATGGGATGACGACAGAATTCCTTGTGTAGTTCTGAGGATTCATTTACCAGGTAATACCGACCTTTATGCATTATTACGCTTTTCGGTGGCAGAACATGTAAAGGATTACCTAGGGTGAACAGCAGTTCACGGATCCGCCATTTCAGAACTTATATATTTGTGCTCGAGGTAGCCATCCAAGACTGTTAGTCTTATATTGTCCAGAAATCCAGTGACGAAGATATATTGTGGGAGCCGCAGATTGGCGGAACTTCTATCTACAATAAGTATTACTGCAGGGTTGGTGATAACCTATTTAACAGAAGTACACGGCCGACGTTAGGACGAGGCCTGTGCTTCCGGCTATTATACTACAGCCTGATATGTGCAATTGGCAGGGAGTGCCAAGTTGCACCTGTGTGTCAAGGTAACTAAGGCATCTGACGCGTTTAGTCAGAGACGCCAAGGGCGACGCTACGAACTGTCATTATTGAAGAACTTTGCTATTGACCATGCACGTCTATTCTGATGTTTACCTTTTTGAATGCCAAATGTATACCTATCGATGTCAGGTCAGCATGACCTTGTTACACTGACTGTTCCTGTTGATATTATGTGTGTTCCCGTCAATAAATGTCTTGAAACATGCCTGCAGTGTCAAAGCATCCTTGATTACTGCATGTGAGAGTATGGGTTGCAGGATCTACATCTATACGAGCCTAAACACATTCGCGTCTTCATTCGCACCCACACTCAACTCATCATACGCTCGCACTACACATCTAACAACATGTAAACTGTTTTGGGCCAGTGATCACCTCAACAAGAAAAAAAATACAGTTACAGTCTCCTTTATTTTTATACAGTGTTACAATCTTGGCATCTCGCATGTCTTGAGGAATAGTTGACTCTTCCCAGCACTGGCACAGCATCCTATGCAGGGGATGTAATAGCGTGCTCTTACAGCATTTGATTAAATCAGGAGGAATCCCATCACTGCCTGGTGCTTTGCCAGAGGCCAAGCTATCAATGGCCTTGCTGAGTTCCTCTAATGTTGGTTCGGCATCCAGCTCCTCCATAGTTGGCAGACTATTGACAGCATCAAGGGCTGCAGGCGTAACGGTATTGTCTCTAGCGTAAAGCTCAGAGTAGTGCTCGACCCACCTCTCCATCTGCTTACCCTTATCGGTTAGCTTCTCTCCGCTGATGGTTTTTAGCGGTGCCGTCTTACTTTTATGGGGGCCAAGTGCTTTCTTTATACCGTCATACATTTGTCTAATGTTGCCTGTTTGCGCTGCGATCTGGATGCTCTCACTGAGCTGGAGCCAATAGTCATTTGCACAACGTCGAGCAGTTTGTTGAACTTTGCTTCTCGTAGCCCTCAGGATCTGTAGGGTTCTGGCACTCGGTGAACGTTTGTATTCATTCATAGCACTGCGCTTAGCTTCAATGACAGGTGCCATCACATCTGATGAAGCATCAAACCAGTCATTTGACTTTGCTGTTTTCTTACCAAAGGTGGCAAGTGCAGTACTATGAATGGTGTTCCGTAGATGCTCCCAGTTCTCTGTAATAGTATCACCATGCTGAGGGCTACTGAGCACTTTCTTGAAGGTCGCAGTGAATTGAGCGATCATGAAAGGGTCTGACATCTTGCTGGTATCAATGCGTGGTTTCCCTTCATGTCTGACACGATAGAGTTTTCTTGGTTGTGCTCTGATTTTGCAGCAAACCAAGGAGTGATCTGTATCACAGTCTGCACTATGGTACGAGCGCGTGGAGAGCACAGACCTGAGGAGTGGCCTTCTGACGAGAATCAGGTCAAGTTGGTGCCAGTGCTTGGATCGTGTAATATATATATATTGTTGTTGTTGTTGTCGATATCCCATAGCTGCTGAGCATGTCTACTCTTTGCAGCCCAATGCCATTCTTAAAAAAGTGCAAGTTTTCTGCAGTTGTTTTAATGTTCCATATAGTGAGTTGGTGACTGTCAGAGGTGTCTGTAACAGTTGTTTTAATGTTCCATATAGTGAGTTTGTGACTGTCAGAGGTGTCTGTAACAGTTGTTTTAATGTTCCATATAGTGAGTTGGTGACTGTCAGAGGTGTCTGTAACAGTTGTTTTAATGTTCCATATAGTGAGTTGGTGACTGTCAGAGGTGTCTGTAACAGTTGTTTTAATGTTCCATATACTGAGTTTTTGACTGTCAGAGGTGTCTGTAACAGTTGTTTTAATGTTCCATATAGTGAGTTGGTGACTGTCAGAGGTGTCTGTAACAGTTGTTTTAATGTTCCATATAGTGAGTTTGTGACTGTCAGAGGGGTCTGTAACAGTTGTTTTAATGTTCCATATAGTGAGTTCGTGACTGTCAGAGGTGTCTGTAACAGTTGTTTTAATGTTCCATATAGTGAGTTGGTGACTGTCAGAGGTGTCTGTAACAGTTGTTTTAATGTTCCATATAGTGAGTTGGTGACTGTCAGAGGTGTCTAAACAGTTGTTTTAATGTTCCATATAGTGAGTTGGTGACTGCCAGAGATGTCTGTAACAGTTGTTTTAATGTTTCATATAGTGAGTTGGTGACTGTCATAGGTGTCTGTAACAGTTGTTTCCTGGCATTTGTGAGTGATGGACACTCCATGAGGAGGTGTCTGGTTGTTTCATAGGGATGAGAGCAGTGTCTACACATGGGTAGGTGCTGAGGGTTGATACGGTTTAGATGGCTATTGACTCTGGTGTGTCCTGTTCGGAACTGAAAGATTAGACTTTGATTTCTCCTGCTGAGTCTGTTTATGTTGTCGTTGTCTTTTGGGCAAGTCATTTCATTAAAGACATCTCGGCCAGTCGGCCCGTTTGCCCATCTGTTCAGCCAGATTTCCCTTGTGTTGTTTCTGAGAATCTGTCTGACTGTTCTCATGCTGCAGGTTCTGTCCTTTTGTTGTTTATATATATATATATATATATATATATATATATATATATATATATATATATATATATATATATATACATACATATATATATACATACATATATATATACATACATATATATATACATACATATATACATACATACATATATACATATATACCTATATACCTGTCACAAAAAGTAGGGGATATTGAATTTAAAAGTTATCCTAAGACAATATCTTTTAAATTAGTTCATTTATTCCTTCGTACAAGTAAACTTGAGCATCATAACAAGACATTTGCGGTATAAGAAGTGTTATGGCTTTACTCACATGATTTTAGTCGCACTGGCAACCAAGGCGGGGTAGGTACTTCATTTTCACAAAAATATTCCAATATTTCTAAAAACGTGTAGGGCCCCCGTTTGCCGCTAAACATGCATTGCAACGACGTCTCATACTGCAAATAAGCCTTCTGATGTTGTCTTGAGGAATTCTCTGCCACTCCTGCTGAAGGGCCTGGGCTAACTGCTGAAGAGTCTATAGAGCGGCTGGACGTTGTTGGACGCGTCTATTCAGGAGGTCCCACAAATGCTCAATAGGAGACAGGTCGGGGGACATCGGCGGCCACGGTAACGTTCGGATATGCTGCATCTGAAGGTGATCTTGGACGACGCGAGCACGGTGAGGACGTGCATTGTCATCCTGGAAGATGAAATCTGGTCCGTGCCGTTGAGCAAATGTCACAACAATAGGCTCGATGATGTTGTCACGGTAGTAGAGCCCTGTGATATTGACCTGGCATATGTGAAGGTCGGTCCTGTCATTCATACAGATGCCTGCCCACACCATTACACTGCCACCTCCATAACGGTTGTGTGCAACAGTTGCAGGAGGCTGGTAACGCTCACCTCGCCGTCGCCAGACACGTATTCGACGATCATGAAAATTCAAAACGAAACGGGACTCATCAGAAAACATCACTGATGCCCACTGTTGATTGGTCCACCGATGATGACGTTGGCACCAATCCATTCTTGCTCGCCTGTGTTGTGGTGACATGGGCAAAGCTACAAACGGTCTGCGTGAGGCCAGTTGCACTTGGTGCAAACGGTTTCGTACTGTCTGAGTTGAGACCCGGATCCCAGTGGTCTGTTGAAGGTGTTGCTGAAGTCTAGTAGCATTTAGAGTCCGAGTTCTGAGGGCCTGAGTAACAAGAAGTTGATCTTGGCGGCGTGTAGTGACTCTTGGGCGGCCAGTCCGAGGCAGATCAGCCACTGTGCGGAAATTTTGATACTTGTTCCACAGTCTGCTGACAGCTGACTGTGAAACATTGAGGTTCTGAGCAGCATCCACTTGCTGACTTCCGGTTTGCAACATGCCTATGCCTATCCATCTCTGCTGTTCTGTCAAACGTTCCATGACGAAGAAAAGAAATTTTATCTGTTGCAGAGTCTTTTTTATACCTGTCCATGGTGAGTAGTGTTCATCAAACCCGAGATACACGCATTTTTGTGAAAAATAATAATGTGTGAACTTTACGGATGGGCCCCACCTCTGTTCTTGGGATTGGCTTACTCATCACGAGTCACCAGGTCAACATGATATTGCACGTGAGAGTGGAGAAGAGCGTGCTCGATATGTCCGTACAAACATTAAAATACGAAATCCACTCTTTTGTAAAATAATACATACCATCTTAAAATATCCCTAACTTTTTGTGACCAGTATATATATATATATATATATATATATATATATATATACATATATATATATATACATACATATACATATATATATATATATATATATATATATATCGTGGACTTTTACACCATATTACAAAACATCATTCGCATTATTAAAATACAAGGCTAAATTGAAAATACAGATAAAAGTCATTGTCGTGGAACGAGTTTTGTGTAAACCCACTACTTTGTTAAATCGATATGTCGAGAGCCCAGCCAATCAACGCACAGTTGCTAAGCCGGAATAAATTACAAGAAATTACGCCAGGAAAAACTTAAGCCCTGTTTTTTTTCGGATGTGGGTCGCGGCCATCTTGTTCACGCAAGATGGCGGAATAAAACTGAATAAAATTAGACTGTACGAGGCATGAGACTAAACCGGAGACAACCAATCATTTTGCCCCGCCAGGAACCAACCAAAAGCTTTGCTTAAGCATTCACCTACCTATATAATCGGACGAGATTTTATGCAAAAGCACGCAACCCGACACGAAGCCAGAGAGACGACCGACTGAATAAGAGGAGCTGTCAACTTTGATTTATAGCTTACCTGGAGTGCATTGACCTGCAGCCTGCTTCGCTAAGTCGAGTCAAAATCTGGCCTTTTTAAATCTTGGAGGGTTTTATTCGTGTCATCAAAACTGAGATCATGGGTCGTCGATCCAGCTGCCTGGAACTCCGCAGGAGCATAGAGGTTGCACAGAATCTACATCTTTGGTCCCCCTCAGTCTTGGGTGGGCTAAAAGAACGATCCTCAGCCGTTGTTGTGTGAACCAAACAAAGAAGAACAGACCTTAGAGAGATGAGTACACATTAGTACCATTTCTGTCAGCATTGTGAGCAAAAATTAGTGTCAGTGACGAGAAAGTGATTTAGCGTAGAAAGAGACAAGATTAACTGCATAGCTAATAAATGTTATAGACGTAATTAACAGCACAGCTGATACTTGTACTATAACTGAATAACAGCACAGCTAATATAATTATTGTTCCTATAATTGGAAAACTTGTAATATCTTTATATATCTATATAAAATATAAATATTTGTAAATCATATGTAAACTTACAAATCCATTACATTCCATTTTCCAACATTCACCCTTCAGCACAAGAGTAGATAGTGTATATACTAAATAAATAATAAGGAAATTGTATTTGAAGACTTGTCAATTTTATCATTGTTAAATAAAATCTGTTTCCTTGTCTTAATATCACAGTTAGTTACACAGCGGAGGTGGCAAGTTATGTCGGTCTCCTCTCTACTAATTTTTCGAGATCAGATCATTCACAGCCGTAACTAATTTGTGATACCAGTTGTTCTCTCAGACACTGGGACTTCACCATTTTCTGCAGAAATTCTATTTCTGTAATTGTCAGTACTATACTGATCCAATAGCCAAATAAAACCTCTCGCCGCACTGGGGGCTCGTTCCTAGGAGATTTCTGTATATCTTGAGCCATACTTAGTCTATTCATCTATCTACACTCTATCTTGTGCCACCCATAGATAATTAAAGAAACGAATTTTTTGAAAAAAAATCATAAATAGGATTTTTAAAAATTATTTTCTTAGGAGGAGTACCATTTAGTACTCAGTAAATAGTTGATGCTCACAAAGTTGCACGGAAATTTTTTGTTCATTTAAATTAATTAAGTTTAATTACAATAATTTGGTTATAGTAAATTTACATACCCTCTCTAAGTAACGCCATGGCTGATCTAGTGAAGTTCAGGACTGCGGTCATGCAGATGGGTAAGGAATTAAATATGACAGGTGATGCTCTTATTCAGTATGTCACAACAGAAATGGACAAACACATGGATAGAGAGGAAAGGAAATTACAAGCAGAGAGAGACCATCAGTTGAGATTAAAAGAGCTTGAAATTCAGGCAACTACTGGCAATAATGGTGGTAGCTCACCTCACTCTGAGAGCAGCTCCAGCCAGAGCACCTCAAGTATGGCTAAGAATTTTCATCTGGATCCATTTGTTGAGAAAGAAGACGCCATTGAGTCGTACCTGGATAGATACGAAAGACTTGCCACTACGTATGGCTTAGTGAAAGAAAAGTGGAGTCTTAAACTATCTCAGGGATTGAGAGGTGTGGCCTACGATGTATATTTGAAGCTCTCAAGAAATGACCAGGAAGATTACGAAATCCTGAAGCAGGCACTGCTTGAGAGATATGAAAAGAACTCAGAATCATATAGAAAGAAATTCCGAACAGCTAAACTTCTTCCAGGAGAAAACTATCACCAACTCTCTGCTAGATTGGAAACCTATTTGGAAAAATGGAGTAGTTTAGGAAAGTGTCAGGATCTGAAAGAAATGGTAATGATGGAGCAATTGAAAGAGTCCATGCCTCAAGAAATGAGGAAGTTTATCATGGAACAAGGAGCAGAGAGATTGGGAGATATTGTAACTGTTGCTGAGAGATATCAAGCAGCTCAGGCAGAATTATTAGGAAACAGGAAGAAGCAGGGTGAAAACTTCAAATCACCACAAAACTATACCAAATATGAAGAAAAGGACCATACCACAAAAAACAAACAAAGATTTGACCAAAAGGACAAAAACCCTCTAAGATCGGATAAGACACCTTACCGGAAGGAAGGAAAGTGGTGTAAAACTTGTCTAATGAGTAACCACAATACTGCGGACTGCAGAAGGAAGAATCCTCCTCATCATGCTGCATGTCTTACAACAGGGAATCAGGGAAGGAAGGAAATGGCAGTAAGTCAGAAAGACTTCCATCATTCCCCTGTCTGTGAGGAAGTGACCGTGAATGGCACTCAAGTACTGTGTTTATATGACACAGGATTGGACTTTGATTCAGTGTGTGCTCTTCTCTAGTGAGTCCTGACCAGATAACCACAGAAACAGTGGAAATCAGAGGACCGATCAAGGGAGCAAGAACCATGACACTACCCATAGCTCGAATCAACATAAGATCTCGCTATGTGGAAGGAGAAATCAAAGCAGCAGTGATGGACGACCCTATTTACCCTTTGATTTTGGGGTGTAGGTATGTTTTCCTTGGAGAACCTATAAAACCTGTAGTTATGGCAACAGTCCAGATCAGGGAAAGCTCCAGGAAAATGGAGGAGAATCCTATCAATACTCATCCAGAAGAGATGAAAAAGGCTCAAGCAGCAGACAGCACATTGAAGCCTTGTTTTGGCAAATTGCCTAAAGCACATAACTCTCCAGAGAAAGGAGACTTGTATATGAAGAATGGCCTACTATACAGAAAAGCTGGAACAGGACCTAAAGGGCATGGACAGCTTGTAGTGCCAAAATGTTACAGGGAGAAGGTTATGACGCTAGGACATGCTATACCCTTCAGTGGACATATGGGGATAGGGGCCACTGGACAAAGGATAGCCTGTCACTACTTTTGGCCAGGAATTACAGAGGACATAAAAAGCTATGTAAGATCCTGTCCAGAATGCCAAAGAGTAGCTCCTAAGCATAGGACTGCACCAGCTACACTGGGAGAAATGCCTATTATGGGAACCCCGTTTGAACGTGTTGCAGTAGATATTGTTGGACCCCTCACTAGGACCAAGAAGAGAAATGCTTACATCTTAACCTTGGTTGATACTTGCTCTATGTGGGGGAGAAGCAGTGGCCATGTCAGCTATAGATTCAAAGCACGTGGCAGAGGCCCTGTTGACAATATTTACCCGATTAGGTTTCCCGCATCAGATATTGACTGACAATGGGTCTCAGTTTAAGGGAAAGCTAACACAATAAGTATTCAGGATATTTCAAGCCAGGCACTATCATTGTAGTCCCTACCATGCCCAAGGGAACGGTCAAGTAGAGCGGTTCAATGGTACGCTAATTTCAATCCTTAGAAAGCTGGCGAGTGAAAAACCTGATACTTGGGATACATACTTACCCGCTGCACTATTTGCATATAGGGAAGTACCCCACACTTCAACTAGATTGGCTCCAGCTACATTGTTGTTTGGAAGACCAATAAAAGGTCCACTGGAAGCATTGCTGCGGACATGGACTGATGAAAAGGCAGAGGAAACAGTGACTTCCTCATACCAGTACGTCAACGAGTTGACATCTCGATTGAAAGCAGGTTGGAAACTGGCCAATGATAACTTAAGACAGGCCAGGAGGAAGCATGCTGCCTACTACAACAAAAAAGCAAAGGATAGGGAACTGGAGGTGGATGAAAAGGTGTTATTACTGTTGCCAAGCAGCAATAATAAATTGCAGATTGGATGGCAGGGACCCTATGTCATACTGGAGAAACTTTCTAGGACCAATTATAAGATTGACAAGAAAGGAAAGGAAAAGGTATATCATGTCAATCTTCTTAAAAAATACTATGACAAGGAATCATCAGAAGTTGTACATATCATGACCCTAGCCATTGCAACAGAAATGCACGGTGAACCACTTCACTCTATGGAGTATCCACTCACAACTACAGAGGATTATGTTCAAGCAAATATTAGTGAACATTTAACTCCAGAGCAGAAGAAGAGGGTTCAGAAAGTGTTGGAAACCCATGCTGATGTGCTCACAGATTAGCCAGGTCGAACGAATCTGTTAGAGTACGACATGAAGGTTACAGACCCTACCCCAGTATGCATGAGAACATACCCTATACCCTATGCGAAAGCCCAAGCACTAAGGGAGGAAGTTGATTATCTGTTGAAGGAGAAAATTATCTCGAAGTCAGACTCTCCCTATAGCTCAAGTGTGGTGCTATTGAGAAAACCGAGTGGTGAACACAGGTTATGTATTGACTACCGGAAGCTTAATGCGATCACAGAATCTCAGGTGGATCCATTACCTGACACCAACCAGCTGTTCTCTACACTGAGTAAGGCTAGGTATTTATCGAAGGTAGATCTAAGCAAGGGATACTACCAAATACCAGTGAAACCAGAAATTAGGAAAATGCTGGCATTTAGTACATCAGACGGACACTACGAGTTTAATGTACTACCCTTTGGGCTAAAAAATGCTCCCAGTATCTTTTCAAGAATGATGAGGAAATTATTGGAACCTCTACAAAATCCCCATATCACTAACTTTATGGATGACATTCTTGTTGCTACAAACACATTTGAAGAGCATATAGTAGCGCTCTCCATGTTGTTTGACAGACTGAGAGCCACTGGATTGACTGCACGTCCAACCAAGTGCTATATCGGTTGTAAGGAGTTGGAATTCTTAGGTCACACTATTTCTACAGGTCATATGTCTCCTGACCCAAAGAATATAGAGAAGTTAAAGAAGGCACCCAGACCTCAAACGAAGAAAGATGTGAGATCATTCGTGTCATTATGTGGGTTCTATCAGAAGTACATACCCAACTTTAACTCTCTGTGTGCACCATTAACTAACTTAACTAAGAAAGGACAGCCTGACAAAATTCCATGGAATGCTGATTGTGAAAAAGCTTACACAGAGCTAAAAGCAAAACTCACCAGCAAACCAATCCTTACGCTACCCGATATCACACAGGAATTTGTATTAAGGACGGACGCTAGCAGTATAGGTATTGGTGCAACTCTCTTGCAGAAATAAAAAGCCCTGCCGGAGGAACTTTTACCAGTCGCCTACGCCAGTAGGAAGCTGAATGCAGCTGAGTTGAACTACTCGACCATAGAGAAAGAATGTTTGGCTCTAATTTGGTCCATCGACAAATTTTCACCTTACCTGTATGGGACACACTTCATTGTCCAAAGCGATCATCAGCCTTTAACATTCTTGGCTGCATCTAAAAAGTTAAATTCGAGATTGTTAAGGTGGAGTCTACTTCTGGCGCCTTATTCCTTTACCGTGAATTACATTCCGGGAAGAGGCAATGTAGGAGCTGATTTTTTAAGTCGACACCCTATTACTATGGAAGGACAGACGCAAAAAGATTAACTACAGCAGGGGTTTACACTTCAGCTATGACAGGTCACAGCTAAGAAAGGATGAGGCTATGTCGTGGAACGAGTTGTGTAAACCCACTACTTTGTTAAATCCCTATGTCGAGAGCCCAGCCAATCAACGCACAGTTGCTAAGCCGGAATAAATTACAAGAAGTTACGCCAGGAAAAACTTAAGCCCTGTTTTTTCGGATGTGGGTCGCGGCCATCTTGTTCACGCAAGATGGCGGAATAAAACTGAATAAAATTAGACTGTACAAGACATGAGACTAAACCGGAGACAACCAATCATTTTGCCCCGCCAGGAACCAACCAAAAGCTTTGCTTAAGCATTCACCTACCTATATAATCGGGCGAGATTTTATGCAAAAGCACGCAACCCGACACGAAGCCAGAGAGACGACCGACTGAATAAGAGGAGCTGTCAACTTTGATTTATAGCTTACCTGGAGTGCATTGACCTGCAGCCTGCTTCACTAAGTCGAGTCAAAATCTGGCCTGTTTAAATCTTGGAGGGTTTTATTCGTGTCATCAAAACTGAGATCGTGGGTCGTCAATCCAGCTGCCTGGAACTCCGCAGGAGCATAGAGGTTGCACAGAATCTACATCTTTGGTCCCCCTCAGTCTTGGGTGGGCTAAAGGAACGATCCTCAGCCATTGTTGTGTGAACCAAACAAAGAAGAACAGACCTTAGAGAGATGAGTACACATTAGTACCATTTCTGTCAGCATTGTGAGCAAAAATTAGTGTCAGTGACGAGAAAGTGATTTAGCGTAGAAAGAGACAAGATTAACAGCATAGCTAATAAATGTTATAGACGTAATTAACAGCACAGCTGATACTTGTACTATAACTGAATAACAGCACAGCTGATATAATTATTGTTCCTATAATTGGAAAACTTGTAATATCTTTATATATCTATATAAAATGTAAATATTTGTAAATCATATGTAAACTTACAAATCCATTACATTCCATTTTCCAACATTCACCCTTCAGCACAAGAGTAGATAGTGTATATACTAAATAAATAATAAGGAAATTGTATTTGAAGACTTGTCAATTTTATCATTGTTAAATAAAATCTGTTTCCTTGTCTTAATATCACAGTTAGTTACACAGCGGAGGTGGCAAGTTATGTCGGTCTCCTCTCTACTATTTTTTCGAGATCAGATCATTCACAGCCGTAACTAATTTGTGATACCAGTTGTTCTCTCAGACACTGGGACTTCACCATTTTCTGTAGAAATTCTATTTCTGTAATTGTCAGTACTATACTAATCCAATAGCCAAATAAAAAACCTCTCGCCACAGTCATATACACTCATACACACATACTCCTACCAAAGGTCTACTTTCATTAACATAATAATAAAACAGCCAACGTGTGATATATACATTCATGATTAAAATGTTAGGCAATGCTGTGGGATTTTTTTTGTGTGTGTGTGTGTCCTGAATTTAAAGGTATGAGGAGTACAATACCAGCGTCAAAGACTTCCGACGAACACACTTAGGGATCAATGGGCAAGGTCAGACCTTGACACTTTAAAGACAGCAAGAGCTGTGGTCAACATGACCTCCCGCGAATATATGAGTAGTTTAAAAGGTCGAGTTGAAGTACTTGAGAGGATAGGGGAAACTGGGGAAGAGAGGGGGCACAGAAGGCAGAAAGCGGACTTACAAAATAGACAGAGAATGAGATAGTAGTGAGACGGAGGGAGAGCCGTTGGGGAAGGAAAGAGTCGTTTTACGAATCAAGGCTGCCTCGTTAAGGAAGAGGTACCATCATCTCAGGGGCTATTGATAAAACTTTCTGACGAAAAATGTGCAGAAATAAACCAGCGTTGAAAATAAGATGATTAAACATGGCAAGATTCCGAAAACACCAAATCTGATTCCGAAATTCTGATAAAAAAATCAAGATCAATGTGTGTATGCTATTTTCTGCTTTCGGAATTATGTTTAACATGATTGCTTTGTAGATATCTGATTTTTGTGATGTTTGTAAATCGATGATTTTCTGCAGTAGTTTCATTGTAGGTGTGATTGTATTGCATTAAAAAACAAATGATCTTCTGTTTCTTGGATGCTTTTCCTATATAGCTGACATTTTGTTATTTGGTTGGATCTGTGTGCTTCTCGTTTTGTTGTGGGTGTCATGTTGTATATTAGTCTAAAAGTGACCTCTCTGGCTTTAGCAGTGATTTTTGGGTTGTGCAAGTTAGTGAAGATTTCGGTGTAATTTTTTATAGCATATTTCTGTCCTCTTTTAATTCTTAGGTGTAATGGTGGTGCTTGGAGTTTAACTAAATGTTTATATATTGCATTTGTTTTCTGGTGAATTAATTTTTCATGTCCTTGGATGGCTTGTATGTATGTCTTATAAAATGAGGGCATAGGGCCGAAGTGATGAGGGATTGCATTGTTCAGTGGTCTCAGTTTGGAAAGTCTGAGTCCCGTGTAATAATGAGCTAGTGTGTGTCGTTCAAAGGGTGTTTGATGATGCTGCCTGTGTGTTTAATTCTGAGTGCCTGGATCTTTGTTTCTATGTCTTGAAGGGCAGTCCCGCCGTGTTTCTTTTCTTGTATAAGTGTCTTGTGTTTAATGATGTAAATTGTGCGACCAAAAACGAATGCTCTGACCTGTTTGTTTAAATCTGTGATAGTCTGTTTTGGGGGGTCGAAAACTGTGGCAATGTAAAGTAGCTTAGGGAAAATGTATGTATTTACAATTAAACTTCGTCTAAAAATAGTTGTGGTTTTGTATTTGTATCTGTGCAGCATGTCTCGTATTTTGGATGTTAGATTTTTCCATGTGTCTCTGTTTGTGCGATTTGGGTGTGAGGGAAAAGTTATACCATAGATTTTGATGTTGTTTGTTGGTGTTAGTCCAGAGGGAAAGTCTGCTTTGTTCTTCCATTTGCCAATGCCAATTTTTGTTGATTTTTGAACATTTACTTTTGCTCCGCTACCTTTGCTAAAGTCTGTGAATGTGTTTAGGATAATTTCTATAGACTTTTTGTTTGGTGGGAAAAAGATGGTGTCGTCTGAATAGGCGAGCAACTTTTGTTTACCTTTCCCTTGTGTGAAATTTCCCTTAATAGATCTGTCTTTTCTAATGTTCTCTAGTAGTGGTTCTAGTGCAAGAACATACAGTAAAGGAGAGAGAGAGTACATCCCTGCCTTACAGATCTTGTTAGTCTGAAAGTGTTAGTTAATGTATGATTTACTAACACTTTGCTCTCGGGCTTCATGTACAGAATATTAATCCATTGTCTGAAGTGCTCACCTATGTTGCAATGTAGTAATGTTTTGCGGAGGTATGAGTGTGATATTCTATCAAAGGCTTTCTCCTGGTCAAAGGAAAGAACCGAAGACTGTATAATAGAGAACTACGAGGGTAGATATTAGAGAGTTATTTTTTCTTGGTTATCAAGGGTGGCTGTGGATTTTCGTGTGAAAGGCTCGTCTGTCTAATCGCGAGGCAAAATCAGTACCATTAAAATGTCATAGTTTAAAAAAAAGTGCTACATTAATACTGATTTTTGTTTCTATTTCCCATTAAATTAAAAGTGTGTATTTAACATTTTTAATTATGTTGTAAAACATGCGAACGTATGGTTATTAATTACAAGCATGAAATAATAGTTGTAACAGTTGTGTTACGTCCCTTGATTTCTGTAGAATGTCTCTATCCCTTGATTAAGACCCCTGAGAATGACCTGGCTTGTTTACATGTTATAAGAAAACTTTAAATTAAATCTATGTCATAATTACAATATTACATTTTGAAATAGCTACATGGCGTTGCCCGGCAGTAATTAAAGAGACTCTCTGCCAAATTGCATTTAGAAATAATATGCCATGCAGATTTGTATTAAGAACATAGAAAGAAGGAAACATATTTTGCCTTTTATTTATATAAATTATTTTGCACCTGACACCTGTTGACCCTGATGCTCTGTGGGAAAGTGTCAAAAATTCATGATCCTGTTGTCATTGACGACAGCTAATGCATATACGTTTTGACACTTCTCACGTCTCAGTTAAGTAACCTAACTGATGATAGGAAACTCTCTACAGAGCGATATAGCAGGAGGCAATCTGATCATCAGAAGATGTCCCCGTCGATCAAGTGTTTCGGTCCTTTTACTCTTCTTTACACTCTAAGGGGGGCGGGCCCACTTGGGTCATTGACTACCAAGTGTCTCAGCCTCCTGTTGTCTTGTATCGAAAATGAACCCATTTCACTTTGGTAGCAAATTTAAAATCCACAACTCCGCCCGCCTTGGAGGCAATTGTGAAAGTAACAAAGAGAAGACAAATTATTCCGTTCGTTCCGCCGCACACCACGACTAAGGACAGACACTGACACACCTGCGCGAAGCCGACGAGGCTAGCCACTGTGCGCTAGCAATTGAAATTCTGTGCCCAACACCTCTTATAATATACGTCGCGTGTTGCCCGTCAGTCACAGCCCTTTCACCAGTACACCGAAAAACTCAACGTATTGTGGACTTAGAAAAATTCCTGGTGTTTTCTGTGCCGCAGAGTTTACTGTCACGATTTCCATTGCCCATTGCGGTTGTTCCACAGCCAGCATGATGCCTTTTCGGCAGTTTCACTAAGCCTCTTCAGTGCTACTGTACTACTGCTAGTGTTCTCATTGGCAGATGTTCATTTTTTTTATAGTTACATCTATATTCCTTTTTCTATAAATGCAATTAAAACGTCACCCCAAATTATATTACTTTGTTTTTGGAACTATTTCGTGTGCTCTCCAAAAGTGTGAGAACCACTGTATAAAACTTCAAATAACTGTCACTTAAAGTTACCAGGAGTGTACAATGTACCAAGTGATCTGCACGCGATTCTACCAAACAACGGGAGCGGTGCATTTGTTTTGTCTATCCAAAATGACCCCTACTGACCTCAAGTGTTGTCAACAGACTGAACCACATTTTAGTTTTGTAACAATAAATGCGAGAAATAATGCTGCACGCTTTCATTGTGCGTTATGAATTAGCTTTTAAGATTATAACATATAGGCTACATGAAACTCTCTAAGATTATAACATATTATGAAACTCTCTAAGATTATAACATATATATATGAAACTCTCTAAGATTATAACATATATATGAAACTCTCTAAGATTATAACATATATATGAAACTCTCTAAGATTATAATATATATATGAAACTCTCTAAGATTATAACATATAGCCTATATGAAACTCTCTAAGATTATAACATATATATGAAACTCTCTAAGATTATAACATATATATGAAACTCTCTAAGATTATAACATATATATGAAACTCTCTATCCTACAAGAATAATACTCCAGGTGGAGTATAATAAATGCATACAGACTGATGGTGCAGGCGGAGCATGGTGTAAACTGTCACAGTTATATCAGAGCACAACTGCCAATCAGCAGAAAAAGTTCTGCCCAACTCTGGTGCAGCGTTGATAAATATCAAGCTTTGAAAAGAACTAATGGTTTTTGATCAGCTAACTTGATGAGGCACTGAGCAATAGGTACAGGATAATTATATCTTACCTTCAGCGTTTTCATATTTTTTATATTTTACGACAACGATTTCAATGACAGGTGTTCTCTTTACACGAGTTAGTTAATAACAAAACTTTAAAAAACAAAAAACTTACCTGTCCAAGTAATGGACTCTCCCAGGTCGTTTTCCTGTCGTCATGATTGGATTGTTGACAGCCCAAAAATAGTCCGATATAGACTTACAGTGCCTACAAAATGGTGGCGAGTTCTTCAACTCGTGTTTCTTCCTGGACGATAGTTGGAACGATCCTTATCAGCATTTCCATCGTGTGTATAATTTTTGCAGAAGCCTATCCATATTGGCAGCAGTCAGAAAAGACACGGGAGACAGGAATTCCAAGTGTAGGACTGTGGCAAGTTTGTTTCCGTGATGATGGCTACCCTGCACCTGTTTGGGCAAAAGATGGTTTGGGGAAGCGGTATTATGGCTGTAACTATGTGTTCGACAGGGATCTGCGAATGATTCGTGACTGGATATACCCGGGTATTTCTTTGTTTAACTTATTATATTGTATGTAATTAAACTTTCAGTTTTGACCTGCGGCACCACGCTTTTGCATAATACAGAACTTTGAATCTTTTTGCATATGTACTTCCTTGTTAGGGGGACATAACTTTTGACTTTATTTTAACGATTAACCAATACCAGACAATGGCTGTAAAAGATCAAGAACGACAATCAAGACGCTGTAAACTTTAATACGCGAATTCTAGCGCATAATAGAAGTGACATGGTCTGAGTTAGAACCTCAGTGTGGTACAGTTGGAAAGAACAAGTGGTGAGAAGACGAGTTGGATAGGGCACCCACTGACGAAATCTGTTAATAACATTACAAGGCAGACCTTGTTCTATAGCCTAATCATCAGGTGAAGAGAGGAAGTGTGAGACCAAAAACCGTATGGAGAAGGGAAGGATAGGATCCTGTTACACGCCCATTGAGGCATATTGGGAATATGGTGTTAGGCCCATATTTTCTTGACCATTGTCACACTAGGAGTGATGTGGTTAGCATCATGCCGGCCGTCTTAACCTTCCAAGAGTTGCTCTGGTACCCAATTTTTGAGGCTGGGTCAACCCCAAAGCCGTTTGCAGTCTTAAAAATCCCACCTCAACTGGGGATCGAACCAAGGACCAACGAGCTAGGAAGCCAGTGCACTAACCATATGGAGAAGGGAAGACCATAAATGAATGGTTCAGGGCAGGAAAGCTGTGCATGGAAGTCATTGAAGGACTATGCTCCACATGGAGCTGAAGATGTTTGAGGACAGTGAGAGATTGTTTGACTTGAAGCAACAATTTGTGGTTTTCTATTTTAAATTCTCGTTACAAGCAGCAGTGGACGGAGCTACAGTGAAAGAGACTTACTTACTTACTTAGTCGTTCCCCTTCTACCGTGAGGTGTAGAGGTTTGGAAGAGAGAGCGCCAGACTATTCTATCGGCTGTCTTCCTCCTGACCTGGTTCCATTCTAGTCCTCGGTCCTTCAAAGATTGTCTAATGTTGTCCTCCCAGCGGACTCTGGGTCGTCCTCGGGGTCTGGATCCTTGGCTCTTTGTTTCCTATGCTTGTCGTGGTAGCCGATCTTCTCACATTCTGCAGACATGGCCAAACCATCTTAATTGGGACTGTTCTACTTGGGTCTGTAGGGGGTGGCATTTTAGGCCTTGACGTATCATCTGGTTGCGTACCATGTCTCTTCTTGTTACTTCAACCACCTTCCTCAGATACCTCATTTCTGAGGTTTGGATCTGGCTTTTATGGGTTGTAGTCATTGCCCATGACTCGCATCCATATGTGAAAGAGACAACAAGCACAAATTAAGTGGGGCCACCTTATGTAATGGGCTTAACAGCTATAAATGACATTGTAAATCTGTATCAAGTTGTAACTAGGCCTAAACAATATATTGTAAATCTGTAACAAGTTGTAACTAGGCCTAAACAATATATTGTAAATCTGTATCAAGTTGTAACTAGGCCTAAACAATATATTGTAAATGTGTATCAAGTTGTAACTAGGCCTAAACAATATATTGTAAATCTGTAACAAGTTGTAACTAGGCCTAAACAATATATTGTAAATCTGTATCAAGTTGTAACTAGGCCTAAACAACATATTGTAAATCTGTAACAAGTTGTAACTAGGCATACCAACTTTTCCTTCATCATCATCAGTATCCTTTAACTTCCCAAGAAGAATATACCTTCAACAAATCTGTTCCCGATCCTTTTGACCTGCGCCATCTACTGATTATCTCTCCATGTCTTCTGTAGCGCTTTTATTTCTGTCTCCAGGTGTTGTGATGTTTAGCTGAGGAACAAATCAAATTAAAAGTAATTATTTAAAAGTGAGAGCCCCTCTGACCACTACTTTCCAGGGTCCCCTTGACACTGGGTGGAGTTTACACCACTGAAAGCAGTTATACCAGAATTTTTAGAGGCATTTTTTCTTTAATTCAAGCAGTTCTACTATTTCTATCTTTGTTTTAATTGTTATTGTTGTGACATGTTACGGTAAAACTTCCATATATGTGTGACATAAAGAAGAAAGATTGTGTATCAGAATTACACACTTTTCCAGGACATGATGAGTTAAAGTATATTATTATTTTTTAAAACAAGAAAGAAGCAAGCAGTTGGGGGGCGGGGAGGCGGGTGGGGGGGGGGGGGGGGGGGGGGGGGGGGGGGGGGGGGGGAACACAGGTAGGCAGTAGTCATTACATAGCTACTGAAAAACACAACAGGTAGGCAGTAGTCATTACATAGCTACTGAAAAACACAACAGGTAGGCAGTAGTCATTACATAGCTTCTGAAAAACACAACAGGTAGGCAGTAGTCATTACATAGCTACTGAAAAACACAACAGGTAGGCAGTAGTCATTACATAGCTACTGAAAAACACAACAGGTAGGCAGTAGTTATTACATAGCTACTGAAAAACACAACAGGTAGGCAGTAGTCATTACATAGCTACTGAAAAACACAACAGGTAGGCAGTAGTCATTACATAGCTACTGAAAAAACACAACAGGTAGGCAGTAGTCATTACATAGCTACTGAAAAACACTACAGGTAGGCAGTAGTCGTTACATAACTACTGAAAAACAACAGGTAGGCAGTAGTCATTACATAGCTACTGAAAAACACTACAGGTAGGCAGTAGTCGTTACATAACTACTGAAAAACAACAGGTAGGCAGTAGTCATTACATAGCTACTGAAAAACACAACAGGTAGGCAGTAGTCGTTACATAGCTACTGAAAAACACAACATGTAGGCAGTAGTCATTACATAGCTACTGAAAAACACAACAGGTAGGCAGTAGTCATTACATAGCTACTGAAAAACACAACATGTAGGCAGTAGTCATTACATAGCTACTGAAAAACACTACAGGTAGGCAGTAGTCATGACATAGATGTGCTACTGAAAAACACAACAGGTAGGCAGTAGTCATTACATAGCTACTGAAAAACACAACAGGTAGGCAGTAGTCATTACATAGCTACTGAAAAACACAACAGGTAGGCAGTAGTCATTACATAGACATGCTACTGAAAAACACAACAGGTAGGCAGTAGTCATGACATAGACATGCTACTGAAAAACACAACAGGTAGGCAGTAGTCATGATATAGCTACTGAAAAATACAACAGGTAGGCAGTAGTCATGACATAGACGTGCTACTGAAAAACACAACAGGTAAACAGTAGTCATGACATGGACGTGCTACTGAAAAACACAACAGGTAGGCAGTAGTCATGACATAGACGTGCTACTTAAAAATACAGCAGGTTGGAAGTAGTCATGACATAGACATGCTACTGAAAAACACAACAGGTAGGCAGTAGTCATGACATAGACGTGCTACTGAAAAACACAACAGGTAGGCAGTAGTCATGACATAGACGTGCTACTGAAAAACACAACAGGTAGGCAGTAGTCATTACATAGACGTGCTACTGAAAAACACAACAGGTAGGCAGTAGTCATGACAAAGACGTGCTACTGAAAAACACACGGAGAAGTGAACTAGAGACAGCAGTGAAAGGGATATAGAAGACATTGAGTGGATGGTACAGGTCAGGGTGACCTCGTGTTGAAGGTCTATGCTCCTTGGAGACCTGAGACTCATGATGATGATAACACACACACACACACGCTGTGATGAAGGTAAGAATAATTTTATGGCAATAACACACAGACAAGCTTTGAACCACCATTACAGATGATGGGGTTTGAAGAAAGATATACAGAAATGATTCTCCTATACATAGGATGAGGTTTGAAGAAAGATATACACACATGATTCTCCATTACAGATGATGTGGTTTGAGAAGAGACAAAAAGCTATGAACCTGAATTATAAATTATGAGATTTAAAGAGGCATACACACATAGATATAATTGTTATAGTTAAAAGATATTTGTGATAAAAGTTTAAGCAGATTTTTGAGCTGTCACTTGTTAATTGATTATTATATCATTCTGAGCTATCATTATCTATGTCCTTTATGCACCTAATAAATGATATTGCCCCTGGAGCTTGCACCAAACATTCACATACTCTTACTGTGGTGGTTTATGTAACAATGTGTTGTGCATGATGATGATGTCAGACTCATACACAACCTCATATTAGTCACCTTGTACATGATGAGGTTGTCAGCCTCATACACAACCTCATATTAGTCACCTTGTACATGATGAGGTTGTCAGACTCATACACAACCTCATATTAGTCACCTTGTACATGATGAGGTTGTCAGCCTCATACACAACCTCTATTAGTCACCTTGTACATGATGATGTTGTCACTCATACACAACCTCATATTAGTCACCTTGTACATGATGAGGTTGTCAGACTCATACACAACCTCATATTAGTCACCTTGTACATGATGAGGTTGTCAGCCTCATACACAACCTCATATTAGTCACCTTGTACATGATGATGTTGTCACTCATACACAACCTCATATTAGTCACCTTGTACATGATGATGTTGTCAGACTCATACACAACCTCATATTAGTCAACCTTGTACATGATGAGGTTGTCAGCCTCATACACAACCTCATATTAGTCACCTTGTACATGATGAGGTTGTCAGCCTCATACACAACCTCATATTAGTTACCTTGTACAACATTCCTGTGGACGCTGTAGTGTTGTTCTTTCTTTGTCTTATCATAGACCTCAGGGGGCTGCATGGGGTTGTCTGTTATTTGATTATTATGTAGTACTAAGTTATGCTCTATGTTTATTTTTGTCACATCCAGCCTGGTTCATTGTTGTGGTGTTGTTTGTGACGCTTGGACTACTGCTGCAACCATTGGCCATTGTCTTCAACATTCTGTATTATGTGCAAGTTATCAGTGCACATGTGGACCATCTGCTACTTCTGATTTCATGTATTCTCAGTGTGGTTACAGGTAACTGTTTTTAAACAGTGTAGATCACATGTTCTCAACATTTTTGGTCCCTGGCCACCTTGGCTTTCATTAAACCTTCCCATACCACCATATTCAGTAGTCCAGAAAATACAGTCTAGAGTTCATGCATATGCACAAAAGAAATTAAACAAATTAATTTTTTATAAAGAAAACTGTATTCGGTACATAACTTTTTTTTAGGACTGTATCAAGTTAAATGTTTATCAGATCAAATTCAAATAAATTAGTGAGACACTTGAATGTGTTTCTTATCAACCAACAGTTTTATTCTTGGTAACATTGCCACCATTGATATCCAGTTACTATGTTCAACCTCCAGTTTGTTTCTTGCTGTGGATTTGATTGAGAACAGGACTCGCAATTTTGTTTCTTATACACAACTTATTTCACAAACATTATTTTTTGAATGTTTCAGTAGGACAATATAGTTATTTACCAAATATTGCCTGTACCCCCTTGACAAGCTTCTCTTACCCCCTGGGTGTAAGTAAACCCCAGTTGAGGAACCCCTTGTGAAGACTAAATCTCAGACACTAAAGTCTGTTAGAGAATCGTGCCATGTTTGTGGAGCCAATATTGTATGGGTGGGAATACTCAACACTCATCACACAAGAAACAAGTGGGAATACTCAACACTCGTCACACAAGAAACAAGTGGGAATACTCAACACTCGTCACACAAGAAACAAGAAGAAGAAAAAAAACATGCTTGTATAATCAGGTGAATTTCTTTCCTTCTCATCTCACTCTTTATGGAGCATAGCCACTACCGCAGCAAGTTACTTGCAGGACGCCTGCATCAGAACATTTATAACCTCTTACAATGTTGTTTCTTTAGCAATTAGTTTTACATGATGTGGTCGCTAGCCTACATCAGAACATTTATAAACTCTTACAGCGTTGTTTCTTTAGCAATTAGTTTTACATGATATGGTCGCTAGCTTACATCAGAACATTTATAAACTCTTACAGCGTTGTTTCTTTAGCAATTAGTTTTACATGATGTGGTTGCTAGCCTACATCAGAACATTTATAAACTCTTACAGCGTTGTTTCTTTAGCAATTAGTTTTACATGATGTGGTCGCTAACCTACATCAGAACATTTATAAACTCTTACAGTGTTGTTTCTTTAGCAATTAGTTTTACATGATGTGGTCGCTAGTCTACATCAGAACATTTATAACCTCTTACAGCGTTGTTTCTTTAGCAATTAGTTTTACATGATGTGGTTGCTAGCCTACATCAGAACATTTATAAACTCTTACAGTGTTGTTTCTTTAGCAATTAGTTTTACATGATGTGGTCGCTAGCCTACATCAGAACATTTATAAACTCTTACAGCGTTGTTTCTTTAGCAGTTAGTTTTACATGATGTCGCTAGCGTACATCAGAACATTTATAAACTCTTACAGTGTTGTTTCTTTAGCAATTAGTTTTACATGATGTGGTCGCTAGCCTACATCAGAACATTTATAAACTCTTACAGCGTTGTTTCTTTTAGCAATTAGTTTTACATGATGTGGTCGGTAGCCTACATCAAAACATTTATAAACTCTTACAGTGTTGTTTCTTTAGCAATTAGTTTTACATGATGTGGTCGCTAGCCTACATCAGAACATTTATAAACTCTTACAGTGTTGTTTCTTTAGCAATTAGTTTTACATGATGTGGTCGCTAGCCTCACGCACAACCTTAAATTAGTCGCTGCCTGTAAGATATTTGGAGACACAGCAGTCCTATTATTTCTGTTGTTTCCTCATATGCCCCCTGGGAAATATACAGGCACGTTTGCTTTGCTCATTATTATCACATTTTATTATCAGAATATTAGCAGTATCTGACTCTACAAATCTTATTCAGAAGATGGTAATATTTAACACTGTACAGATCTTGGCACTAGTCCTTCAAACTTGTAAAACATATTCCTTCAATGCAAAAGAATATCCAGAGTTCTTGTCATCAGTCTTCCTCTTCTTTAATCCTTAGCAGCCAACTGTCAAAGCAGTCCATGGCCATCACGCCTTGTGGCATCTTGTAGGGCAGCAACAAACTGCTTCCACTTTGTTCAGTCAGCGGCTATCCTTCATACAGTACCCCAGTTCTGGTTCATTCTTTGCATCTTGACCTCCATATTTCTCTGCCATCAGTACATAATGGATTATTACACATGTTGCTTGAAATCATATGACTTCTAAAAATAGTTGTGTGAAGTAGTTTTAAAAACAGGAAAAACATGACTAGCAGTTGAGCTTTGAAAAAACATGGCCTCAGAATTTCAGCTTTAATACTTGTATGTCACTTTCTTTTCCAATCCCTACACAGCATGGAACCATTGATATGCAAAATCTTTAAATACTAAAATGTATCGCAATAAATCAATCACTGCATCTTGCCTCATCTTTACCTCAGACACCCCAGATATTGATCTTGGGCACCTCAGAGACCAGATGTATTTTTCTTTATTTATTTACTCAGAGACACCAGATAGTTTACTTTCTTTGTCTCATGAGAAACCCCAGAAACTACTTGTGGATCGTATTTTCCTTTTGACATTTTATTGTGAATGTTTTACGTTTGTAAGGTCTCTGTATTACAAATGTCAAGACTTTTTGCTTGTCACTATCATTTTATTTGCTTTTATTTTATTTGGTTTTTTTCACCACAGGTTTTCTGACTGCTATTGCCATTTTTGTATTTGGCATAAATGCAGCATCTGACAAGACGTGGATGCCACAGCCAGAATCAAACCACCTGTCATATTCTTATGGTGTATGTGCTCTTGTGCCAGTATTGTGTTTCTTTGGTGCTACATGTCATGCTGTGGACTATACAAGGTTGAAATTTTACAAGCACCGAGATGCCAGAGCAAAGGTGTACACAAGAGGAGATTTAAAGTACTGATCAGTGGAATGAGAGATTGCCTGTATAATAATTTTTTTTATTAGCCTAGTGAGAGCTGCCGAGAGAAGAGTTGCTCATTGATGGAAGTTAGAAGTTCCCAGAGAAGAGTTGCTCATTGATGGAAGTTAGAAGTTCACAGAGAAGAGTTGCTCATTGATGGAAGTTAGAAGTTCACAGAGGAGTGTTATCGCATTATTTAGTCAAGTGAGAATGGTGAATACCAAGAGGATTATGGATTAATGGATTGGGAATTAATGAAAGAACAGTTAAATTATTGATTGTTGGAGTGAGAAAACCAGGAGCAGGATTACTGATTAATGGAGCGAGATAATGCAGTGAACAAGTTTATAGATTAGTGGAGTGAGTAGTATCAAGTGGACGATGATGCAGAGAGGAAGATCATGATGGATGTCACTGGTTATAAATATCAGAGTTAAGGTTAATGTTTTTAATGATTTTAGTGTAATGAGAAATACCAGAGGTAAGAATATGTTTTAACGATTTAAGAATGCTGAGACTGCAACAGTAGAGGCTGCTGTTTGTAATGATTTTAATACAGTGAAAAATTCCAGAGTGGAGGAGGATGTTTTTAATGATTTTAGTATAATGGGAAATATCAGAATGGAAGCTTATGTTTTTAATGATTTTAGTATAATGGGAAATGTCCGACTGAAGGATGATGTTTTTAATGATTTTGGTATAATGGGAAATACCAGATTGGATAATAATTTTAAAAACAATGATTTTAATAAATTCAAAAATACTAGAGTGGAGGATGATGTTTTAATGTTGTGAGAAGGTGCCAAGTGAGGCTGAACTTTATTATGTGTGATAGAATTACAGTACAATGGAGTTTTCAAAATAAGGAAGACAGAAGTACAAGGACTTGTGTAAGAGACATAAATGCCACTGTTGACAAGCACTAAACTTAATGTGGAGAAGCTGGGCTACCTAGCAACATGTTCTTCTTCTATTTCTTCAAGTACCATGCAGCCTGGCTTAGATGATAGTGCCTCTTCAGAATTTGTGGTTCCTTGTGCAGTTTATCATTTCTGTTGTTGACTTTAAACTATCCAGCATCTTTTTCCTTTGTTGCCCTCTATCGTCTGTTTTTATCAGTCTTTCCTTTTGTTAATACATGATAAAAAAAGTGGTATGCTTCCTTCAGATACGTAATAAACCTTCTTTGCACCCACCCTGAAGAATAGTTGCATGTCTATTCTTACAGATCTGCTTTTAAGGCCACCATCAAAGCAGGTTATGAAGTCTACATATGTTATCCAGATGGATCCTCTGATGAGCTAATTGATGCATGCAGGGAGTTTTGCTCCAGCTATGAAACTAAAATTATTCCACTGGAAACAGCTGTAAGCCATCTGAAGACTGTATTTGATGCCTTTCCCCTCAAAGGCTCAAAACATCATTAATTTTACTGACTCAATGTTCTGCCCCTCAAGCTTTAGAAGGCAGTGGATATTGCAGAACTGAATTAGCCAAACTAATTCTAGATGTTGATTAGCTTATCACACCGTGTGGTATCAGAATAGGTATGCAGTGGATCCCTGGTCACTCAAGTACACCAAGTAATGACAGAGCAGACAAATTAGCAAAGGGAATGAGACAAAAACACCACTCACAGCAACAACTCTCCAAATAGCCAAACAGTTCATACATACAACAAAGAAAGAAGCTTGGCTGAACAGATGGGCCATGAGAAACACCGGGAGAGAGGTTTACAGACATGGCTGGTCCTGATCCTAATGACAACATGGGGCTATCTTACAAGGAGGGATCAGAGCACCATTTTTGGGCTCTGAACACAACTTATACCACTCAACTATCACTTGAACACAACATATACCACTCAGCTATCACTTGAACACAACATATACCACTCAACTATCACTTGAACACAACATATACCACTCAACTATCACTTGAACACAACATATACCACTCAACTATCACTTGAACACAACATATACCACTCAACTATCACTTGAACACAACATATACCACTCTATCACTTGAACACAACATATACCACTCAACTATCACTTGAACACAACATATACCACTCAGCTATCACTTGAACACAACATATACCACTCAGCTATCACTTGAACACAACATATACCACTCAGCTATCACTTGAACACAACATATACCACTCAGCTATCACTTGAACACAACATATACCACTCAGCTATCACTTGAACACAACATATACCACTCAACTATCACTTGAACACAACATATACCACTCAGCTATCACTTGAACAGAGTCCAGCCACAACACACTTCAGAGTGCCAGCTATGTACCTACCCCTATGAAACTGTTGACTACCACCTCTTTGAGTGTCCAGCACTGGATGATGTTAGGAAAATGCTCCTTCCTCCGAGGCCAGATATGTGGAACACCTTAAACGGAGCAAAAGAACAATTTACAAAAACATGCAGATGCCACTACATGGCACTGGACCGAAGGGCGAGAGCTCAAACGCCGCTGTATTGATAACAACAACAACAACTTTGCTCACACACCGCCAGCAGAACATCCTCTTTTTATCTGTCCATCTTATTCTTAACATTCTATTTTAAAACCAAATTTCTTTAGGCTCCAGGCATTTACTGTGACAGGATCAGCTAGATTTACTGTGACAGGATCAGCTAGATTTACTGTGACAGGATCAGCTAGATTTACTGTGACAGGATCAGCTAGATTTACTGTGACAGGATCAGCTAGATTTACTGTCACACGATCAGCTAGATTTACTGTGACAGGATCAGCTAGATTTACTGTCACAGGATCAGCTAGATTTACTGTGACAGGATCAGCTAGATTTACTGTGACAGGATCAGCTAGATTTACTGTGACAGGATCAGCTAGATTTACTGTGACAGGATCAGCTAGATTTACTGTGACAGGATCAGCTAGATTTACTGTGACAGGATCAGCTAGATTTACTGTCACAGGATCAGCTAGATTTACTGTCACAGGATCAGCTAGATTTACTGTCACAGGATCAGCTAGATTTACTGTGACAGGATCAGCTAGATTTACTGTGACAGGATCAGCTAGATTTACTGTGACAGGATCAGCTAGATTTACTGTGACAGGATCAGCTAGATTTACTGTGACAGGATCAGCTAGATTTACTGTGACAGGATCAGCTAGATTTACTGTGACAGGATCAGCTAGATTTACTGTGACAGGATCAGCTAGATTTACTGTGACAGGATCAGCTAGATTTACTGTGACAGGATCAGCTAGATTTACTGTGACAGGATCAGCTAGATTTACTGTGACAGGATCAGCTAGATTTACTGTGACAGGATCAGCTAGATTTACTGTGACAGGATCAGCTAGATTTACTGTGACAGGATCAGCTAGATTTACTGTGACAGGATCAGCTAGATTTACTGTGACAGGATCAGCTAGATTTACTGTGACAGGATCAGCTAGATTTACTGTGACAGGATCAGCTAGATTTACTGTGACAGGATCAGCTAGATTTACTGTGACAGGATCAGCTAGATTTACTGTGACAGGATCAGCTAGATTTACTGTGACAGGATCAGCTAGATTTACTGTGACAGGATCAGCTAGATTTACTGTGACAGGATCAGCTAGATTTACTGTGACAGGATCAGCTAGATTTACTGTGACAGGATCAGCTAGATTTACTGTGACAGGATCAGCTAGATTTACTGTGACAGGATCAGCTAGATTTACTGTGACAGGATCAGCTAGATTTACTGTGACAGGATCAGCTAGATTTACTGTGACAGGATCAGCTAGATTTACTGTGACAGGATCAGCTAGATTTACTGTGACAGGATCAGCTAGATTTACTGTGACAGGATCAGCTAGATTTACTGTGACAGGATCAGCTAGATTTACTGTGACAGGATCAGCTAGATTTACTGTGACAGGATCAGCTAGATTTACTGTGACAGGATCAGCTAGATTTACTGTGACAGGATCAGCTAGATTTACTGTGACAGGATCAGCTAGATTTACTGTGACAGGATCAGCTAGATTTACTGTGACAGGATCAGCTAGATTTACTGTGACAGGATCAGCTAGATTTACTGTGACAGGATCAGCTAGATTTACTGTGACAGGATCAGCTAAATGCACTGAAAAACTTTGTTTTAATTTCCTTTGGGAAAAGTAAAGAGAAAGATTGTATGATGTAGATGTAGGAGTAGAAAGAGAAAGATTGTATGATGTAGATGTAGGAGTAGAAAGAGAAAGATTGTATGATGTAGATGTAGGAGTAGAAAGAGGAAGATTGTATGAGAGTTACTACAGGAGTAAAATGAGATGTGCATCTTATGAAATTAGGTGCACTAGTAAAACTAGAAAACTTTAGCCTGAAAACCCAGTGTAATGAAAATAAATTTTAGAGGAAAATATAATGAATGTATTATTTGGATGCACACAATGTTAATAGTTGCTGAACATGGGAAGACATGAAAGTTGTAGCATATTTTTTTAGATTTAGAGCATGGCACAGACATTGATAAAGATATGGTGTGTACATTGAATATGTATATAGATAATTCAGTAAATATTTTTACTTGTGTATTACTTTTGTTTAGTATTTTATATGTAAATAAAACTATTATGTTATTAGTAAAGTACTTTGTGTTTTTAATCTATGAGACAATATTTTTATGTATAAGTGAAATATTTTATTTGTTAAAAATATACAGGGTGGGCCATACCTTTTGTACTTAAAACATGAAGCTTTAATATATAATGGTTCATGTATATGAAACAAACCATAACAATGACAGAACATTAACATTATATATTGATATTTATAAAGTTATCTATCATTCAAAACGGTGCCCAGAAATATTCATGCATAAAGTCTGCCTTGTTCTAAAATTTCCATGAACTCTGACATAAATCTTGGTCACTTCTTTCACATTCCTCTGTTATTGCTGTTTTGTGATCCTCTAAGGCAGGGGTCTCCAACCGGTCAGTGTCGATTTATCCCAAGGCAGCATTTGGTAGATCTTTGGCAACGGGGGAGGAAAAAAATGTCCTGACTAGCCTGACCAGTAGCACTTAATCTCATGTTGTCCTCAGGTGTAAAAGTTCTTTCACCTAATTTCCAGGGAAAATCAGGAAGCTAGATTACTAAAATTCACATTTTGTTCTGGAATTGTATAAGATAGAAATTGATTTAAAACATTTTATTCATGAATTCTATAAGATTGAAAACAATTTAATTCAATTTATTCATGAATTGTAAGAGATAGAAAATGATATTTTTATTCTGAAGTGAAGTTCGGTAAATTAATTTTCCACCATTCTGATGATGGGGGTTGCAGGAAAAAGATTGTGCGGCACAGATAAAAGTTACATGTAGGCTGGACTTGTTCAAAATTTTGTTATACTTTAAACCTGAAGGCAGACGTGATTTTATCAGGGTAGATCTTTAGAGAGCTCTGTTTCTATACTACATCCTCACAGCTGCCTGGTTGTCTACATCCTCACAGCTGCCTGGTTGTCTACATCCTCACAGCTGTCTGATTGTCTACATCCTCACAGCTGCCTAGTCATCTACATCCTCACAGCTGCCTGGTTGTCTACATCCTCACAGCTGCCTGGCTGTCTACATCCTCACAGCTGCCTGGTTGTCTACATCCTCACAGCTACCTGGTTGTCTACATCCTCACCACTGCCTGGTTGTCTACATCCTCACCACTGCCTGGCTGTCTACATCCTCACAGCTACCTGGTTGTCTACATCCTCACAGCTACCTGGTTCTCTACATCCTCACAGCTGCCTGGTTGTCTGTGTCCTCACAACTGCCTGGTTGTCTGTGTCATCACAGCTGCCTGGTTGTCTGTGTCCTCACAACTGCCTGGTTGTCTGGGTCCTCACAGCTGCCTGGTTGTCTATGTCCTCACAGCTGCCTGGTTGTCTGTCTTTAGGTTTCCTGCCACGTACATTGTCTTTAAATATCCAGGTACAAATAATCTGCTTGAGTTAAATCTTTAATCTTGCAGGCCATTCGACTGGACCCCACCTTCCAATCCACATTTTTAGGGGAATTGTTATTCAAGACAATTACAAATGGGGAATAAAAGCCTGCAAAAAAAAAAAAAAAATTAGGACTTGAAATTTTTGGGTATCCTGCAAGAAATATAAATAATGATCAGGATAATCTACTACTCATGACTTCAGACTTCATTTTTTTTAAGAGCAAATGACTAACGGCTCACCATGTACTTTATATTGACCTAAAATATTTCATATATAAAGTTTCCCCAGAGAAACTGAAGGAAGCCAACATTATAATTTATCCAAAAAAAAAAAAAAGTAGGTAGCCGCATAGTAGATGCTAATAAGGGAAGTAAAGTGTTAGAGACATTACATACACTGTGATAACCAGTTCTCTTTCTTGTGCCTTTGCCTTCCCTAACTCAACAGCTTCAGATAACAGATGTTGTCTTTTGGCAGAGAATGTTGAGAGACTCATTTTTTTATTTTTTAAGTCAATACATGTTTCATGCAGCAATTTACAAAACTGATTAATGGCTAGTTAGTAGCATTAAATCTTCTTCTTCTTTCATCCTTAGCCACCAACCGGCAAAGCAGTATGTGGCCAGTACGCCTAGTGGCGTCTTAGGGCAACAACAAATTGATCAATCTATCGCTGTTTCCACCACGCCTAGTGGCGTCTTTGTGGAACAAAAACAGACCAAACAATCTATCGCTGTTTCCGTAATCAGATTGGTTGGCAAGCAGGTGATCAGCCCACTGTGCGAAGTTTTTACGGGATGGGGTAAACAGCCCCTTGCCCAAACCCTCCTTAGTCGCTTTTTACGACATGCGTGGTAGGGTGCAGTGTTACTATTCTTTGCTCCCCTTTCGGGCCCCGGCAACACACGGGTGAGCATTAAATAGTTCTAAGATATTTGCCCTGTTTTTTGTAACACTGTAATTAATAAAAATATCAGTAGACCTACTGAACACAACTTTTTTAGCCCATCATTCACTCACTGTTCGTATTCGGCCGAATAGTTAAAGGCCTCTATTCACATTTGGCCAAATAGTAAAAACCACTGTTCGGTGCAGCCCAAGTTTTGAACTTGATCCTTTGCCTTGAGAAACAAGTACTCTAACCTCTGTGCAACTTGGAATCTCCATTAGTTGTGAGGTGAGAAACATTAAGTGAAACTGGGAACAACTGATACCTGATAAACAACCTGGTAAATACCTAATATAACGACTACATGGCATGGACAGAAACAGACAACAGTCGAATCCACATACCAGAGGATAAACATGATCACCAATTCTAGTCGACATGGCTCTTGATGATGGTGACAATGTGTTGGCGCAGTAAATGACATGGATGGAAAATATTTGACATGTAAACAAAAGTTATCAATAAATAAATAAGGTAAAAAAGGTAAATAAGGTTCTTAGCCTGATTCAAGAAATATCCATATCTGTGCTCCTGAAAGACTGGGACTACCGCTGTTGTTGGTCTCAATGAAGGAAGCTGTAGTTGGTCTCAATGAAGGAAGCTGTAGTTGGTCTCAATGAAGGAAGCTTGAACCAGATCACATGACAGGCTCCACCAGAAGTGCTGTCTTTAGCAATTATTTTTATTTTTAAATGATGAGGTTGCCAGGCACAGTAATATTATTTCATGTAAGTGTGAAGTAGCGTAAATATAATTCAAATCATATGTAATTGAAAGAATATAACTATAAAAATATTTGTTATGTGGTTGCCAGTAACATAAATAGTGTTTTTAAGCAAAAGGCCAACATCCACTGAGAATAAAAGTAATTTACTATATATGTCGTTGAAAGAATATGACCGCGTAACGTGTTTTTCTGCTGAGGTTCACAATTGTAGGTGTTATGTATTGTGATATCACATATTGCTAACTGACTTTTTTGGCTTGTGCCTTCCCTGGGGATATCTGGAGATGACAAACCAGACAAGAACTAACTGCTGTCTTACACACACACATTGTTAAAGGTTCAGTGCAGGGCCAGTAACCTCATCACGTCAGCTGTCTTACACACACACACACGGTTAAAGGTTCAGTGCAGGGCCAGTAACCTCATCATGTCAGCTGTCTTACACACACACATTGTTAAAGGTTCAGTGCAGGGCCAGTAACCTCATCATGTCAGCTGTCTTACACACACACACATTGTTAAAGGTTCAGTGCAGGGCCAGTAACCTCATCATGTCAGCTGTCTTACACACACACACGGTTAAAGGTTCAGTGCAGGGCCAGTAACCTCATCATGTCAGCTGTCTTACACACACACATGGTTAAAGGTTCAGTGCAGGGCCAGTAACCTCATCATGTCAGCTGTCTTACACACACACACACACACACACACATGGTTAAAGGTTCAGTGCAGGGCCAGTAACCTCATCATGTCAGCTGTCTTACACACACACACGGTTAAAGGTTCAGTGCAGGGCCAGTAACCTCATCATGTCAGCTGTCTTACACACACACACGGTTAAAGGTTCAGTGCAGGGCCAGTAACCTCATCATGTCAGCTGTCTTACACACACACATTGTTAAAGGTTCAGTGCAGGGCCAGTAACCTCATCATGTCAGCTGTCTTACACACACACATTGTTAAAGGTTCAGTGCAGGGCCAGTAACCTCATCATGTCAGCTGTCTTACACACACACATTGTTAAAGGTTCAGTGCAGGGCCAGTAACCTCATCATGTCAGCTGTCTTACACACACACATTGTTAAAGGTTCAGTGCAGGGCCAGTAACCTCATCATGTCAGCTGTCTTACACACACACATTGTTAAAGGTTCAGTGCAGGGCCAGTAACCTCATCATGTCAGCTGTCTTACACACACACACATTGTTAAAGGTTCAGTGCAGGGCCAGCAACCTCATCATGTTAGCTGTCTTACACACACACACGATTAAAGGTTCAGTGCAGGGCCAGTAACCTCATCATGTCAGCTGTCTTACACACACACACGGTTAAAGGTTCAGCGCAGGGCCAGTAACCTCATCATGTCAGCTGTCTTACACACACACACACGGTTAAAGGTTCAGTGCAGGGCCAGTAACCTTATCATGTCAGCTGTCTTACACACACACACGGTTAGGTTAAAGGTTCAGTACAGGGCCAGTAACCTCATCATGTCAGCTGTCTTACACACACACATGGTTAAAGGTTCAGTGCAGGGCCAGTAACCTCATCATGTCAGCTGTCTTACACACACACACGGTTAAAGGTTCAGTGCAGGGCCAGTAACCTCATCATGTCAGCTGTCTTATACACACACACACATTGTTAAAGGTTCAGTGCAGGGCCAGTAACCTCATCATGTCAGCTGTCTTACACACACACACAGTTAAAGGTTCAGTGCAGGGCCAGTAACCTCATCATGTCAGCTGTCTTACACACACACACGGTTAAAGGTTCAGTGCAGGGCCAGTAACCTCATCATGTCAGCTGTCTTACACACACACACACACACACACATGGTTAAAGGTTCAGTGCAGGGCCAGTAACCTCATCATGTCAGCTGTCTTACACACACACACACACATGGTTAAAGGTTCAGTGCAGGGCCAATAACCTCATCATGTCAGCTGTCTTACACACACACATGGTTAAAGGTTCAGTGCAGGGCCAGTAACCTCATCATGTAAGCTGTCTTACACACACACACACGGTTAAAGGTTCAGTGCAGGGCCAGTAACCTCATCATGTCAGCTGTCTTACACACACACACACGGTTAAAGGTTCAGTGCAGGGCCAGTAACCTCATCATGTCAGCTGTCTTACACACACACACGGTTAAAGGTTCAGTGCAGGGCCAGTAACCCCATCATGTCAGCTGTCTTACACACACACATTGTTAAAGGTTCAGTGCAGGGCCAGTAACCTCATCATGTCAGCTGTCTTACACACACACATTGTTAAAGGTTCAGTGCAGGGCCAGTAACCTCATCATGTCAGCTGTCTTACACACACACATTGTTAAAGGTTCAGTGCAGGGCCAGTAACCTCATCATGTCAGCTGTCTTACACACACACACACACACACACGGTTAAAGGTTCAGTGCAGGGCCACTAACCTCATCATGTCAGCTGTCTTACACACACACACACACACACACACACACACACACACACACACACACGGTTAAAGGTTCAGTGCAGGGCAGTAACCTCATCATGTTAGCTGTCTTACACACACACACATTGTTAAAGGTTCAGTGCAGGGCCAGTAACCTCATCATGTCAGCTGTCTTACACACACACACGGTTAAAGGTTCAGTGCAGGGCCAGTAACCTCATCATGTCAGCTGTCTTACACACACACACACACATACACACACATGGTTAAAGGTTCAGTGCAGGTCCAGTAACCTCATCATGTGAGCTGTCTTACACACACACACATGGTTAAAGGTTCAGTGCAGGGCCAGTAACCTCATCATGTCAGCTGTCTTACACACACACACACACACACACACACACACACACACACACAGATAAAGGTTCAGTGCAGGGCCAGTAACCTCATCATGTCAGCTGTCTTACACACACACACACACGGTTAAAGGTTCAGTGCAGGGCCAGTAACCTCATCATGTCAGCTGTCTTACACACATACACACACACACACAGTTAAAGTTTCAGTGCAGGGCCAGTAACCTCATCATGTCAGCTGTCTTACACACACACACACACACGGTTAAAGGTTCAGTGCAGGGCCAGTAACCTCATCATGTCAGCTGTCTTACACACACACACACGGTTAAAGGTTCAGTGCAGGGCCAGTAACCTCATCATGTCAGCTGTCTTACACACACACACACACACAGTTAAAGGTTCAGTGCAGGGCCAGTAACCTCATCATGTCAAAGACATTGCTACAGACACCACTGCTACAGCAGCATGTGATTTGATGACAGCTTCCTACAAGTGGGGGAGGGGGGAGGAGAGTTGTAGTGGAGGCTTGGTGCTTAGTGGGGAACTAAAAACATGATGACATGACAGATCAGCAAACATTTGTTGTATGTTGTTAAAACTATCAGTTATTCTTCATCATTGTTATCACAAATATTGATTGTCCTGTACATTATGTCATCATGACCTTTCTTATTTAACTCTTTGCTGAGCATGGAGCCACCATAGCAGCTGATGCCCTTGCAGGAAACCCCCATCAAAACATTCCCATGTTCTTGCAGGAAACCCTCACTAAAACATTCACATGTTCTTGCAGGAAACCCTCACCCAAAACATTGACATGTTCTTGCAGGAAACCCTCAGTAAAACATTGACATGTTCTTGCAGGAAACCCTCACTAAAACATTGACATGTTCTTGCAGGAAACCCTCACTAAAACATTCACATGTTCTTGCAGCAGTGCTTAATAATCATTTTATTTTACATGATGAAATTGTCAGCCCCATGCACAGTTTCATGTCATCTCATACAACATACAAGATACAACATACAAGATACAACATACAAGATACAACATGCTTTCTTACTTAGTCGTTCCCCTTCTACCGTGAGGTGTAGAGGTTTGGAAGAGAGAGCGCCAGACTATCCTATCGGCTGTCTTCCTTCTGGCCTGGTTCAATTCTAGTCCTTGGTCCTTCAAAGATTGTCTAATGTTCATACAACAATGAACGTGCACGAGGGAGCAATATTCCCATCCGTTCTTTGTCTACTCTGAGACCTGGGAACTACACAGGAAGGCAAAGGTAGCAAGTAAGGGAACTAGTCACCCCCAATTCTTGAAGCTGGACCTTGTATTGTGAATGAGTGTTAGCAGTACAGTATCTACTATAGGACTTCCCGTTATCATAATTGTCATATTATTGCTTCCTTTGTCACAATTTGCCTTAACATTACCATCATGTCATCATTACCATCATGTCATCATTACCATTATGTCATCATTACCATCATGTCATCATTACCATCATGTCATCAGTACCATCATGTCATCATTACGATCAATCATGTCATTACCATCTGCCCAGCCACCGTAAGTATTATCACCATTATTCTTTTATCCAGTAAACATCGCTGTATGGGTATTTTAAATATCTCAACACAGGTTATGTGCTTCCTCATCTGTTTGTATGATTAATAAAAATAATAAAGATATGAGAAAAGATAATTTATGACGAAGTGAGCGATCTCTTTCCTGTTTTTAGAACTACATTTTGTTAATATAAAATATCTAACGTAGATTGTCCCTATTTACAATGATTTGACAAATGTGATGCCACTTTCTCATATCGGCAGTTGTTCATATTATTTAGAATTTAAAACAATATATATCCTAATTATAACCCATCAGAGGTTGAACGGGATATTTTTCTTCATTAATTTAAAAAGAAAAAAAAAAGTGTGGTTTATTTAGCGTAATAATTGGGTCAATGCCACGTATGTGCGTTTCCTGTAGTTGTTGTTATTGTATTTATGCTATGTTTTATTTATGTTTGTGGTGAAGTGGGATGTTATAAATATTTATAGGGGACTTAGTGTACTGACTGAGATCAGCTGTGAAGGTATCTATATCTATTAAGAGTAGTGTATTATAGATAACCTTACTTGCTACCACATATATATATATCTCAGTCAGAATTATTCTGGAATAGTGTGATGACTACGTTATGTGTCTAGGGTATGTGTATGATGAAGTGTAAGTCACAACAACAGACAGATAAACAATTTAATTTAATCCACTACTCTTGACAACACTGTGACACTCACATACATATAACACTCTATGAGAATATCTTAAGGAGTCACTGATAACTTTTCAAATAACAATATGTATTCATGGTTATCATAAAGGTATATGTGTCCTGATTCAAATACAAAGGAACCAGGAATCACAATCAATTTTAATTACAAGTATATGTACAGACTTTATCAATATGAATATTGTAGTGACATATATTATTAAAATATCCTATGTGTGTCAGTTGTGTAGTGGTAATATGAGGTAATACTGGTTTTGTTTTGTTCAAGCTCTGTTGGTATTTGTCATCATGACTTCAATAGTTTGTCTTTTGGGACTAGTATTGGAGATGTTCTCAGTTCCTGATATTAAGACAATTAAATTCCCCTCTGAATGTTATTTTTATAAAGTCATTTCAAGAGGAGGGGACATAATGTTGAGCTCAGCTGGCCAAATCAGCTTATCTTGCGTGATGGCGGCAGGAAGGGACTCCTCTGCTCGAATTCTCCCCTGGGCTCTGGAGACACCTCACTGATAGCTAAATGGACCAAGGAGTATGCTGTCCGACTCTGGATTCAGCAAAGCTCTGACCAGGTGCTGCTCAGTACCATCAAGACCACGGTCCCTGAAAACAAGAAGGATGTACCTTCTACTTCATAACTAATTGATACTCTAGTTCTGCACTGAGCACAATACAACACAAACATTGAGTTCAGAGCGTTAGGCCAACTGTCAGCTTCATCTGAAATACTTTATACCAGTATTTACCTCCTTAATGGTCACTACGCCTCTGCACTTCCAGCATTTTTTCTGTCTAATCAATCATCCAGGTGTCAGTGTACTATTTGGCCATTCCATGCCGTTTTACTTCCCTCCGACACCCTCTGTTCAGGCTGGAGCATTATAGGCTTTATCTCCTGTTTGCCACTGAACTACACATATATATACAGGCATAAATTAACAATTTACATTCAATTTTCATTAAAAGATACTGAATGGTTCAAGCTTACCACAATTTCATGGAAATAAACACCGATACGTTGATTAGCAATGAATTCTGGCACAATTACTGGCACAAATTCCCATCTGCTTATGTTCCAGGCTTTTATTTAACACAAATATGAGCTGGCTTCAACGCACTGTTGCTTTATCAAGATTATTTGCACTAGTGGTCTCGAACTAACGCTCCTAAGTGAGTATATCAGCGAGTCTAGCCAATGAGGCCACGTTTCGACAAGTGTTTGAAAAAATGTTACCTTTTCACGTCTCCCCTAACAACGAAAGATAGTATTTATAGCCCGACCAATCGTGGTTAGTCTTTCATTTGTTGCGCTCCAATCAATTTGGAGTTTACATGGTAGGCTAATTCTGTAACGTAAGATTTTTTTCAAACACGTTATAAAAAAAGTTTATGAGCAGAAATGATTCCATGCTGTCAGGCATCCCCAATATTTTATTTTGGTTATAATTTATTAATTCCTGGACTATTTGCGTAACGTTTTACATATTCTTTGTCAGCAAGCCCTAAGGAACCCAAATACCCAAATTTAAAAGAGCTACGTGGCTGCGTTCAAATATGTATTTTCTACCTCCTGTTTCGAAGATGTGCTGTCTGGGTACTGTAATGTTTTCAACCGTAAACCCATCTATTGTTATCTTTCCTAATAAGCGTTTTTTGTGATTTTAAAACCTAACTCTGGGAAGGGTAGTGAATTTATCACTGTTCGTCTGAAAAAAAGTTAGTGCATGTAGTCTTACACGCGTGATGGCAGCATTTGTGTATCGCGCGACGCGTGTTGCATGCGTTCCTGATTTTCAGCCCTCCCTCTCTCTTTATCCTTTAGTCCATCTGTTCGTTCGTTTTGGTAACGCAGTATAATTAATGTTAGGATTAATTTAGGTCATTACGCAGTCTGCCTCTCAATGTTTTTCCAAGAAATACAGCACACGTTTCATTGAAGAAAGCGGGTATAATACAGTAAGCTTTTACTATCAACGTGAAAGCGTTACAATTTGCAGACGAAGCAGAAAACCAGGGGGATTTCGAGTACCTTCTTTGTGACAGCACTGTTATTTACCATTGCTCTTTTCTTTATTAATTTTATTTATTAGGCTTCATATTTACCTAATAATTTATATATGTGGATTAGAATATTCCACGACACCTCCCCTCTTAAAACAGACATTATATGTCAGTCCTTTATTCTATATACACATAGAGAAATTTATTATTATTTCTGGGGTTTACGGTGATTCTCATCACACGGATGGCGGCTTAAAAAATCCGCTCCCAAATTGGTTTTTCCAGATATATACTCAATGCTAAAATTATATGGAGCCAGAAGTAAAGACCATCGGAGTAACCTAGAGTTCTCATGCTTAGCCTGTGCTAGAAACGATAACGGTTTGTGGTCTGTTTGCAACTTAAATGCCTTCCCATATAGATAAATATTGAATTTCTTTATCGCCCATATTACTGCAAGACATTCTTTTTCGCTAGTTGAGTAGTTGATTTCAGCTTTATTCAACTTTCTGCAAGCATATGCCACTGGGCTTAATTCCCCATCCAATGCATCTGATTTCTGTAGTAGAGTTGCACCTAACCCAATATTACTTGCATCCGTCCTTACTATGAATTCTTGACTTAAGTCAGGTAATTTCAAAATGGGTTTACTTGTGAGCTTTTCCTTCAATTCTTGGTAAGTCATTTCACATTGTGGTGTCCATGTAATGCGATCTGGATGTCCTTTACGTGTCAATTCAGTTAACGGTGCACATATGGAATTAAAGTTTTTGATATACTTCTGATAGAAACCACATAATGAGACAAAGGATCTCACGTCCTTCTTGGTTTGTGGTCTCGGGGCTTTCTGTAGTTTCTCTAAATTCTTTGGGTCAGGGGTCATGTTTCCCTGATAAACTGTGTGTCCCAAAAATTCCAATTCTTTACATCCAACGCAACATTTGGTTGGTCGGGCTGTTAAATTTGCCTCCCTAAGTCGATCAAACAGCATGTTCAGAGAGTCAATGTGTTCCTCAAATGTTTCTGTTGCTATAAGGATATCATCCATAAAATTTGTTATACAGGGATTATTCAGAGGATCCAATAATTTTCTCATCATTCTAGAGAAGACACTAGGCGCATTCTTCAATCCAAATGGCAATCTATTAAACTCATAGTGTCCTTCTGAGGTACTAAAAGCTAGGTATGGTCTAACCTCAGGCTTTACTGGAATCTGATAGTATCCTTTACTCAGATCCACTTTTGAGAAATATTTAGCTTTATTTAGTCTGGCAAACAGCTGATTTGTATCCGGCAATGGATCCACCTGTCCTTCTGTAATAGCATTCAGTCTCCTGTAATCTATACAGAGTCTATGTTCTCCAGAGGGCTTCCTTAAGAGTACAACACCGGAACTATACGAAGATTCACTGTGCGAAATAATTCCTTCCTTCAACAGATAGTCTATCTCTTCCTTCAAAGCTTTCTCCTTAGCAAACGGAATCGAATATGGTTTCATACAGACAGGTGTGGAGTCTATTAGTTTCATATCATATTCCAATAGGTTTGTATGCCCTGGTCGGTCTGTTAACACCTCTGCATGATTATTTAGAACCTGTTGCACTCTCTCTTTCTGAGTTTTCGTTAAATGTGTACTGATTTTCACCTGTGCTGCTGTCTCACAGGGGTGTAATGGATATTCAAATGATGAAAGTGGTTCCTTTTTCATCTCCATGGCGATGGACAAGGTCAACAAGTGTGTCTCTTCCTGATGTTCTCTTTCCAAATATTTCTTCAGGAGATTCACATGATAGATTTTTTCTTTCCCCTTCTTATCTATCTTATAATTTGTTCTAGACACCTTCTCTAGAACTGTATATGGACCCTGCCATCCAATTTGTAACTTATTCTGACTCCCAGGCAAAAGAAGCAGTACTTTCTCTCCCACAGCCAAATTTCTGTCCTTCGCCTTCCTGTTATAATAGGCAGCATGTTTCTTCCTGGCTTGTTTCAAATTTTCATTGGCAAGTTTCCAGCCAGTTTTTAACCGAGTGGTCAGCTCATTCACATATTGGTATGAAGATGTAATGTTTTCCTCTGCCTTTTCATCAGTCCACGTTCTTAACCTAGCTACATATGGACCTTTAATTGTGTGGACCTATTTGTCCATGCACCGGTATGGTCTCTTCCACTCGAAGCTTTATAGTGATGATTTTTCCTCCCAGAATTATCATTCACAAAACGACCGCTACCAATTTTTCTTTTGGGGCTGTCTCCCCACTTAAAATTCTTGATGAGAGATTTCCTCCCTACATCCTCTTCCTCCAGTTTGTTTAAGTCCGATTGAGGGATTTTCGGCTTATCCTGGGGTAAGACATCTTTTTGCACTCTCCGCATAGTGGCCATTGTAAAACAGTTAAGTGAAGCTTGTCCGTGAAAAGGGGCTTCCCATTCCATTTGGTCCACTTTATCAAATCTATATTTCTTTTTATTATCAGGCCTAATTTTGCCCCGTGGCGTGTCCAGGTCCTGATCCATGTTCCCACTTGTGGGTGTTCCCTCATGTGCTATGCTACACCTTTCTACAAAATTCTCAATGTCCCATCTTGCTTTGGGCCAATAATAATTGTGAGCCACCTTTTGAATGATGGTACCTATTTTCTCATGGTCCCCATCTGGTTTCACATGTAGGCTCCTTATTAATTCTGTCCTGTATCTTTTTGGAAGAACCAGCTGTCCGTGACCATGGGATCTAGTTCCAGTCTTCCTATACATCAACTTGTTTTTCATGTAAAAATCTCCCTTGCCTGGAGTTGTATGACAAGTTGACAATTTTCTGAAACAAGGCTTGAGTGTTTTATCCCCAGCCTGTGCCTTCCTCATCTCTTCTGGAGTGGTATCCAACATAATATCCTCCTCCTGTCTTGAGGTCGACCTGACCTGAAGGGTTGCCATATACACAGGTTTCCTTCTGCAACGGTCAGTGTCATGATTGTCCATCTGACAATTCTTACACCACCTTTTTCCTTGGTTGAAAGATTTTCTTTCATTATATTTCCTTTCATCGAATTGTGGGAATTTATTTTTATTGTCATACCGTGGCCTATCAAATTGGTGCTTACCTTTGTGTTGATCCCTAGGATCAAATTTATTAAAGTTTTGTGGTGCCCTAAAGTTATCCACTTGTTTCTTTTTATTACCTGTTACCTCTGCTTGAGCTGCTTGATACCTTTCAGCAACATTTAGCAACTCACCCAGCCTCTCTGCACCTTGTTCCATGAGAAACTTTCTCAGGTCTGGAGCCATGGACTCTCTTAGTTGCTCTATAAGGACCATTTCCTTAAGATCTTGGGTTTTCCCCAGAGAAGTCCATTTCTCCAAGTATGTCTCTATTCGTGCAGAGAACTGGTGATAGGTTTCACCTGACAGTAGTTTAGCATTCCTAAATTTTTTCCTATAAAATTCAGCATTCTTTTCATATCTTAACAAAAGAGCCTGCTTTAGCATATCATAATTTTCCTGATCACCTCTGCTCATTTTTGCAAAAACTTCATAAGCTGCCCCACGAAGTCCCTGAGATAACTTTAAGCTCCACCTTTCTCTCTCTAACCCATACGTGGTAGCTAATAGTTCATATCTATTTATATAGCTCTCAATATCATCGTCTTTCTCAACAAAATGATCTAAATGAAAGTTCATAGCTGAGGTTGAGGCTCCCTGAGTAACCGTAGCATCAGAGGCAAAGGGACTGGCACCATTTTCAGGAGCATGGCCTTGAAACTCAAACTCCCTTAGTCGTAATTCATGTTCCCTTTGTAATCTTTTCTCCTCCTTTTCTGCTTCCCTCTCTGCAGCTAATCTCTTCTCTTCCCTTTCTGCAGCTAATTTCTTCTCTTCCCTTTCTGCAGCTAATCTTTTGTCTTCTCTTTCTGCTTCCAATTTCTTAGCCTCTTTGTCAGCCTCAATCTGCAACCTCTTAGTCTCAGCCTCAGCTTGCAACCTCTTAGTCTCAGCCTCTAACTTTCTTTCGGCTTCAAACCTTCTTTCTTCGCGTTCAATAAATTTGTCACATTCCGTAGTGACATAGGCAACCATAACTTGCCCATCTAATCCTAACTCTTTTGCAGTCTGTACAGCAGCAGATCGAAACTTGGCCAGGTCCGCCATTGTCTATCAGGTAAATTTCTACAATGTCTAACCAACAATTTAATCTCTAAATATATCTAATGGACAACACAGGCACCGTGAGCTCAACCTTATTTAATTCCACCCAAGGATACCTTTTAATTCTTATATTCCCTGAAGTGAATTACCCCCCAATATTTTTAATAGGGAAAGATTCAAAATCCCAAGAGCGAGACCCCAATATATGTGGTGAAGTGGGATGTTATAAATATTTATAGGGGACTTAGTGTACTGACTGAGATCAGCTGTGAAGGTATCTATATCTATTAAGAGTAGTGTATTATAGATAACCTTACTTGCTACCACATATATATATATCTCAGTCAGAATTATTCTGGAATAGTGTGATGACTACGTTATGTGTCTAGGGTATGTGTATGATGAAGTGTAAGTCACAACAACAGACAGATAAACAATTTAATTTAATCCACTACTCTTGACAACACTGTGACACTCACATACATATAACACTCTATGAGAATATCTTAAGGAGTCACTGATAACTTTTCAAATAACAATATGTATTCATGGTTATCATAAAGGTATATGTGTCCTGATTCAAATACAAAGGAACCAGGAATCACAATCAATTTTAATTACAAGTATATGTACAGACTTTATCAATATGAATATTGTAGTGACATATATTATTAAAATATCCTATGTGTGTCAGTTGTGTAGTGGTAATATGAGGTAATACTGGTTTTGTTTTGTTCAAGCTCTGTTGGTATTTGTCATCATGACTTCAATAGTTTGTCTTTTGGGACTAGTATTGGAGATGTTCTCAGTTCCTGATATTAAGACAATTAAATTCCCCTCTGAATGTTATTTTTATAAAGTCATTTCAAGAGGAGGGGACATAATGTTGAGCTCAGCTGGCCAAATCAGCTTATCTTGCGTGATGGCGGCAGGAAGGGACTCCTCTGCTCGAATTCTCCCCTGGGCTCTGGAGACACCTCACTGATAGCTAAATGGACCAAGGAGTATGCTGTCCGACTCTAGATTCAGCAAAGCTCTGACCAGGTGCTGCTCAGTACCATCAAGACCACGGTCCCTGAAAACAAGAAGGATGTACCTTCTACTTCATAACTAATTGATACTCTAGTTCTGCACTGAGCACAATACAACACAAACATTGAGTTCAGAGCGTTAGGCCAACTGTCAGCTTCATCTGAAATACTTTATACCAGTATTTACCTCCTTAATGGTCACTACGCCTCTGCACTTCCAGCATTTTTTCTGTCTAATCAATCATCCAGGTGTCAGTGTACTATTTGGCCATTCTATGCCGTTTTACTTCCCTCCGACACCCTCTGTTCAGGCTGGAGCATTATAGGCTTTATCTCCTGTTTGCCACTGAACTACACATATATATACAGGCATAAATTAACAATTTACATTCAATTTTCATTAAAAGATACTGAATGGTTCAAGCTTACCACAATTTCATGGAAATAAACACAGATACGTTGATTAGCAATGAATTCTGGCACAATTACTGGCACAAATTCCCATCTGCTTATGTTCCAGGCTTTTATTTAACACAAATATGAGCTGGCTTCAACGCACTGTTGCTTTATCAAGATTATTTGCACTAGTGGTCTCGAACTAACGCTCCTAAGTGAGTATATCAGCGAGTCTAGCCAATGAGGCCACGTTTCGACAAGTGTTTGAAAAAATGTTACCTTTTCACGTCTCCCCTAACAACGAAAGATAGTATTTATAGCCCGACCAATCGTGGTTAGTCTTTCATTTGTTGCGCTCCAATCAATTTGGAGTTTACATGGTAGGCTAATTCTGTAACGTAAGATTTTTTTCAAACACGTTATAAAAAAAGTTTATGAGCAGAAATGATTCCATGCTGTCAGGCATCCCCAATATTTTATTTTGGTTATAATTTATTAATTCCTGGACTATTTGCGTAACGTTTTACATATTCTTTGTCAGCAAGCCCTAAGGAACCCAAATACCCAAATTTAAAAGAGCTACGTGGCTGCGTTCAAAATATGTATTTTCTACCTCCTGTTTCGAAGATGTGCTGTCTGGGTACTGTAATGTTTTCAACCGTAAACCCATCTATTGTTATCTTTCCTAATAAGCGTTTTTTGTGATTTTAAAACCTAACTCTGGGAAGGGTAGTGAATTTATCACTGTTCGTCTGAAAAAAAGTTAGTGCATGTAGTCTTACACGCGTGATGGCAGCATTTGTGTATCGCGCGACGCGTGTTGCATGCGTTCCTGATTTTCAGCCCTCCCTCTCTCTTTATCCTTTAGTCCATCTGTTCGTTCGTTTTGGTAACGCAGTATAATTAATGTTAGGATTAATTTAGGTCATTACGCAGTCTGCCTCTCAATGTTTTTCCAAGAAATACAGCACACGTTTCATTGAAGAAAGCGGGTATAATACAGTAAGCTTTTACTATCAACGTGAAAGCGTTACAATTTGCAGACGAAGCAGAAAACCAGGGGGATTTCGAGTACCTTCTTTGTGACAGCACTGTTATTTACCATTGCTCTTTTCTTTATTAATTTTATTTGTTAGGCTTCATATTTACCTAATAATTTATATATGTGGATTAGAATATTCCACGACAATGTTTACTCATATTAATTATCAGGAATTTTGTCTATCATACCAACAAAGAAAACACAACAGCGTTTAAGACACTGTTTGAATAAGGCAAGTCCTGGGACGTGGCAGGCGTGTGACTGGAAAGAGGATAAAGAAATTTGGCACATTCAATGACAGTCTGTAGGAGAAGAGCAGCCACCATTTATGATCTTCTGTTAAAAGATGGATTAACTGTGTAGAAGGCTTGTGAAGAAGTTCAACGTGAGGAAATGTAATGTCTAGGTATGATCATAATCTTATTTTTTAAATCCTTTTCGAGCATGTATCTACATTTGTAGCTTGTCTCCTTGCAGGTAGCCAGCACAAAAGGTCCGGCTCAGAAGGTCCTGCACAAAAGGTCATACACAGAAGGCCCTACACAAAAGGTCATACACAGACAGTCCTACACAGAAGGTCATGCACAAAAGGTCTTACACAAGTAGTTTCCACAATAGTTTGTTTTACATTATTCTTCTTTGATCATTAGCTCCTGACTGACAAACCAGTCAGTGGCCATCACGCCTAGTGGCGTCTTGTAGGGCAGTAACAAACTGTTCCCAGTTTGGCTTTAGTCGATGGCATCCTTCGTGCCGTGCCCCAACTCTGGATCATGCTGTATGTCACGGCCTCCACTGTTCTCCACCAGGTTGTCACCGCTGACAGTCATATGAGCTTCAGACTCCGGATGTACATCCCGCAGCAAAATTTGTTTCCGTAACTTCATTTCTGTCTTACATATACAGGGATGTCGATCCTTTCAAAAACCCCCAACCTGGAGAACCAGGGTGTCTGCTTTAGTCTGACCCCTACCCGCGCAGACCTGTCCAGCTTGGTAGAACCTGCCAGGAGTAAAACTCTCGTTGACATAGCTCTGAAGGTTGCCAGGGTACACAAGCCACCATACCGCTACAAGTTATAGACACCATTGATGGCAGTTGTTTGACATTATCCTATGTTATTTACTATGAGCCTTTCTTTTATGCTGATCTCAGTATTTTATTATTCATTATAATTTGGCCATGGTTTGCCGTGTCTTTTCTGTTTTTCTGATAGTATTTGTTTCAATTCTATTGTTCATTTGTAGAACGGACTCCAAATACACTTTCTTTAAAAAAAAAAAAAACTTTTGAGACTCAGTTTTTAAAGCTGGCACCCTTCATTGTTAACACTAATTGTGATGGAGTAATTAATTTACTGTACGCCCCATTTAGTTTTGGGAACGGGCAAACCAAAAACATAAGCCTAGTGGCTCCTCATGTATGTCGTAAAATAATATGAGATTGTGCTTGGGATGACGAGATCGTCATGTGACCATCTGCAGTGATAGCGGTATGCTTCATAGTCAGCAGAAATAGAAAACAAAATGGCTTTAATAAAATGCTGAAATAGACGAAGACATTAAAAACAAACAAAAAACTGCAATCTTTTCTTCTCGGGGTGTAATTTGCGTCATACTGATAAAACATGTTAGATGTCCTGACCTAACACCAAACTAAATCTTTGTATTAGAGAAATATTATAGAGGCGGCGATAATGTGGGCTTTCTGACATGTAGGCTTTCTGACAGTAAAATTGATGAAACAAATCTCTGTTAACTCGTTATTTTTGCTATCAGTATCAAGGTCTATGGCAGTGATTTTCAACCTATGGGCTGTGATATAATATTGGATCTAAGGAAAAAAGTTACGATGGGTCGCGCCCCATACGTTTCCCTACTCGAAGTTTAAGCGACATGACTTTTGGTTAAATTCCTATAATTAATTTTTACTTGTCAATTTTAGTACACGGACCGCCAGCTTCACTAACTGTGATATTGTGGCCCTGGTTGTAAACAGTTTGAGAACTACTGGTCTAGCGCTTTGTGAATTGTGTAGGTCATGACATCAGCTAACACTCGGTCATCTATCTATCATAAAACAGTCTGTCTATCTGTCTGCCTATATGTCTAAGTACCTACCAATCTACCGCTGTCTCTATTTTGTAACCTGTCCCTGTCTGTAGACCGCCCGAATGGCTAAACAGTTAGAGCTATGTGTCGGTTTGTTTAGAACAATAAATAAAGTATAACACACTGGTTATAGCCAAAATAACTTTTATTCCAACAATAGCATCGCTCAAAATATAATGAAACAAAAATAATTTTACCGACAGCTTTTATTATATCGATTTAAACAAGGCTATTTTCGGTTTCTCTGTAAGACAGCGTTACGAATGAAGACTGAAGTTGGTTCGGTAACATTGGCACGTCCTGAGTCGAATCGCTAATAAAAAAATCTGAGTCGAGTCATCATGGTGACTATATCAATTCGATCGACTCGAGTCTGCAATACTGCTACCTTTACACATACCTTTATGCACATCTCACATTAGTAAATTAATATACGCTCTAACCTTTAATAAGATCTCAGGTGAGTAAATTAAAATATATACTCTGAATATGTATTGTTGCCTTGTCCACCCAGCAGGAGATGGGGCCATCACCGAAGCTGGCTACCGAGGTAGGAAACTTTTGGTAAAGTACTTGGTTGCTCTCGGGGGGAGTAGTGGTGTATGTAGCAACTTTTTATTTGTCATAAAAGGTTAGCAGTCCTGCGCATTACTTCAGATGTGTCCTCATTAAGGATATGACTGACTGGAGAAGCGGCCCTGTGTTAGGTCTAGACCCCCGGCCGTCACATGGGGCCCCCACAACAGACGTTTATAAGAACCTATATAGGGTAACTGAAAAGTCCCTTCCTTATCTAAAACTGTTATGACGTCACATTTATCCAATTCTTTCTTTTTTTTTTTTTTTTAAATAGGAGTTTGCCTCGTTTTGGCGAGGCGCGTCCCGTTCTAGTCTCAACTTTCGTCGGTTATATTAGGGCGCATGTCCAAACACAAAAGTCTTGTTTTTGATTTAATGAATTGATGTGAAATAAACGTCAAGATACAGAAGACTGAATGCTATTTTATTACATAAAATACTTTGTTACATGAACATTACAGCTTGACGTAAGATCCGGCCTGTTCAACACATCACCTCGTGACTGACAGCTAATTTTAGCTATCTATTGTAACGTCAAGCGTCCGAGTGGTAGAGTGATTAGAGCTGCTGGTCTCTCACGGATACGGTGCCGGGTTCGATTCACGGTATCATTACGCTCCAGTCTACCAAGCTGTAAATGGGTACCTTACTTTGCTCTTGAATTAGGGAAGGAAAAGGCAGCGAAGAAGGGAACTGGCCACATCCACCTCTCGTTGCAGGACCTAGTATAGTAAAGTCTCTAACACTTCACTCCTCTACAGCAGTACTGTATATGCTATTGGACAACCGTTAACTTTGATTGTAACGTCCCTTTATTGGCCAATTTTTTGTACTTCACTTTTTTGTTATTTTGTTTCGGATAAAATCAAAAACTAGTAGTCAAATGGCAGCTTTTTGTACTTGTGATATTTGTTTCGTGTATACCCATTATATACAGGCGAGGATATAACATTGTAAAAATTAGGAATGTCTTGTCAATCACCCTACATATCACTATATAGAACCCGATACAGATCTTTTATCCTTGTTTGCTGTAGTGGAGCATGGGATCACCAATATAGCTGGCTCCTCTTGAAGAAACTTGCCTTAAATCACATGTTCTTGTACATTTTACACCCTCTCTGCCTGGGGCTTCCCACGCTCTGGATTTATATATTCAGACTACCCTCCACGACATTCAGCAGCTCCAACCTCAACGCCTGCGTTATTCAAACCTTTCTTCTGATGAGTCTCATGCCCCTACTAAGCTCCGCCGCAGAGATGACATTGTTATCAAACCGGCTGACAAAGGAGGTGCCATTGTGGTATGGCGCAAGGACCTGTACCTCCAAGAAGGTAATAAGCAGCTCACCAACAGCTCCTTCTACCAGCGCCGTGACAATGATGCGACAGTCCTCAACAATCGTCTGGTCCATGACACCATCAAAAGTCTTATCGCCAACAAGTCCTTACCTTCTAGCGCTTCTCATCTCCGTATTGACAATAGTGGTCTGGGTAAGCCTGTGTTTTATATGCTTCCTAAAATTCATAAACCCTCCAACCCTGGGAGACCCATTGTCTCTGCGTGTGCCTGCCCTACCGAACGTATATCAGACTTCCTCGACAGCATCTTCCAGCCTATTGTAGAGCAGCTTCCTTCCTTCTTAAAGGACACTAACCATGCTCTTACTACTTTTTCCTCTATCCAGCTTTCCCCAGACCGTACCTACCGTTTATTTCTGTTAGATGTTTGCTCACTTTACACTTCCATTCCTCACTCTGATGGTCTCCGAGCTCTACGGTTTTTCCTGGACCAGCGCACGCACCCCTCTATCACTACAGAGACTCTCCTGCGCCTTGCAGAACTGGTCCTTCGACTCAATTCCTTTGAGTTCAATGGACAGTTCTTTGACCAAATAAGTGGAGTTGCCATGGGCACCAAGATGGGTCCCAGTTATGCCTGCCTCTTCATGGGCTACCTGGAGTATCAGGTGTGGCAGCAGTATCCTGGACCTTTTCCATTGATGTATCATAGATACATCGATGATGGCATAGGTCTCACCGATATGCCAGAGGTTGACCTATCTAGGTTCATTAATTTCATTAACAACTTCCACCCTGCGATCCAATTCACCTCTCACATCTCCACTGTCTCTGTTAATTTCCTTGACATTGTTGTCACTATCACTCCGCCCCACCTCACCACTTCGGTGTACTACAAACCCACCGATGCACACAGTTACCTCCTTTATACTTCCTCTCATCCTCCGGCTTGTCGGGACTCCTTGCCTTTTTCACAACTTCTCCGCCTCCGTCGGTTATGCCAAGATGATGACAACTTTCTATGCCGAGCACAAGAAATGTTGGACTTCTTCCGTAACAGACAGTATCCAGAAGATGTTCTTACTTCTGCCTTAGAACGTGTTCTCCCTATCTCACGTGTAGAGGCCCTCAAACCCCGCCAAAAAACCTCCTCTGATAGAGTCAAGTTAATAATGACCTATCACCCTCACAGCACTGCTGTCAAAAGGATCCTGTTTCGCCACCTACCTCTCCTCCAAGCTGACCCAGTGGCGCGGGAAGCATTTAGTGAGCCACCCTTGCTGGCATTTAGACGGGACAAAAATTTGAGGGACCTCCTAGTCCACAGCCGTCTGAAAACCGTCAACGATGGCCACTTTGGAACCAAGCCATGTAACCGTACACGATGTAAGACATGTCAGTATGTAATCGAAACACGTTCAGTCTCATTCCCTAACGCCAAGTTCACCATCACCCATAGCTTCACATGTGAGTCACGCAACGTCATTTATACTATTATATGCAAACGTTGCACCATTACGTACATCGGCCAAACGGGCACACGACTGGGCGACCGATTCTGCAGACACCTCTATGACATCTCTCAGTTTAATTCCACACCTGTGGCCATCCACTTCAATGGCCCTGACCACCACGGTGCCACTGACATCCAGGTGACAGCCATCAGATACTGTTCCTCGGACGCCAACAGTCGGTTTCGCCAGGAACAACGCCTCATCCATCTTATGGGTTGCCTCAAACCACACGGTTTGAATACCCAACATTCTTTTGTCTGAGACGCCTTTCTCTATCGAGTCCCTGTTGTATTATGACTTTCTACTTTGATGCGATCTCCCCTTTTTTTTTTTTTTTTTTGTTTTTTTTTTAAATTACTATTTTTTTTTAAAATTTAATAATTTTATTTATTTATTTATTTATTTTTTTAATTTGTTTATTTATTTTATTTTATTTTATTTTATTTATTTATTTATTTATTTTTTTTAAATTATTTTTTTCCTTTATTATTTTTTATTTTATTTATTTCTTTATTTAGTTTTTATTTTTTTATTTATTTGTTTCAAATTTATTTATTATTATTATTTATTTATTTATATTTTATTTATTTATTTTATTTATTATTTATTGATTACTTTTTTCTCACTCTTTTCCAGTCCTTGTTTTTATTATTTCTTATCTTTATGTACTGTCAACTTCCTCTTTCCGGTTTAGTGGCAGCCATCCTGCTTTGCTTCACATGTGACTGGACTTAATATTAAGGGAGTTTTTTTCTCTTATTTTTATAGTTTCATGTTCTCTACTTAATTCTCATTTTCTTTCCCTCCTGTCTCTTGTTTGTCTGTCCCTGACGAAGGCCTTGTGGCCGCAACCTAGGTTTTTCTTGTCCTTCTCCTTGTAAGACGTATTACTATTTGTGTGGGTGTGTGTGTGTTTTTTTTTTTTTTATAATTTTTTTTCAACTGTTCTTGTACCTGTGGTTTCTATAGCAATGTATTTGACATGATCAGATTTAATTTGGTTTTAAAGACTATTTTCATTGCACACGGACAAATCGATCAATGCTTCGATCTCCTCCCTTAAATCACCCAAGGATAATCTCAGCATAGTGCACGAACTCTGTAACACCGGCGAGAATCCCAATGTGTGCTCGTATATAGGTATGACACATTGTATAAATGTTTTTATTGTGGTAGGTTTCTAATTATTAAATTGTGCCAGGGCAGCTATCTAATGACATATTCTTGACGATTTCCAACTGCCGTGGGATTTTTAACATGCACAACTTGCAGACGGGACCTCCTATTGTTTCGCCCTTATCCGAGAAGGCTAGGCATCCGAAATAACTACCCCGAAGACCAGGGGAGATCATTAGGGCCACTGGTTCTGACAACAAAAGTTCGTAAATTATATCCCCTTCTACTGGCAATTCGAGGTGGACGCCATACCTCTTAGCCACTCCCACCCCTTCCCTACATGATGAGGTTGCCAGCCTCTAATATAACCTCAAATATTAGTCGATATACGCCAACATATGACGTAGTCCTTCTCTTCATTTGTCTGCTCAGATGTTCCGTCTGCTAAATCTCAGATGTTCCGTCTGCTAAATCTCAGATGTTCCGTCTGCTAAATCTCAGATGTTCCGTCTGCTAAATCTCAGATGTTCCGTCTGCTAAATCTCAGATGTTCCGTCTGCTAAATTTATGACACTAAGGACATGGAGAAGAAGAACCAAAATGATGTAAAGCTTAAACTTCGATAGCAAAGATCTATGAATAATAAGGAAAATGTACCACCTGGCAACAATCAGCAGCTTTAAGAATTACTAGCCACAAAAAAAGTGTAACAGATAAAACAGGGTATTGGAATGAGATGTGTATTAGCACTTGTCTGTTCTCTCTGTGTAATGAAAATATAATGAGATCAATAAAGGACATGCCAGGAATGTCAGCAAGTGGGCAACATTTAAATAACTTGAGATATCAGAAAGCTACATCCTTAATTGGAAACGATGAAATAAAGTTGCAGGAAATGATTGATACAATTATGGCAATGAGTAAAAATGGAAGGACTTTGTGAAAATTTACAGAGAAAAAAGACACTGTTTATGAAAATAGATGCTACTAGCGACAAATTTATTGCACCAGGAATTAAAATGCACAAAGAAAGAAACATTCGGTTCAAGATAGACACAGGTGCCCAAGGTAACACTCTACCCTTAAGAATATTCAGACAGATCATGCCTGACAAGGTGGATGAGCAAGGATTTCCCACAACGGATGTAAAACGTAGGAGTGGCAGGACAAAGCTAAGAGCTTACAATGGAACAAGTATAGACTGTTTTGGAGCAGTAACACTTGAATGTTCATACAGAGGCTCTGAATGGACATTGTCAACATTTTACTTGGTAGATGTTGAAGGACCTGCAATTTTGGGTTTACCAATGTGCGAAAAGCTGAGTGTGGTAACTATTAACAACATTAAAGAGGATATAGGTCTTGCAGATGCTCTCAGCAGACTACCAAACCCCAACAAGACAGCAGATCTTACCCCAAACATCAAAGTTGATTTTGTCAAGTTTAGCGATAATCGGCTTGAACACATCAGAGAAGACACAATGAGAGATCCTATCCTTAACTCTCTCAAAGAACTGATATACCATGGATGGCCAAGCTCTATCAGGGAAGTTCCAACACACATCCGTCCATACTACTCTATGAGGGACGAGTTAAGCATCGAAGATGGTCTGATCCTTAAAGGAGATCGCATTGTTGTACCAGAAACACAACGCGATATCATTCTTAAACAGCTCCATAATAGTCACCTTGGTATTGTGAAGACACAACTGAGAGCAAAGAAAGATGTTTACTGGCCACAGATAAACAAGGACATAGAAACACTATGTAAAAACTGTTCAATTTGCCAAGAACATGCAAATAGGCAGTGCAGAGAACCTCTCATACCATCAGACATACCATTGAGCCCTTGGAGCATTATAGGAACTGATATTTTCTCAATCGACAATAATGACTATCTTATTATTGCTGATTACTACAGCAAATTTCCCATCATTGAGAAACTTCCACAACCCTCACCATCAGCTGTTATTGCAGACATTACAAAGAAGTATTGCAGCATATTTGGCATCCCAGATGAAATTAGATCAGACAACGGTCCACATTTCTCAGGTCAAGCATACAGAAACTTCACTAAGGACTGGAAGATCAAACACACAACATCATCACCTAGATACCCTAAATCTAATGGTTTCATTGAGAGACAGATACAAACTATCAAGTCAATCATGAAGAAAACAAGAACAGAGGATGTACACCTAGCACTCTTGAGATGGAGAACAACACCGGTAGACAGTAAGATCGACAGTCCAGCAGAACTTATGTTTGATAGAAGAATTAAAGACCTTCTACCATCTAAGGTCCACTTCCGTCCACAACATAGAGACAGCACATATGATCAACTTCAGCATCGTCAGCAAGTTCAGAAATCCAACTATGACAAATGTGCTAAAGACCTACCACCATTACATCCTGGTCAGCATGTGACTACCTACAACCACGACAATGACACATGGTCAAAAGCAACAATCATTTCCAGAAACCCTGAACCCAGGAGCTATACTTTAAGACCAGACAGCAGCAGCAACCTCCTGAGGCGAAACAGAGTGGACATAAGAGAAATCCCACAGAATACAACAGAGCAGAGAATTCCCATGCTTTCAACAGACAATGCAGTAACTCCAGACCTTGGTACCCCACAAAACCAACAAGCGCCAAGGCCGAAATCACAACCAACTCAAGCTAAACCAGGGACTTCCGCAGAACCACCAGCACTTTACACCACTCGTTCTGGCCGTACAGTGACACCTCCCAGCCGATACAGACAGTGACATATATATATTCACACTGAGCATTACACATACTTATCCTTTCTCACATGAAACATTTCGTTGGAAATGTTTGCACACATTTTTTTTCAAAAAAGGGGGGATGTAATATAATACATTAATAATACGAACCACACATTGTAATAATATGCGAATCTTCACATGTACGATATCCTGTAAATAAACATGGCTACAAACTGAACATGCTTTTACTGAGTGCCTTCTGAAACATGTGTGTGCTTGTGTAGATGACGAGGTAATGCTTATATGCATACATCATAACATTACACTGGCGACCAGGTGTTCATGGTTCAAACCCGGGCGTCGGCGTTTGAAGAAATGTTTACGGCCGGAAATTTGACTGAATAGCCTGAACGGCTCCTGTGATAAACCCTCTGTGGATGGGAAGGAGCGAAGCTCCTGACCGGGTTGGAAGGAAAGTCCTCAGGTTCCCCAGCCTCGCAATGACATGTCATTGGGCCGAAGGGCTGAAAGCCCAAGTGCCGCTGGTTAAGGAAAAAAAAAAAAGATAGATAGATAGATAGATAGAGAGAGAGAGAGAGAGAGAGAGAGAGAGAGAGAGAGAGAGAGGGAGAGAGAGAGAGAGTAAATGAGAGTTGGAAGTTGTTTTGTAAGCAACAGGAGGATGGCTGTTACAGCGGTTAACGAGATTTTGAATTGCTGTATATTTTCAGAGCCTTGGTCAGCATTTGTTTTGTGCTTCTAGATGTGATTTGTTGCTGTTTGGAGTATACCACTATACATCGATTTATGTTACCTATACGTAAGCAGTAGTCTTGCGTCCTGGATTATTTCCCTACAGCACATATTGCCACCAATTGCAGTTAACCATCATCTCAACACATACGGGCTGTCGCCTTTGCCATCCAGTCACTTTTGGCAACACTGTCCGACCCAATGATAGCCGGTTACCTCAGAGTATATTGACATAACAACCGAGAGAAGTAGTCATTTGCCAGTACTCGTCACCTGGTTTTATAGTTCAACTCTTCATTTTCCAGTATAAGAAGTGCCCCATCGCGCCTACTGGATACTCGCTCGCCAGCAACAGTCCTCGTCGTTTGGATAGATTTGATCAGCGGGTGCAAGTACTTATGCACTCGTTTTAATCTCCTCCACCTGTTAGTATGGCTTCCTGCCACAGGAAATTGTGAATGCATAGGATTTATTACGAAACTGTTACTGAGAGAGATTATCTCCGTAGCCTGGAAATTTAAACTTAGGTGGAACAGTGTAGTGGTTTTTCTTCTAGCAGAGAAAGTAACTTACTTACCAGGATTATTGCAATAAGGAGTGGCCGTTTCCTCGCGAAACTGGGGGCCTAACCCCTTTAGTTAGATTTTCTTGGGAGTGAGAAAGTTTACGGGTGTTGGTGGTCTGAAGTGAGACGTTTTGCCTGAGAGATTGAGTGAAGTCTTGTGTCATTTTTCTGTGATTGTGACATTGATAGATTTGCTTGACCTTCAGAGCTAGTGAAGGCATTACTTATTTCTTTTGGTTCAATGTTGTGGTTTCTTTAATAAGTATATTTAAATGTACTAAGAGGTCAGTATTCACTCTATTCTGTCACTTAATGTTAGCTGTTGTAGTCCTTACTGTAGTAGATTATTCTACTTAGCATTGGAGGACGGACGAGGGTATGACATCTTAAACAGAGTTCGAGTATGGCTGGGAAGAAGACCTAAGATATTTGATTATATCTCTCTTTTTCCCAGAAGTCTTACCTTTCTCCATATTTTCATTAGTGATTTTAATTTTCTCTATTTTCACATTACTCATTCATATTCTCTTTAAAATCATACATTCTCTTTTTCCATACTGGCGACAATATATATATATATATATATATATATATATATATATATATATATATATATATATATATATATATATATATATATATATATATATATATATATATATATATATATATATATATATGGCCAAAAGATTCGGAGAACAGCTATGCTATGGACCCCCGAGGGAAAGCGAAAGAGAGGCCAACCAAAAACAACTTGGCGGAGAACTGTGGAAGCCGAGATGCAAAGAATGAACCATAGTTGGGGCACTGTACGAAGGATGGCCGCTGACCGAGCAAAGTGGAATCAATTTGTTGCTGCCCTACAAGACGCCACCAGGCGTGATGGCCGCTGACTGCTTTGGCGGTTGGCTATTATGGATCAAAGAAGAAGATATATATATATGTGTGTGTGTGTGTGTATACTAACTAGCAATAACCCGCCAATAATGACGGAAGTAAATAAAAAACACAGTAATATATTTTAAAAAATTTTTTAATTCAATAAAAATGTTCTTTCATGACAACATTTTTGTGAACGTGTGACCGCATGGCCTTCCACGCTAGCATTATCCCTGCTACGACACTAGCATTTATACGTGTTAGAATATAGAAATAACAGACGTAAAGCAAATAAGGCGTTTTCGCACAAAACGCAGGGTCATTAAATTTCAGTTGGCAGTCTCGATGAAGAGAGACAAAGATAGTGCAGTCCCAGGGAAAATATTAAATGCGTGTTTTGAATGGAAAATTTTGTGAAGTGAGAGCTGCTATTTTGGTTTTTTTCCGTTGTTTAGAGAGAGAGACGTGTGGAAAAAGTCGGAAAGCTGAGAAAACGTGTGCAGATGTAGATAATTGTAACGTGTGAAAAAAGAAAGCATCGTGTGAAAATTGGCGGGAAAAAAAGAAGAAATAGTATAAATAGGAGAGAAGTGCGAGAAAGGGCAGTGATTTCAGGATCAATGATTCCATGATTTTGGACTTTTGAGGATTTTACAAATAGTGTTAAGTGAACTTCGTCTTTGAGAATATCAAGACAAGTTTTTAAGTAGACAAGTTAGTAAAATATTCTATTGGATATATATATATATCATTGTGGCTATATAAATGTTCCTTTTGGATAACCAACCATCATTGTGAAATTTACAGTGTTTGCCTAATGACATCAATAAACTCTAATTAAATTTTCTACAATTGCTGTGTTACAGTTGGATCGTTTGAGAACCATTATACGAGATTGCTTATCACTAAACCTAAAGGGAAGAATGAACCTGGGAAGAAAAAAATGAGCAAAAGTCAAGAATCTCCAACTCAGGCGGAAAGCCTGTAGCACTTGAATAACAACATCAAAAGGATTAACTCCAATTGAAAATAAAATCAATATAACTACTTGCACATTTAACTGACGCGGGCACAAAAGTGCGTGGATTTTTTAACAAAATTATTTGTTTCGAAAAGAATGGGTTACACCGACTTCAAAGACAAGACCAACTTTCACTAAGCTAGGAATGTTACAAAAATAAAAAAAATCAATTCTAGAACATACACACAAGCATATTCAACTTATATGTTAAGTCAAGATAATTGTATAGCTCTAAAAAATCTGATGTGATCTGGTAAGCTGCTATCATCGCTTCCAAGGTCAGCTGCTATCATCGCTTCGAAGGTCAGCTTCAATGGATCTCCAACGTCTTCTGTCTCTTGCCAGATGGTGAACTCTGATATACCCTTTCCTGACCATCTCTTGTCTTGATGGTGAACTCACTCTGATATACCCTTTCCTGTCCATCTCCTGATGTTATCTTCCAACTTAAAGCGCTGTCTTACTCTTGCAAGTTTCCCTTGCAACTTTTTCTTCAATGATGGTCTTCAGCAATGATGGTCTTCAGCAATGATGGTCTTCAGCAATGATGGTCTTCAGCAACAGGTTTATGTGACCAAAATATGTGAGCTGTCTAATTTTGATCTCATTCATTATTTCTCTGTTCATTTCTAGGTTTTTTCTTCTTCTTCTTTGATCCTTAGCCGCCGATTGTCAAAGCACTCAGTGGCCATCACGCCTGATGGTGTCTTGTAGGGTAACAACAAACTGTTTCCACTTTGTTCGGTCGGCGGCCATCCTTCGTACAGTGCCCCAACTCTGGTTCATTCTTTGCATCTCGACCTCCACAGTTCTCTGACAAGTTGTTTATGTTCGGCCACTCTTTCGCTATTCTTCGGGGGACCATAGCATAGCTGTTCTTGTGATGGCATCGGGGTCTCTTCTGAGGACAAGGCCAACCCAGCTCCAGCGTCTGTCAGCTATGATGGTGTGCATGTCCTCTTGGTTACTCCGAGTAAGTAGTTCTAGGTTTTTTACGACCTCTTTATTTGTGTCTCCACACCCCCCTCACACCCCTCCCCCCTTTTAAAAAAAAAAAGAGAATCAACCCATTCGCCTACATATTCAAATCTGAATGCCTTCAATTCTTGCTTCTAACCGTTCTTTATTGCCCATGTTTCTACCCCATACTGTAATGAAGACTATTTATAACGTCAGGAATATTCAACGATTAAACTCATTTTAACAAATGAGAGCAGACAGGTTTGAAAAACGGAAATAAAGAAAAAAAAGCAGAAATAAAATTTGAAATGTAGAAAAATGTTTTAAAATATGACAGGCGATTGTATTCAAAATGTTTTAAAAAGTTGGACTGTATAAAAGTTAGTTATGTCATATTTAGTTCGTGACCTGTCCTCGTGTCGATAATGTAAAAACTAAACAGGCGTACGGAAGCTTGAAGCAGTGACCCAAGAAATCCCGGACATAACTGCCTGTGTGTAGACATCTGCATTTACTTGTATATTGTGTTGCTCAGGTGTAAGTTTACTGACCGGCGAGAAATCGGATGTTATTGATCTTTGTTTTGATGACTGTAAAGTGCAACAGTCGCACAATCTTTGATCCCAGCTTCGGGACCCAACAAACATTATCTAGTACACTCGAACACACGTCACAAAATCACCGACGTCACGCCATTTGACGTCTATATATTTTTTTTAAGCGCGTCTATACAAGAAATAAAATTGTTATCTTGTAGTGTGTTCGGATCAATAGCAGAGTTACGGTACTTTTGACGTAAATCATTTCATATTATCATGCAAAGACTCACAGTTAATATAGTCACAGGGCACATTAAAGCTTACATTTTCTCTCATTTGTTAAACATAGATGCCCAATGGGCTGATCACCCGTTGGCTTGTCACACCGATTACGGAAACAGCGGCAGATGGATCTATTTGTTGTTGCCCTAAAGACGCCGCTAGGCGTGATGGGAAACTACAACAGAGAAAATCAATCTGCTGTTGCCCTTAAGACGCCACAAGGCGTGATGGCCTCTGACTGCTTGGTTGGTCTTTGGCTAAGGACGGAAGAAGAAGAAGTTAAACATAGAACGACACGTTTTTAAGTGATTTCAAGTGATCTATACAAGCTATGACAGACACATCTACTCCTTACTAAGAAGATGTCCAATTATAGTTTTAAGATTGAGAACTGGCCACTATAGGCTCAAATACCGCCTGTACTACAAATATAAGATTAGACACACACATATGATTATATGGAGAAGACAAACATTAGGTTATTTTCTGACTGTCTGATTCACGAGAGGAGCTGATCGACCGCAAAACACTCACCATCCCATCTGAGGGAAATGATGTATGGAAAAATAAGAAGCCTGAGACAGGCTGCTAACTTTAGTGAGAGACATTGATGTGGTTATATGACAACGAACTCAGAAGAAGTAGAATTTCGACAACCCTTATTTCCTTCTTCGGAAGAATATCGGAAACATAGGCCCATGACCGAGTGTCGTACCCACAAACATGGGGGATGGCTTTTGAACATTCACTGGTCTTTAGCGTCAACAAATTGTATTTTCTGTTTCTTCCCATGTCAAGTGGTTAGTTTGTCAGATGTATGTCTCTCTCTCTCTCTCTCTCTCTCTCTCTCTCTCTCTCTCTCTCTCTCTCTCTCTCTCTCTCTCTCTCTCTCTCTCTCTACCTGTCTCTCTCTCTACTTCTCTCTGTGCGTGTGTGTATTCCTCTTCTCCTTCAGCTGAATTTACCACATGTAACCAACTTCATTAATTTTTTCTCTTCTGAAAGAACTTAACGTTGTGCTCCATATCGGGCGACTTAATTGAAAACTTTGTTCTGCTACTGCTTTCAGTACTTCCTTGTTTCCTTGTTTGATTCTCTGTTCGTCAAAGAAAACGTTTTAGTTGCATTTTTCGCACGTGCCACATCTCTGCTGCCTATATTTTTCTTTCCATAATTTTGTTTACTAGTCAGGCCTGACGCTTCATCACTTGCAGATCCTTGAGGAACACAAACCTTCACCATATGCACGTCAAACCTTCAACATATACACTCTAGACTTTAAGCATATACACACCATACCTTCAACATATATACACGCTTGTGACGAAATAACTTCATTCGTTACATTTTCCTGTGCCATCCTATAATTCATTCTGTGCTCTTCCTTTTCGTTTTTCCCACCTCTGACATTATTTGTGAATTTTGATTCATTGTTTACACTTTCTTCCTTCAATTCTTCTCATGTCTCGGCATCATCGACCATATTTACTGATTATTGTAATCACTTACTTTCGTTTGAACCCATATACTCCTGGATCTGTAGAGTGAAAGGTTGTTTATGAGTGCGTGACACATTTGCGATCAGACAGTGAATGGGAACGCCTGGATTAATACGTAAACAAAGCGGAGATTGTCACAATCAGTTGCCTTATCACTGATAATGTTTTCTGCCTGGCCGGTTTGTTGCTTGATAGTTGTTTGTTTGTACAGGAACGTGTCGGAAAATATCAATCTAGTTACAGATTAAAGACACACATTTAAGATAAGAATAGGATTTTGGAACACACAAAATTATGTAATCGTTTCCGGGAAACTTGTTGTAGGCAATAGTTACGATACGTTGTCTATCTGGGAAGATATTATCAGTGATAGATCTAAGGGAAGGTGTGAATGGATACAAAAATAGAATCACGGGTGCAAAGTTTGGAGAAGATATGTCTCTGGAGGGTAGTGGTGCTACTCTTTCAGCCTACCTGGTCACTAACTTTTAATAAGACAATCTTGCCCCGCCCTCCAATGTTTGTAAAAGACTTTAATCTAATACTCAGTAAGGGACACTACAGTTACTTCACCAACATGACATTTAAAGGGAAGCTCGTTCTGACCAGCACAATAATACGTTTTCTGGGTTTTTATTAACCATAAAAAAAACTGCACCACATCCAACATGGCCAAAAAAAAAATGCAAAGAAAACAAAACATGGTAAACCCCGTGTACCTTCTCTGAAAATAAACAATGTCGGAAGGATACACAGCAAAGAAAATGAACCTCCAAAAAAACAGTATACCCAATATGAAAAAAACACTGTGGCCACCTCACTCTACTTCCTTCCTAAGCTCACACGAGCACACGCTCACACGGACACACAGACACACCTAAGTTCTCTCGAACCACTCCCGCACTTAAAATAACAACAGTTCTCTTGCAGTCTTGCTGTCACCTGGACAGGGGTCCGCAGTCCAATGAAATCAGACGACCGTGTTTGCCTTAGAAAATGATAAATCCAAAACTGAAAAGAAAACTTGTATGGGTCAACACTGTTATGACGAAATGGACGACCTCTATCGATCTTTGGTTCTCTCCGGCAGTATCGGTAAATTTGTGGTACTGATTTTTATTAGGTGCTGTCAATTATCGCACTTTTCTTTCTTTCTGTCTTTCTTTATTTTTCTGCTAAGTAGCAGATATTTGATTTTATCAAATCCCCCTGTAGGTGATAATTATCACATTTGCAAGGAGCGCTACCCAGATTTGTGGTTATAGGCACAGCAGATTAACATGTACATCGGTCAGCGCTATCGACTTAAATCTCCGATAAGACACGGAATTTGCGTACTCATACGACAGATAACGAGATTACTGTCTGTGTGACACATGTCGGCAGACAAGTGTGATGTAATCGTTTCCGGTCACTTGGTTAAAAGCAATCATGGATTTATTACATTTTAGACAATAGAGTCCACAAATGTGTTTGTGAGAGTGTATGCAAGACATCATATTACCATATATGGGAGACGTGACCTTTTGCAAAATTTTTCCATGTAGGAAATATATTGAAAGTGCCACACCCGACCTGTTTGAAATGATTGGATCTTTCTGATTAGATTCATAACAACATTGAGGGGAATATAGGCTGACCATTTCGCAGTTTTATCTCACTGTGAATTTCAAGCTCGCCAACACCTCAGACCTCGCGAGAGTGAAGACTAGATTCATAATTCCTATTTGTAAACCGGACCTTTTATTGGGGAACCAGATAAGAATTACAAAGCACAGGAAATCTCTTTCAAATTTTAATAAGGAACACCGGGACTAGGAAACTAAAAAAAAAAAACACGGAGTCAGAAGGGGCGATCTATTGTAAAATTAAAGACATCCCAGACGCGTGTAAGAGAACAATTCATCTCTTTTATTCATCTGAGCAAACAAGTCTGTAGCCATGATTGGCGTAAGTTGTGATTTACATTTCATATTTTATTACTAACATGTGAACTAACATATATATGTATATATTACCATGTGAAGTTTAATGTGTGAAATTCGCTATAGGATGTCAAAGTCATTTGGGGCTGGCAACCTCAGTATCTAGAATGATGATTCATGAACCACCACGGCACGGGCTGGTGATTGCTTTATTGATAGTTTCGTAAAGAGAACTAAAAACATAAAGTAGTTCCAGGTTCCCTATGGAGCATGGAGGGAAAGATGAAAGAAATGAAGTACATTATAAGAATAATACTTACATTTTCAAAGCAGTGTAAATGTCCCTATAAACATAATCACTTTAAAATTAATGTAAGTTTTCAAGCTTTAAACCAGTGTAAATGTCTATGTGAAAATATTCATTTTAAATTAAAAGAAGTTTCAAACTTTTCCACAAGTGTAAATGTAAATGAAACATAAATGAATTTGTATTATGAACACTGTTCAAACAGTGGAGATGTAAATGTAAAACGTATTATATCTGTACGTTTAACCTTTTCATTTAAATGTAATATAAAGCTGAAGCTATTCAGTTTAAATGAAAAGGAAGTTTTATCCCGAGGGATTAAATTTAATTCTCATCGAGGGTAAATTCTGACATGGGATAGTAGAATAGAAGAAAGGGGGGGGGCCACATAACTATGTGTCGGAAAAACGCCATACTCAGAAGAGCGTTTCGTTTCAATTTCTATTACCAGTTATTGGTGGTACCAGCAGAAAGTACCATCTCTGGAACCAAGTGAAGGTAGAAGTGGACTGACGTGTTGCGAGACGCCATCATAAGAGGATCTTATAGACAGACGCAGAACCAACTTAGCCGTTACTCCTTGAACGTTCTGGGAACGTGCGGCGCCTGAAGTTTAAAACTTTAACCAGAGACTAGCGAGAGCAGAGTGAAAGAAACTGACCCAGCGGGAGAAGAAACTACCATTGGCAGCTAAGTGAAAATATCCGCTGCTCCTTTATTCAGTTAAATCCCAATCAAGTGATGAATCTTTTCCATAACTATTCAATTTATTTTCCAACTGTTAAAACTTAAAGTGATTATTAAATTATGTTATTTGTAATGTTACAAATTTAACTTCGATTTAATCCTTTTCAATGTATTACATGTTTGTCTCAGTCAAAGTTACTAAACACACACACTAAACAGAGCTATATATTCATTATTATAATAATTCCACTGATTAAATCGGCGGTGGGGGCTTAACGTGATAGGATAAACCATTGCTTAAATTCTTCACAAAAGGCATCGGCAGATTACAGAATTAACGTGCTTAGCGACATTTAGCATTGTTTTCGCTTATCTGAATATCTTATGAGGACTCCCATGTGATAGAAGCTTTACTACTCTTCTATCGACATTTCTACCAAGAGTAATCTTGGGTAAAGATAGACTCCATTGAAGCCTATAATAGATACTATTGAGTTTTGGCCACAGTGGGACCACTACTGCAAAGCAGGGGAGGCAGTACCGTCACAACTGTAAGGTTGGACTTAATAATCCACTTTTGCCAGGAGGTAAGCTCCAGGGGGAAATAGTAACATGTAACTCCCACTGTGCGACTACTGCAGCAATTCCGAGTGAACAAAAGGTGGTGAACTGGAAAATAAGCTTAATTCCAGCACACGAATATTATCCGACTGCGCTGATCTAGTGGTAAGTTCACGTGAGAACTTTCAGAAGATGGCACTAACTGGTTCTTTCTGGGTTATGTGGTTGTATTATCTGCAACAACCGGGGTGGTAATGGGTTACACCAATATTGCCTGTATGTATGAATGGCAAGTTAGAACAACTCGTGGACGAGACTGTATGCGCTGCGCGGCCGTAATGTAATCCACGAAATCGCCGCCAGCGGTAGCAATTTGGCAGTTAATCCGCCTGTAAAGAAATGTGGGGCCTAGTAAAATGCTAGAGGCCGTGCACCAATGTGTGGAAACGTTGTGCATAATAAATCTCCGTAGACTCTGGTTGAGCCCGTAAATAGCAACGCAGACCGGTCTCTGTTTTTTTTTTTGGATCAGGGTCAGCTTCATGGAATAATCTCCATGCAGACTAAATTCACAACTGCAATCAACATGAAGGATAAGATTCACGCATGTTAGAGAATCCGAGAGCATGACTGAAAGAGAGTTATTGGGACAGTCGCTTAAGTACTACCAGATGATGCCAAATGTTTTGACTCGCTTTGGTGGACCTTTCGAGGTGAAACAGCGTACTAGCGCGTAATAAGACGCAAGAGCTTCTGATCTCCCCCGATTACAGAAATCCACGTACGCTAACCTCAGAGTTTTTCTTCTGCGTTCATAAGACAACGAAGGGATGACGCAACGTGAGCACGACGCTGGCGTTCGTGAGTGGTGACTTTTGGCCACGATCAAAGCTCTCTCCCGTTAAAAGAAACGGAGAAATTACCCTGAGTTTTCTCGAATTAAAGGAGATCCGGGAAGTATTTAGTTTCCTGGGGGACCGATAAAAAAGGATTGTTTGATCACATACCGCCATGCGCGTGCATGCAGAAGGTCTATAGTGCTGATTGACAGACAAGATGACAGAAATATCGCTGTTAGAGACAACGTTTACAGAAAAGTGGGCGGATAATTTTGATGGACAGAAGGTAGACAGGTCAGAATGACGAGAACTCAGACCGACCTAGCAAAACTACGGGCAGACAATTCAACCGCCCATCACAATTAAGTCGAATGTAAACATGATCAATATCAACAGAAGAGAAAATACCTTATATGAGACTGACATGTGAAAAAAAATCACACATTATGTGTCCCGCATGAATTTCCCAAGAGAAGGTAGTGGGGATAGCCCCTACCAAAATTCGCAAGTTGATTGCTATTGGTTTGGCATTTGAGATGTTAAAATGCAACATTTCTGATTGGAGTCTTGTCATATAGTAGCAATGTGGATGCATGGGCCGAATATTGCTTATAATTTAGCATATTCGGAGTCTACGGCACTGCTATTTCACCTCGTCAAGAAAACAGTCAAAACGAACGAAACGAACGAACGAACGAACGAAATCTTTATTTCTTCAGGGTAAAGAAATAGGCATAATTGCCTTTTTACATTTCTGCCCTGCAAAACAATTTTCAGCGTTTTACAAACTAACGGTTCCAAACGTTGTTATTGCCGGGAGTTGTAGTGAGGATAAGCTCTCACTGCAGATAAAATACTTCTATGGCACGCGCCTCAAACAGCCTCTGACAACCAAGTTCAGCTCCCGGCCTTCACGTGTGGCTCAATTTGAGCCCGGCGGAACTGTTTCCACTGACGGGAGAAGGGGCAAAGGCGAGCGACTGGCGCCTTAAAACCAGCAGCTTCGGGCAGATAGGGCTCGTGATCCTTGGTTGGCAGCTTATCTAAGAGAAGGAACTCTGAATTCAAACCACCGCTGCCTTGCGGGAATATCCATTTATGGAATTGGCTTCGGGAGTAAACCCTGAGGATAAATCCGGAGTCGGAGTCCCTAAGCCAGTCTAATGTCGATTCGACATTATTCTGGCAACTCCTGCGACATGGCTGGTACCAAACTGTATCGGCTACTGCCGTTCCTTTGGATCTACCAGCTGTGTGGAGAGGGGGAACATGCTGCATGGGCAACAGCTTGATCTCCATATAACTGTGCCCAAGCTCGCGCCCTGGAGAGGACACTCCAGCTTCACCCTATAGGTGTCGGCAAAACACGGGAAGTAGCAGTTACCGGTTATAAGCATTTTGCCCAACTGGGGTAGGGCATGGCGCCAGGGGCTACTTCCGACAGTGGGAGAGGTTCTAGGATCTCACTGGACAGCTACCGCCCACTTCAAGCTGGGCAGCCCCCAGTCAATAAGGTGTTGTCCCGCCACTGTCTGCTTTCCCCATTGGGTGCATGGGGATTAGGGTCAAACCCGAACTGTGGACAGAAAATTTTGCACCAAGCAATTATCAAAAAAATAGAAATAAGCAAACTCTCAGATTGGGATGCTGGAACGTCCGGACTATGTTGACTGGACTATCCGAAAACCTACAGGATGTAAACGATGTAAGGAAGACAGCCATAATTAATGATGAGCTTAAACGACTTCAGGTGGATATAGCTGCACTTCAGGAAACGCGCCTGGCGGGCTCTGGAACGGTGAGCGAGAAGGACTACACATTTTATTGGCAAGGGAAAGATCTTAATAAAGCTAGAGAACACGGAGTAGGTTTTGCGGTCAAAAAATCGCTAACTAAAATGGTTGAACCAGGTGAGAATGGATCAGAACGCCTGTTAACGCTCCGCCTGCAAACTAGCACAGGTCCCATCACCCTTGTCAGTGTGTATTCTCCTACTCTGTACTCTGCCTCAGAAGCTAAAGATGAGTTCTACGAGAATCTAACAGCAATTATCAAAAGCATACCTAGGCAAGAACAGCTTGTTCTCCTTGGGGACTTCAACGCTAGAGTGGATGCCGATAATGTTTCATGGCCTTCGTGTCTGGGCAGGTTTGGTATTGGCAAGATGAATGAAAATGGACAACGGCTCTTAGAGTTGTGCGTCCACCATGGCCTCTGCGTGACCAACACCTACTTTCAGACAAAACCCCAGCATAAGGTGTCATGGAGACACCCACGATCCAAGCACTGGCACCAACTTGACCTGATTCTCGTCAGAAGGCCACTCCTCAGGTCTGTGCTCTCCACGCGCTCGTACCATAGTGCAGACTGTGATACAGATCACTCCTTGGTTTGCTGCAAAATCAGAGCACAACCAAGAAAACTCTATCGTGTCAGACATGAAGGGAAACCACGCATTGATACCAGCAAGATGTCAGACCCTTTCATGATCGCTCAATTCACTGCGACCTTCGAGAAAGTGCTCAGTAGCCCTCAGAATGGTGATACTATTACAAAGAACTGGGAGCATCTAAGGAACACCATTCAAAGTACTGCACTTGCCACCTTTGGTAAGAAAACAGCTAAGTCAAATGACTGGTTTGATGCTTCATCAGATGTGATGGCACCTGTCATTGAAGCTAAGCGCAGTGCTATGAATGAATACAAACGTTCACCGAGTGCCAGAACCCTACAGATCCTGAGGGCTACGAGAAGCAAAGTTCAACAAACTGCTCGTCGCTGTGCAAATGACTACTGGCTCCAGCTCAGTGAGAGCATCCAGATCGCAGCGCAAACAGGCAACATTAGACAAATGTATGACGGTATAAAGAAAGCACTTGGCCCCCATAAAAGTAAGACGGCACCGCTAAAAACCATCAGCGGAGAGAAGCTAACCGATAAGGGTAAGCAGATGGAGAGGTGGGTCGAGCACTACTCTGAGCTCTACGCTAGAGACAATACCGTTACACCTGCAGCCCTTGATGGTGTCAACAGTCTGCCAACTATGGAGGAGCTGGATGCTGAACCAACATTAGAGGAACTCAGCAAGGCCATTGATAGCTTGGCCTCTGACAAAGCACCAGGCAGTGATGGGATTCCTCCTGATTTAATCAAATGCTGTAAGAGCACGCTATTACATCCCCTGCATAGGATGCTGTGCCAGTGCTGGGAAGAGACAACTATTCCTCAAGACATGCGAGATGCCAAGATTGTAACACTGTATAAAAATAAAGGAGACAGAAGTGATTGCAATAACAGGAAAAATCAAGAGAGCAGAAAAGACCATTATATATCGCCTTTATAGACCTCACAAAAGCATTCGACCTGGTTAGTAGGGATGGACTATTTAAAATCCTCATGAAAATAGGCTGCCCTTCTAAAATGCTGGAAATGATAAAGTCATTCCATGACGGCATGAAGGGAACAGTCCAATATGCTGGAAGTACGTCACAGCCCTTTGATATACGAAGTGGCGTTAAACAAGGCTGTGTTCTGGCTCCGACCCTCTTCGGAATCTTCTTTGCCTTACTCTTGAAACATGCATTCAGAGATGCAACTGAAGGAATATGCCTTCACACTAGGTCAGATGGCCGTCTGTTTAATCTTTCAAGGCTGAAGGCAAAAACAAAAATCAGAAGGGTCACTATAAGAGACTTGTTGTTCGCTGATGATGCTGCAGTCGTCACTCAAAGCCAACAGGAGCTTCAGAGCTTGATGAATCGCTTCACTAAAGCATGCAAGGACTTTGGCCTCACAATAAGTCTAAAGAAAACGAATGTGCTGAGTCAGGATGTTGGTGCTGCACCAGTTATCACTATCGATAACTATGAATTGGCAGTGGTGCACCACTTCACATACCTAGGGTCTACCATCAATGACAAACTCTCACTGGATACAGAAATCGACAGCCGCATTGGCAAAGCTGCAGCTACATTTGCCCGCCTCACATCGCGTGTTTGGGGAAACTCTAAACTCACAATGAAGACCAAAGCTGCGGTATATAATGCCTGCGTCACCAGCACACTCCTATATGGCAGCGAGACCTGGACGACCTATGCTAAGCAAGAAAGAAGGCTCAATACCTTCCATTTGCGGTGTCTAGGCCGCATCCTCGGCATCTCGTGGAAAGATAAAGTGACAAATGTCGAGGTGTTGTCACGTGCTGGCCTTCAAAGTATGTATACGCTTCTTAGACAGCGCAGACTTCGCTGGCTTGGCCATGTTCGCCGCATGGATGATGGTCGCATCCCAAAAGATATCTTCTACGGACAGTTAGCAGATGGCAAGAGAACAGTTGGGCGACCACAGCTGAGGTTCAAAGATGTTTGCAAGAGAGATATGAGGGCACTGGACATGGATCCAGCAACATGGGAGGATGAAGCTGCCGATCGCACTAAGTGGCGATGCTATTTACGGCGCCACCTCAGATTGGGCGAAGAGAGGCTCACACAAGAAGCAGAGGTGAGGAGAAAACGTCGAAATGAGCACCAGGAAAATAAGCAGCTGAGGGCTGTCACCTCAGGGGCGCATTCCCATAGTCAGTTATGACTGAAGGGGCTAATATTATTATTATAACAAACTAAAATAAAAATATTAACAACTTCAGACAGGATTAATTAATATTATCATCACAATCAGAAACTGAACATACACAAGTACATTTACTCATAGTCATTCACGCACACAGAGAGAGGGATAGAGAGAGAGAGAGAGAGAGAGAGAGAGAGAGAGGTCAAGCAATAAAGCTACTTAATATAAAAAAATTCAATTTAAAATGAAAATATTACAATGACAGTTAAATGCTCGTGGAAACGTTGAAATAACTGAAACAGAATTGTCGTTAAATGAGTGTACAAGATTTCATGTCATGTGAATGCAGATGTCTTTTGAATGTGGTGCAATTATCAGTTTTGACAGACATGGGTAGGGAATTCCATGCTAAAGCACCTGCATAACTAAAACAACTTCGGAAGAGGTCAGTTCGTGGTTTTGCAAGGTCCAAAAGTAAGTCGCCTGGTATAAAATATGAGCAGTATTTATAGCGAAAGAACATGTGCAAGTATGAAGGCGTTCTGTCGTGTAAAATTTGATGCACAAACTGGAGATATTGGAAGAAGAAGAATTTTTTAAGAGGAAGAACATTCAGATGTGAAAATAGCTGAGCACTGGGAATGGTATCATTCAGGCAAACAAGTCGTAGCGCCCTTTTATGTAGGGATTCTAGACGTTTCAAAAACGACACGCCACAGCGACTCCAGATATTTGAGCAATAAGAAAGGTGATTTTGAATATGTGCATTATAGAATATAAGTCTAGAGTGTGGACATAAAAAATCTTTGATTTTTGAGAGTTGAAATAATTTTTGTGAGATCTTCTTTGCGATGAAATAGACATGTGACTTCCAGCTTAGAGACTGGTCGATGACCACACCCAATAAGGCTGTGGTCCGTAACGTGCTTAATACGTTCTCCGTCTAGAGAGAAAGATAATGTATTTGGTTGACAGTGCAGAAACTTTTGGCGGATTGAGATGATCAAAGATTGAGTTTTGTTTTTATTAATGGACATACTATTAATAGTGCACCAAGCTTGTACAATGTCCAGGTGATGCTGTAAAAGAGACTGAACAGTGTTAATGTCTGTGCCAGCTACTGTTACTGTGGTATCATCAGCAAACATAAGGCAATCGTCATGTGGCAATGACAAGGGCAGGTCATTGATGAAGATGCTGAAGAGTAAGGGTCCTAGTATCGAGCCCTGCGGGATACCCATTGTAGTGGTGTATGATTTAGAGAGCCCATTATTGTATAAGACTCGCTGTGTTCTGTTTTTAAGGAATGATTTTATTAATGTGATCACTTTTGGATGAAATTTGTACACCGCAAGCTTTTGTATCAGCAACGAGTGGTCAATTGTGTCAAACGTTTTGTAAAGGTCGATTAATAATACTCCATTTATTTTTTCGCAGTTGATATTAGAATGCCAGATTTCGGTAATCTTAGTCAACAAGGATTGGCAAGAGTGTTTGGGTCGAAATCCAGATTGGTTTAGACTAGCCAGGATAAAGAATAGAATCAGAATTCTAATTTAAAGGACCGGACAACGTATTTGAGCATCTTCTGGCAAGAAAACTCTACATTTACTGATACGAAAAGCCCGGAATCCTAGGAACCTGAACGCGAAGTAACAGTGTGATTCTTGTCGAAGTAATACCCCAGACAACGTGTAAAAGGCATTTTGACCAAGTTGCCGAAACTATTTCTCTGAGCCAAAAGCCTGTATTTCGCAAAGTTATTTTATCATTCTTTATTTTGCAGTATTAACATGTGAAAACTGCTAGTGGATGTCCAAGTTCATACGAGGCTGGCAACATTAGCTTTCATAGTGATGGCTTCACAAACCGCCACTGCAAGAGCATGTGGCTGTTTCATTCGGATTTCTCACAGAGAACCAAAAGCAGAGTTAGTCCCAAGTTCCATATGGAGTAGGCAGTGGATGGTGACAGAAATAATGTACATACGAGTAATTATTTTCGATTACGGAAACAACAGCAAATGGATTGATTTGCCATTGCCCTAAAGACGCCAATAGGCGTGATGGGAAACAATGGCAAAGAAAACCTATCTGCTGTTGCCCTAAGACGCCACTAGGCGTAATGGCCACTGACTGCTTTGACGGTCGGTGGCTAAGGACGGAAGAAGAAGAAGAAGAAGAGTAATTATTATATTAACCTTTTCAATCAGTGCAAATGTAAATGTAAACATGTTCAATACAAATGCAATGAGTGTTTTCCGCTCACTGGGATTAACTTTAATACTCAGAGAGAGTATAGTTCTGAGACAGATGGGATGGTGTCGTAATTTTTATCTGAGAGGGTGCTGATGAATATTGGTCCCTTTAGAGTGTAAAGTGATATTGAAGGCTCTGTGAGAATAAGGATTTAGGTGAATGAGGTAGTAGATTCACAAGCGCGGGGAAGGAGCAAGGACAGTCTCTTATTACGACAATATCTGTTTTCTCACAGACTATTCCTATCTCTCTTCTGAACAAACAATTGTTTGTCAGTTCCAGTCGCTCAGGCGCCCTCACCGATTTGGTGATTCTGTCGCTCAACGTACATGAATACAGCCTACACAGATGGAAATGTTTGGAATTTTAGGCCAACCGACAACCAACACAAATAAAGATTAATACCTTTATTATCATAAAGGACTCACACATAATTGTACATTTACAGTCAAAAATCAAAGGTTACAGAATACAAATATAACAAGTGAAGAGGGGTTTTTTGAGGAGAAATATCCCATCCACCGTTTCCCGTTTATATTTACTAGCAGACAAGACCCGGTCCCAAAGACCAGAAAAAGGGGGGGGGGGGGAGTGATCAGAGATAGGCAATTTAACCCACTGGTAAAATTATTACTCTGAGGCAAGGGGTTACAGAAAAAAGGGGGGGGGTGTAGAGGAAAAGCTAGGGTTCTCAATTGTCTCCCTTTAAATCAACAAATTTTACGGGAGGGGGAATGAACACAGTTACCCAGTCCCGCTAGGAGAGATCCCGTACAAGGAATATAATGCACCTTAATACAAGGTCGAACTAATTAAAAGGGTAAAGAAAAGATAAATCTCCTTTCATTCAAAAAAACACACTAGGGCTGGCCATCCCCACAAACACACACGCAGACTTACCGAAAGGTGAATTCTGGCACTTCATAGGAAATACATCACAAAAACAGCACTAAACCTTGGCTTAGGTAAAAGTATTTTCTTCCGTGTACAGCCCCAGATTAGCGGGTTGTTGAAGTTAACAAAGTGTCCCGAAATCGCTGGACGTTGAAGTTTAACGGTACTGTTTGTTTATTACATAAAGTTCCTAAAGAAAGGCACAGGCACTTGGCTAGGCGTGAGGTATGGTGTGGTTCCTAAAATTGGCACAGCTGGTGGAGATAACTTCCTTTTTCCGTAATGTCACAAGTTAAGAAAAACACTGAGGTAAGTTCTTCTTCGGGGGGGGGGGGGGGGTTAAAATCCACTGAATATACGTGACAGACAGTGTTCAAGTAGATCGATGTTTTTTCTTCACAAATAGGGCAGTGAATAAAATATGTTCTGCTTCCAGTTTTCTTTAAGGACTCTATATGAACTAGTATTTTCGAAGTGTTTTCTTGTGTGGCTTTATTCTCAGTTAAATTCAGAGGAGCGGGACCCATTACAGGTCGCCACAAGTTTAGCTTTAAAAAAAGTTCATATGTAACTGGAGTTATCGAATTGAGTTGGCAGAACTCTGTATATAATTAATAATTGCTGAGATGCAGGTTGAATGATCGTTCTGAATGAAAGATAATCAAAACAAGAAATGCATTACAAATCATATTATAATCTGACGCGATAAATTACAGTTAGCCTATTTACTTATTAGCGTCGTCAATTAACAAACCGGGAAAACTTCCCGTGAGTTAAAAATAATTAAAGCACATCTATCTATCTGCAAAATTAATTTACGCGTCAATTGTATTAGGAAATACTTTTAGCTGTAACATTAGTTTGCACTAGAACTTTGAAAATGGGTTTATTTAATAAGGTTAAATTTACACCACAATCCATTGAAATAAATTGAAATAACTAGACCACTGATCACTCGAAGCTAATGTATAAATTACCGTCTGCACAGAAAGAATACAATACAATAGTCACGAAGGTAGATGGAATCAAGCAGTAATCCGACTATGCTAGTGCAACTAGGATTCTGTCAGAGCGAACGATAAAATGCAGTTTTTCGGAGTTCTCTATTTATACTTCTCGAATGTAACTTGAATAGGGCGTGTTAGATTTTCGCACCTTTCTTGAAGTTGAGCAGAGTCCGAGGTACCTCACCGTTGTGTTAACCGCTGCGATTCCTTCGTTTTCCCCGGTCTACCGATTTTCTTCCGTCTCAGGCTTGCTCGCATGAGGGTGCGAAAAGTTTCTCGGGAAGCTAACTCCGTGAGCTGAAAGTTCCCTGATTCTTTAGATCGTGTACCGCTGCGATTGAATTCTGAGATCTGTCTGTCTTTGATGGTGCCACTGTTCTGAGAGCTTTGGCAACTCCCACCAGGCGGGGTGACAGCCGGGTAAGAAAATGATCTGCTGTTTATTGCTCTAGAAACAGGAGTGAGTCTGTGGCCCGTCCTCTTTTGGGCCGGCGTCAAGGAAAATATTGCTATAAATCGTTCTCAGAAATGGTTGTGGGCGTGATTTTAATCTCCCATCAAAGGCCATGCGATCTCAAAGTTCACAGAAGATAGCAGGCTACATATTAATGATCCAGCGTGTAAAATTCTCGTGGAAATGCTGCATGCGGGTTACAGTTACAACAGATGATCAGGGGTTCTAAAGTTATGAGAGGCCAATATTCTGTTATCATCCATCGAGTCAGGGAAATTCATTTGTCATACTTAGACGTACGTCACAGATGGTGACATGAAAAAAAAAGGGGGGGGGGGGAGAGAACACCTGATTATCGTGTCAGGTGACCCAATACGTAGGAGAGATATTTGATTCTCGCTCATTTCATTATAATAGTCAGCTGTACCAGTTGGTGGTACTATACTGTGGCACAAGTGTGTGATATAAGTGGCTTTCGGTCTAAGCTAGACGCCAGATCAGGTGGGTCTTTAAGACGCAGGACTATCTTCGTAATTACGCCATGATACTACGAAGGACGTGTTACAGTCATCAGACTTGATTAATGACGAAAGCGAGCCAGTCTACAACCTGCAAAGAACCAACATCGGCTGGAGCAGAAGCCAACCGACATCTTACTGGCAGCTAAGTACCCATTTAAAGCTGCCAAGTGACCTCTTAAAAACAAATATTCCATAGCATAAGACCATCACCTTAGATGAACTCTTAAGGCAAAATATTCCCTTATTTATTTTATATATTTAACTATAATTGATTATTAAATTTGTTATCTGTAAATATACCAATTTATAGTTGATTTAATCATTTTTGAGTGAACTGCACCCGTATGTTTTAGCCAGTTTAAATACCCATAAACAGAGCTATTGAAATAATATTTTACAGAATTAAATCAGTTGGGGGCTCATCAAAAGAGCAAAACGTTTTCTCCCCATAGAAGGTCTGGAAAGATGGAAAAAAAAGTACATTACGGCCTGGATAATATCAGCTGTAGTACTTGATTTCTGAAATTCCTGTGAGCCTTCCTACAATTGAAGCACCATTATTCAGTTCAAATCTCTGCCAAGAGTAATATTGAGCGAAAGGTAGATATCTTTAAAGATCCTCAATAGATACTCAGAATTTTGGCCATATTATGGACCATCACTGCAGAGCAAGGGGGAGAAATCTTGTGACAATGGCATTGATAAAGGTGGATTTGAACTGAAATGATAATGGTGCGCCAGAAAATTGCCAGGTACGTTAGCTCCGTTATAAGATTGACGACCAGTTCACAGGGTACACCACAGGCAACATGAGTTAGAGTCATAGAAATGGTACTTCGCTTTAGTTTTAACCATTTATTGCACGCCATCATAAAGTTCTGGTCATCAGTGAACGCTGTATAAATAATAATATATATAACTTCTGCAACAGTGTCAGCTGCAGATCTTCAATGTTCATAGACAACAATAAATGCTCCCTTTCTGATGCTAGCAGATCAGATGTATACAATAAGTCCGTTTACTGTCTGCACGTGAATAGCATACTGGGCATACAGGTCAAACCGACCTTTATAACGTTTCTAAGTCTAACCATCTGACTTGGACGTGATCTCTGATATAACGAATCCTGGAACACAGACAATAGTCTTGTTGGTCTAGAGCGACCCATATATATATAACTAGTTCAGGTATAAAGATACCGGTGGCGAAAAACCTAGTCAAAGTACCTCTCCATTTTGAATCACACAGACGAGCAAGAAGCGACAAAATGACGAACTTCTAGATGATAGCAAAAAGTTCGATACAAGAGGAATTACCTTTCTTCGGAAATCAACCACGAACATATGTCTCCAGGCAGGCTTGAATAATACTGGGAAATAGTCTAGTTAGCTAACTAACTCACAAAGACAACGTATTTCCCTCAGAAAATCACAAGACGCAGGTTGCGTCCGCTCGCTACTCAGACCATTTCTAAACTCCTCCAGCTGGGCGGAACACACAGAACGAACTCCCAGTTTTTGACATGCGCAGAACTCATCTACGTGAGTATCAATTCACACAAAGCAATTCTAAGAACATTCGAGATAAAAGTCTTACACAGTCGCGCCTTTTATGGTCATGAACAGAAGCGTTAAGACAGGTTTCAGACATCTACAACAGTTGACTGATACTACCAAATAAGGAGATATGGTCACGCTTCGTTCAAGAAATTATAGACCGAACGTGTCTCTATACAAGAGAAGGCAAACTCCTAAAAAAATTGTAGTCTCAATAACTCGGGTTATGTCCCTTTGACTGTAAAAAACATAATACACACTTCAGTCAAAAAATGATCATACATACGAAAAATGATCATACAAAGACTTTGGAAAAAGTAATTATTTGTGCGTAACAGGCATTCAAACAAATACGTTCTTATGTCGTGCGTCATCAGGTCAAGGTCGTTCGTTGTCTTCATCATCATTTTCATTTCTCTTTCCAGCTTTCTTCTCCTTCTGTTTCTTCAATCTGTCTCTACACACTTCTTCTGTTTCTTCAGTCTGTCTCTACCACACTCCTTCTGTTTCTTCAATCTGTCTCTACCACACTTCTTCTGTTTCTTCAGTCTGTTTCTACCACACTTCTTCTGTTTCTTCAGTCTGTCTCTACCACACTTCTTCTGTTTCTTCAGTCTGTCTCTACCACATTCCTTCTGTTTCTTCAATCTGTCTCTACCACACTTCTTCTGTTTCTTCAGTCTGTTTCTACCACACTTCTTCTGTTTCTTCAATCTGTCTCTACCACACTTCTTCTGTTTCTTCAGTCTGTCTCTACCACACTCCTTCTGTTTCTTCAATCTGTCTCTACCACACTTCTTCTGTTTCTTCAGTCTGTCTCTATCACACTCCTTCTGTTTCTTCAATCTGTCTCTACCACACTCCTTCTGTTTCTTCAGTCTGTCTCTACCACACTTCTTCTGTTTCTTCAGTCTGTCTCTACCACACTTCTTCTGTTGCTTCAATCTGTCTCCACCACTTCTTCTGTTTCTTCAGTCTGTCTCTACCACACTTCTTCTGTTTCTTCAATCTGTCTCTACCACACTTCTTCTGTTTCTTCAGTCTGTCTCTACCACACTCCTTCTGTTTCTTCAATCTGTCTCTACCACACTTCTTCTGTTTCTTCAGTCTGTCTCTACCACACTTCTTCTGTTTCTTCAATCTGTCTCTACCACACTTCTTCTGTTTCTTCAGTCTGTCTCTACCACACTTCTTTTGTTTCTTCAGTCTGTCTCTACTACACTCCTTCTGTTTCTTCAGTCTGTCTCTACCACACTTCTTCTGTTTCTTCAGTCTGTCTCTACCACACTCCTTCTGTTTCTTCAATCTGTCTCTACCACACTTCTTCTGTTTCTTCAGTCTGTCTCTATCACACTCCTTCTGTTTCTTCAATCTGTCTCTACCACACTCCTTCTGTTTCTTCAGTCTGTCTCTACCACACTTCTTCTGTTTCTTCAGTCTGTCTCTACCACACTTCTTCTGTTGCTTCAATCTGTCTCCACCACTTCTTCTGTTTCTTCAGTCTGTCTCTACCACACTTCTTCTGTTTCTTCAATCTGTCTCTACCACACTCCTTCTGTTTCTTCAATCTGTCTCTACCACACTTCTTCTGTTTCTTCAGTCTGTCTCTACCACACTCCTTCTGTTTCTTCAGTCTGTCTCTACCACACTTCTTCTGTTTCTTCAGTCTGTCTCTACCACACTCCTTCTGTTTCTTCAGTCTGTCTCTACCACACTTCTTCTGTTTCTTCAGTCTGTCTCTACCACACTCCTTCTGTTTCTTCAATCTGTCTCTACCACACTTCTTCTGTTTCTTCAGTCTGTCTCTACCACACTCCTTCTGTTTCTTCAATCTGTCTCTACCACACTTCTTCTGTTTCTTCAGTCTGTCTCTACCACACTTCTTCTGTTTCTTCAATCTGTCTCTACCACACTTCTTCTGTTTCTTCAATCTGTCTCTACCACACTTCTTCTGTTTCTTCAGTCTGTCTCTACCACACTCCTTCTGTTTCTTCAGTCTGTCTCTACCACACTTCTTTTGTTTCTTCAGTCTGTCTCTACCACACTCCTTCTGTTTCTTCAATCTGTCTCTACCACACTTCTTCTGTTTCTTCAATCTGTCTCTACTTCTCTTCAACTTATGTTTGTCACTTGTCTGGTTTTGTCATCAGTTCAACACTGATACTTGTCTAGTTCTTGTCATCAGTTCCACACTGATACTTGTCTAGTTCTTGTCATCAGTTATGCTGTTACTTGTCTAGTTCTTGTCATCAGTTCCACACTGTTACTTGTCTAGTTCTTGTCATCAGTTCCATTGTTACTTTAGCTCTTGTCATCAGTTCCACACTGGTACTTGGCTAGCTCTTGTCATCAGTTCCACACTGATACTTGTCTAGTTCTTGTCATCAGCTCCACACTGGTACTTCTCTAGTTCTTGTCATCAGTTCCACACTGGAACTTGTCTAGTTTTTGTCATCAGTTCCACACTGCTAATTGTCATCAGTTCCACTGTTACTTGTCTAGTTCTTGTCATCAGTTCTACACTGTTACTTGTCTAGTTCTTGTCATCAGTTAGACTGTTAATTGTCAGGCTCTTGTCATCAGTTCCACTGTTACTTGTGTAGTTCTTGACATCAGTTAGACTGTTACTTTTCTAGCTCTTGTCATCAGTTCAACACTGTTACTTGTCTAATTCTTGTCATCAGTTCTACAATAGTACTTGTGTACAGTTCTACACTGGTACTTGTCTAGCTATTGTCATCAGTTATACTGTTACTAGTCTAGCTCTTGTCATCAGTTCCACTGTAACTTGTCTAGCTCTTGTCGTCAGTTCCACACTGATACTTTTCTAGTTCTTGTCATCAGTTCTGCTGTTACTTGTATAGTTCTTGTCATCAGTTCCTCTGTTACTTGTCTAGTTCTTGTCATCAGTTCGATTGTTACTTGTCTAGTTCCATTCATCAGTTCCACTGTTACTTGTCTAGTTCTTTTCATCAGTTCCACTGTTAATTTAGCTCTTGTCATCATTTCCATTGTTACTTGTCTAGTTCCATTCATCAGTTCCACACTTGTACTTGTCTAGTTCTTATCATCAGCTACACTGTTACTTGTCTAGTTCTTGTCATCAGTTCCTCTGTTACTTGTCTAGTTCTTGTCATCAGTCCACACTGATACTTGTCTTGTTCTTGTTATTAGTTCCACACTTGTACTTGTCTAGTTCTTGTCATCAGCTACACTGTTACTTGTCTAGTTTTTGTCATCAGTTCCACTGTTAATTTAGCTCTTGTCATCAGTTCCACATTGGTTTTTGTCTAGCTCTTATCATCAGTTCCACACTGTTACTTGTCCAGTTCTTGTCATCAGTTCCATACTGGTACTTGTCTAGTTCTTGTCATCAGTTCCACACTGGAACTTGTCTAGTTCTTGACATCAGTTCCAAACTGGTACTTGTCTAGCGCTTGTCATCAGCTCCACACTGGTACTTGTCTATGTCTTCTCATCAGTTCCACGCTGGTTCATGTCTAGCTCTTTTAATCATTTCCACTGTTACTTGTCTAGCTCTTGTCATCAGTTACACACTGATACTTGCCTAGTTCTTTTCATCAGCTCCACATTATTACTTGTCTAGTTCTTGTCATCAGTTCCATACTGGTACTTGTCTAGTTCTTGTCATCAGTTCCACACTGGAACTTGTCTAGCTCTTGACATCAGTTCCAAACTAGTACTTGTCTAGCGCTTGTCATCAGCTCCACACTGGTACTTGTCTAGTTCTTCTCATCAGTTCCACGCTGGTTCATGTCTAGCTCTTTTAATCATTTCCACTGTTACTTGTCTAGCTCTTGTCATCAGTTACACACTGATACTTGCCTAGTTCTTTTCATCAGCTCCACACTATTACTTGTCTAGTTCTTGTTATCAGTTCCATGCTGTCGCTTGTCTAGCTCTTGTCATCAGTTCCACACTTGAACGTGTCTAGTTCTTGTCATCAGTTCAAAACTGTTACTTGCCAGGTTCTTGTCATCAATTCCACACTGGTACTTGCCTGGTTCTTGTCATCAGTTAAACACTGGTACTTGTCTAGTTCTTGTCATCAGTACTACACTGAAACTTGTCTAGGTCTTGTCATCAGTTCCACTGATACTTGTCTAGTTCTTGTTATCAGTTCTATACTTGTACTTGTCAAGTTCTTCTCATCAGTTCCACACCGGTACTTGTCTAGTTCTTGTCATCAGTTACGCTGTTACTTGTCTAGTTCTTGTCATCAGTTCCACACTGTTACGTGTCTAGTTCTTGTCATCAGTTCCACTGTTACTTTAGCTCTTGTCATCAGTTCCACACTGGTACTTGTCCAGCTCTTGTCATCAGTTCCACACTGGTTCTTGTCTAGTTCTTGTCATCAGTTCCACAGTGGAACATGTCTAGCTATTGTCATCAGTTCCAAACTGATACTTGTCTAGTTCTTGTCATCAGTTCCACTGTTACTTTTATAGCTCTTGTCATCAATTCCACACTGGTACTTGTCTATTTTGAGTCATCAGTCCCGCACTGATTCTTGTCTAGTTCCTGTCATCAGTTACGATGATACTTGTCTAGTTCCTGTCATCAGTTCCACACTGCTACTTGTCTAGCTCTTGTCATCAATTCCACACTGTTTATTGTCTGTCTCTTGTCATCAGTTCCACACTGTTTTTTTTTTTTTTTTTTTTTTTTTTTTTTTTTTTTTTGCGTTCGCCCGCTAATACTCGAGGCGAAATCTCAGGTTATTATTTTATGTCTAACCTGACATTGATTTTACGTGAGTATCCCTTTATTTCTTGTACAGAGACAGGTGTCCCTCGCCATTCAGGCAAATACTCGCCGATTTCGGAGGTACCCATTGCAGCTGGGTCGGCTCAGGAGCCGCCAGTCCCTGGTCGACGACACTCTTTCAAATGTGCTCGCCAGGTCTCGAGTTAATCCAGTCCAAATCCCGGTAGACGAAAAATTCTCAAATGCCGTCGCCCGGGTTTGATCCTGTATCACCCGGTCGCCAGAGCGGTGTTGTAACCACTACGCTAGCGCGGCTCCCCCACACTGTTAATTGTCATCAGTTCCACTGTTACTTGTCTAGTTCTTGTCATCAGTTAGACTGTTACTTGTCTGGCTCTTGTCATCAGTGCCACACTGTTACTTGTGCAGTTCTTTCATCAGTTAGACTGTTACTTTTCTAGCTCTTGTCATCAGTTCAACACTGTTACTTGTCTAGTTCTTGTCATCAGTTCTATAATGGTACTTGTCTACAGTTCCACACTGGTACTTGTCTAGCTATTGTCATCAGTTCTACTGTTACTTGTCTAGCTCTTGTCCTCAGTTCCACACGCGTACTAGTCTAGCTCTTGTCATCAGTTATACTGTAACTTGTCTAGTTCTTGTTCTCAGTTCCACACTGTTACTTGTCTGGTTCTTGTCATCTGTTTCACGCTGTTGTCTAATTCTTGTCATCAGTTCCGCTGTTACTCGTATAGTTTTTGTCATCAGTTCCTCTGTTACTTGTCTAGTTCTTGTAATGAGTTCCATTGTTACTTGTCTAGTTCCATTCATCAGTTCCACACTTGTAGTTGTCTAGTTCTTATCATCAGCTTCACTGTTACTTGTCTAGTTCTTGTCATGAGTTCGACACTGATACTTGTCTTGATCTTGTCATTAGTTCCACACTTGTACTTGTCTAGTTCTTGTCATCAGCTACACTGTTACTTGTCTAGTTCTTATCATCAGTTCCACTGTTAATTTGGCTCTTGTCATCAGTTCCACATTGGTACTCGTCTAGCTCTTGTCATCAGCTACACACTGTTACTTGTCTAGTTCTTGTCATCAGTTCCATATTGGTACTTGTCTAGTTCCTGTCATCAGTTACGATGATACTTGTCTAGTTCTTGTCATTAGTTCCACACTGCTACTTGTATAGCTCTTGTCATCAATTCCACACTTTTAATTGTCATCAGTTCCACGTTACTTGTCTAGTTCTTGTGATCAGTTCTACACTGTTACTTGTCAAGTTCTTGTCGTCTGTTAGACTGTTATTTGTCTGGCTCTTGTCATCAGTTCCACGCTGTTACTTGTGTAGTTCTTGTCACCAGTTATACTGTTACTTGTCTAGCCCGTGTCATCATTTCAACACAGTTACTTGTCTAACTCTTGTCATCAGTTCCACAATGGTACTTGTCTACAGTTCCACACTGTTACTTGTCTAGCTCTTGTCATCAGTTCTACTGTTTCTTGTCTAGCTCTTGTCATCAGTTTCACACTGGTACTTGACTATTTTGAGTCATCAGTTCCACACTGTTACTTGGCTATTTCCTGTCATCAGTTACAATGATACTTGTCTAGTTCCTGTCATCAGTTCCACACTGCTACTTGTCTAGCTCTTGTCATCAATTCCACACTGTTACTTCTCTGGCTATTGTCATCAGTTCCACACTTAATTGCCATCAGTTCTACACTGTTACTTCTCTAGTTCTTGTCATCAGTTCCACAATGGTACTTGTCTACATTTTTCACACAATAACATCAGTTCCACGCTGGTACTTGTCTATATTAAGTCATCAGTTCCGCACTGATACTTGTCTAGTTGCTGTCATCAGTTCCACACTGCTAATTGTCTAGCTCTTGTCATCAATTCCACACTGTTACTTGTCTGTCTCTTGTCATCAGTTCCACACTGTTGTCATCAGTTCCACTGTTACTTGTCTAGTTCTTGTCATCAGTTCTACACTGTTACTTGTCTAGTTCTTGTCATCAGTTAGACTGTTAATTGTCTGGCTCTTGTCATCAGTTCCACTGTTACTTGTGTAGTTCTTGACATCAGTTAGACTGTTACTTATCTAGCTCTTGTCATCAGTTCAACACTGTTACTAGTCTAGTTCTTGTCATCAGTTCTACAATGGTACTTGTCTACAGTTCCACACTGGTACTTGTCTAGCTATTGTCATCATTTGTACTGTTACTTGTCTAGCTCTTGTCATCAGTTCCACACGCGTACTAGTCTAGCTCTTGTCATCAGTTCCACTGTAACTTGTCTAGCTCTTGTCGTCAGTTCCACACTGATACTTGTCTAGTTCTTGTCATCAGTTCTGCTGTTACTCGTATAGTTCTTTTCATCAGTTCCTCTGTTACTTGTCTAGCTCTTGTCACCAGTTCCAAACTGGTATTTTTCTAGTTCTTGTCATATGTTCCACTGTTACTTGTCTAGCTCTTGACATCAGTTCCACGCTGGTACTTATCTATTTTAAGTCATCAGTTCCTCACTGTTACTTGTCTAGTTCTTGTCATCAGTTCCACTGTTACTTGTCTAGTTCTTGTCATCAGTTCCACAATGGTACTTGTCTACAGTTCCACACTGGTACTTGTCTAGTTCTTGTCCTCAGTTCCACACTGTTACTTGTCTAGCTCTTGTCATCATTTCCACACCGATACTTGTCTATTTTGTGTCATCAGTTCCGCACTGATACTTATCTAGTTCTTGTCATCAGTTCCACTGATACTTGTCTAGTTCTTGTCGTCAGTTCCACTGATACTTGTCTAGTTCTTGTCATCAGTTCCACTGATACTTGCACAGCATTAAGATTGAATACACGAATGGTGCTACACCACTGTTATGTACTTTTCTGGTTATATAGTACCAATGTGCAAGCAGTTATGTATGTCTCCGTGCTGCAACATAACATGACCTCTTAATATAACCAACAGATTGGTGCATCGAGGCAGTCTAAGGGCGCTAATTGATTTTAAATTTGCTTTCAAATGAGGGAAGAAATAGAAACAAACAAACACGTACTCTCAGTTCCCCCCCCCCCGTCTCTCTCTCTCTCTCTCTCTCTCTCTCTCTCTCTCTATGTGAGTGTGTGTATATATATATACAGTTCAAAAAAAGAAACGCATAGCTACTGAAGGCACACACATAGCCATAATTTTGACATTCAATAACTTTTTTAATTTAATGAGTTAATTGTTCAAATTGCACACAAGAATACCTTAGGGTTCAACCAATCAATTGACAGTTGTTTTGCATCTGGGTCACGAGAGTTTTTTGGCGTACGGGCTTTCCCGTTAGTATGGTGTGTGGCCTCCTCTTGCATCGATCAGCGACTGGCATCTCCTGGGCATGGATGCGATCAGACGTCTGATGTGGGCCTGTGGGATGGCTGCCTACTCTTTCTGGAGTGCCTGGAACAGATCACGACGATTGGCTGGAGCAACGTCTCGGCGACAAACACGTCTATGCAGCTCATCCCACAGGTGCTCAATCGGACTCATGTCTGGAGACAGGGATGGCCAGGGAAGGGTGAGAATGTTGTTGGCAGTCAGGAACTGCGTGGTCAACCGTGCACAATTGGGTCTGGCGTTGTCCTGTTGAAACACAGACCTTTGGGCAGCCAAAAGTGGAAGGACATGGGGTCGAAGAATTTCATTGACGTATCGTTGCGCATTCAAGCCTCCTTCAATGTGCACCAATTTACTCCTTCCATTGTAACTGATCATTCCCCACACCATTGCACCTCCACCACCGTGCGGCGGAGCTTCATCAACGCAATTTTGGGCAAAACGTTCATTTTGCCTACGGTAGACCCTACGCCGTCTATCATGACGCTGCAACAAAAAGAAAGATTCGTCACTAAACCAGACACGTCTCCATTGATTGTCAGCTGCCCAGGGATGATGCTGGTTGGCCCAAAGAAGTCGATTTTGGCGATGGCGGCGTGTAAGGACAGGTCCTCGGTGAGGTCGTTGTACCCAAAGTCCAGCGTCACGCAGTCTATTCCGGACAGTTTGATCAGACACATGACGTCCTGCGGGCAATGACTGGGCAGTTAAGGAAGCTGTTGTAAACCTGTCTCTGAGGTGACGAAGCCGAATAAAGCGATCCTCCGCTGCTGTTGTCACTCTGGGTCGTCCACTGCGATGCCGGTCTTCAACTGAGCCAGTGGCTTGGAACCGGTGCCAAAGTCGACTGATGGTACTCTGATGAACGTTTAGATGCCTGGCAACCTGACTTTGACTTTCGCCTGTGTGGTAAAGTGGGATATATAAATATTTATAGGGGACTTAGTGTACTGACTGAGATCAGCTGTGAAGGTATCTGTATCTAATAAGGGTAGTGTATTACAGATGACCTTACTTGCTACCACATATTTATACCTCAGTCAGAATTATTCTGGAATATTGTGATGACTACGTTGAATGTCTAGGGTATGTATATGATGAAGTGTAAGTCACAACAACAACAGACAGATAAACAATTTAATTTATTCCACCACACGTGACAACACTGTGACACTCACACACATTTAACACTCTATAATACTATTCTTAAATGAGGCACTGGTAAATTTTCAAATATAAATATGTATTAATTACTGTCACTAATATATATGTGTCCTGATTCAAATACAAAGTGAACCAGGAATCACAATCAATTTTAATTACAAGTTATATGTACAGAATTTATCAATATGAATCTTGTAGTGACATATTTTATTAATATTATCCTATGTGTGTCAGTTGTGTAGTAGTAATATGAGGTAATACTGGTTTTGTTTTTTCAAGCTATGTTGTTATTTGTCATCATGACTTCAAGTGTTTGGTTCTGTTGGAACTAGTATTGAAGATGTTCTCTGTTCCGTGCATTAAAACAATTAATTTCCCCTCTTATTTTTATACAATGTCAGTTTAAGATGGGGTTACATAATGTTGAGCTCCGCTGGCCACATAGGCTTATCTTTCGTGATGGCGGCAGGAAAAGACTCCTCTGCTCGATTGCTCCCCGGTGTTCTGGAGACACCTCACTGTTTGCTATATGGACCAAGGAGTATGCTGTCCGCCTCTGGATTCAGCAAAGCTCTGACCAGGTGCTGCTCAATAACTTTAGGACCACAGTCCCTGAAACAAGAAGGTTGTACCTCCTACTTCAGAACTAATTTATACTCTATTTCTACACTGAGCACAATACATAACAAACACTGAGTTCAGAGCGGTAGGCCAACTGTCAGCTTCATCTGAAATAATTTACACCAGTATATTCCTCCCTAATGATCACTACGCCTCTGCAATTCCAGCATTATTTCTTTCTAGTCGATAAGATAGGTGTCAGTGTACTGTGTGGCAATTCCATGCAGTTTTACTTTCCTCCGACACCTTCTGTTCAGGCTGGAGCACTATATAGGCTTTACCTCATGTTCGCTACTGAACCACACATATATACAGACATAAATTATCAATTTACATTCAATTTTCATTAAAAAGATATCAAATATTTCAAGCTTACCACAATTCATGGAAATAATACAGAATTACGTTGACTGGCACTGAATATAACACAATTTCGATCTGCCGATGTCCCAGGCTTTTATTTAGAAAAATATGCACTGGCGCTCAACGCACTGGTTCTGTAGTAAGTTTATTTGCAAATGTGGTGGTGACCTGACGCCTCTGATTGACTATATTCGCGGGTCTAACCAATCGTGCCATGTTTACCCAATCGTTTGAAAAAAAAGTACTCCTACTCCCGTTTCCCCTGACAACAAAAGATAGTATTTATAGCCCGACTAATCGTGTTTAGCCTTACATTTATTGCGCTCCAATCAAATCGGATTTAACATGGAGACCCATTTCCCGTACAATGGTGGGGTGAAAATCTGCCACTGAGCGATTCTGATTTGGGTGTTGTCTGACATCCCTCACTATTTCTTTTGGCTATAATTTGTTAATTCCTAGACTATTTGCGTAACGTTTAACATATTCTTTGTCAGCAAGTCCTAAGGAACCCAAATATATAAATTTAATGGGGCTAAGGGGCTGCGTTCAAAATATGCATTTTCTACTACCTCCTATTCACTTCGAATACGATGTGGTGTCTGGGTACTGTAATGTTTTCAAACGTAAACCAGTATAATGTCATATTTCCTAATAACAATTTTCAGGTTTTTAAAAACTAACTCTCGTATGGGTAGTGTTTTTTTAATCACTGTCGATTTGAAAAAAGCTAGTGCATGTGGCCTTACACGCGTGATGGTAGTAATTGTGTATCTCGCGACTGTGGTAGTATTGCCTGCGTTCCGGCTTTCAGCTCCTCCCTTTCTTTCTATCTTTAGTCCATCTGTCTTTCGTTTATGGTAACGTAGTGTATAAAATGACATGAATGGAATTTTAAATCTAGGTCAGCTGCGTATCTCAAGGTTTTTCTTAGAAAGGCAGTACACGTTTTATCGTAGAAAGCGGGTATTGAAGCAGTAGGCTTTTACTATCAACGTGAAACGTTATAATTTGCAGACGAAGGAGAAAACAAGGGGGATTTCTAGTACAGTCACTGTTCTTTACCATTCTTCTTTCCTTTTATTGAAGTTATTTGTTAGGCTTTACATTTACGTTTTAATTTATATATGTGGATTAGAATTTCTCACGACAAATCCTCCCCACTTAAAACAGACGTTATATGTCAGTCTATAATTCTATATACACATAGAGAAATTTATTATTTTTCCTGGAGTTTAGGGTGATTCTCATCACACGGATGGCGGCTTAAAAAATCCGCTCCCAGATTTGTTTTTCCACTTATATACTCTATGCTAAACTCAAATGGCTGCATCAATAAGGACCAACGGAGTAATCTAGAGTTTTCATGTCTAGCCTGTGCTAGAAACGACAAAGGTTTGTGATCCGTTTGCAACTTAAATGCCTTCCCATACAGATAAATATTGAATTTCTTGATCGCCCATATTACTGCAAGACATTCTTTTTCGCTAGTTGAGTAGTTGGTTTCAGCTTTATTCAACTTTCTGCTAGCATATGCCACTGGGCTTAATTCCCCATCCAATGCATCTGATCTCTGTAGCAGAGTTGCACCTAACCCAATATTACTGGCATCCGTCCTTACAATGAATTCTTGACCTAAGTCAGGTAATTTCAAAATAGGTTTACTTGTGAGCTTTTCCTTCAATTCTTGGTAAGCCATTTCACATTGTGGTGTCCATGTAATTCGATCTGGATTTCCCTTACGTGTCAAATCAGTTAACGGTGCACATATGGAATTAAAGTTTTTGATATACTTCTGGTAGAAACCACATAATGAGACAAAGGATCTCACGTCTTTCTTGGTTTGTGGTCTCGGGGCTTTCCTTAGTTTCTCTAAATTCTTTGGGTCAGGGGTCATGTTTCCCTGATAAACTGTGTGTCCCAAGAATTCCAATTCTTTACATCCAACGCAACATTTGGTTGGTCGGGCTGTTAAATTCGCTTCCCTAAGTCGATTAAACAGCATGTTCAGAGAGTCAATGTGTTCCTCAAATGTTTCTGTTGCTATAAGGATATCATCCATGAAATTTGTGATACATGGATTATTCAGAGGGTCCAATAATTTTCTCATCATTCTAGAGAAGACACTAGGCGCATTCTTCAATCCAAATGGCAATCTGTTAAACTCATAGTGTCCTTCTGAGGTACTAAAAGCTAGGTATGGTCTAACCTAAGGCTTTACTGGAATCTGATAGTATCCTTTACTCAGATCCACTTTTGAGAAATATTTAGCGTTATTTAGTCTGGCAAACAGCTGATTTGTATCCGGCAATGGATCCACCTGTCCTTCTGTAATAGCATTCAGTCTCCCGTAATCTATACAGAGTCTATGTTCTCCAGAGGGCTTCCTTAGGAGTACAACACCGGAACTATACGAAGATTCACTGTGTGAAATAATTCCTTCCTTCAACAAATAGTCTATCTCTTCCTTCAAAGCTTTCTCCTTAGCAAAAGGAATCGAATAGGGTTTCATACAGACAGGTGTGGGGTCTATCAGCTTCATATCATATTCCAATAAGTTTGTATGCCCTGGTCGGTCTGTTAACACCTCTGCATGAGTATCTAGAACCTGTTGCACTCTCTTTCTGAGTTTTCGTTAAATGTGTACTGATTTTCACCTGTGCCGCTGTCTCACAGGGGTGTAATGGATATTCAAATGATGAAAGTGGTTCCTTTTTCATCTCCATGGCAATGGACAAGGTCAACAAGTGTGTCTCTTCCTGATGTTCTCTTTCCAAATATTTCTTCAGGAGATTCACATGATAGATTTTTTCTTTCCCCTTCTTATCTATCTTATAATTTGTTCTAGACACCTTCTCTAGAACTGTATATGGACCTTGCCATCCAATTTGTAGCTTATTCTGGCTACCGGGTAGAAGAAGCAGTACCTTCTCTCCCACAGCCAAATCTCTGTCTTTAGCTTTCCTGTTATAATAGGCAGCATGTTTCTTCCTGGCTTGTTTCACATTTTCATTGGCAAGTTTCCAGCCAGTTTTTAAACGAGTGGTCAGCTCATTCACATATTGGTATGAGGATGTAATATTTTCCTCTGCCTTTTCATCAGTCCACGTTCTTAACAGAATTACATATGGACTTTTAAATTCGGAAACTTATTTCTCCTGGCACATGCCAGGTCCTTTCCACCCGAAGCTCTGTAGTGATGATTTTTCTTCCCAGAATTATCATGCACAAAACGACCGCTACCAATTTTTTTCTTGGGGCTTTCTCCCCACTTAAAATTCTTGATGAGAGATTTCCTCTCTACATCCTCTTCCTCCAGTTTGTTTAAGTCCGATTGAGGGATTTTTGGCTTATCCTGGGGTAAGACATCTTTTTGCACTCTCCGCATAGTGGCCATTGTAAAACAGTTAAGTGAAGCTTGTCCGTGAAAAGGGGCTTCCCATTCCCTTTGGTCCACTTTATCAAATTTATTTCTCTTTTTATTTTCAGGCCTAAGTTTGCCCTTTGGCGTGTCCAGGTCCTGATCAATATTCCCACTTGTGGGTGTTCCCTCATGCGCTATGCTACACCTTTCTACAAAATTCTCAATGTCCCACCTTGCCTTGGGCCAATAATAATTGTGCGCCACCTTTTGGATGATGGTACCTATTTTTTCATGGTCCCCATCTGGTTTCACATGTAGGCTCCTTATTAATTCTGCCCTATATCTTTGAAGAAGTACCAGCTGTCCCTGACCTTTGGATCTAGCTCCAGTCTTCCTATACATCAACTTGTTTTTCATGTAAAAATCTCCCTTGCCTGGAGTTGTATGACAAGTTGACAATTTCCTAAAACAAGGCTTAAGGGTCTTATCCCCAGCCTGTGCCTTCCTCATCTCTTCTGGAGTGGTATCTAACATAATATCCTCCTCCTGTCTTGAGGTCGACCTGACCTGAAGGGTGGCCATAACAATAGGGTTCCTTCTGCAACGGTCAGTGTCATGATTGTTCATTTTACAATTTTTACACCACCTTTTCCCTTGGTTGAAAGATTTTATTTCATCATATTTCCTTTCATCGAATTGTGGGGTTTTATTTTTATTGTCATACCGTGGCCTATCAAATTGGTGCTTACCTTTGTTTTGATCTCTAGGATCAAATTTATTAAAGTTCTGTGGTGCCCTAAAATTTTCCAGCTGTTTCTTTTTATTACCTGATACTTCTGCCTGAGCTGCTTGATACCTTTCAGCAACATTTAGCAACTCACCTAGCCTCTCTGCACCTTGTTCCATGAGAAACTTTCTCAGGTCTGGAGCCATGGACTCTCTTAGTTGTTCTATAAGGACCATTTCCTTAAGATCTTGGGTTTTCCCCAGAGAAGTCCATTTCTCCAAGTATGTCTCTAACCGTGCAGAGAACTGGTGATAGGTTTCACCTGACAGTAGTTTAGCATTCCTAAATTTTTTCCTATAAAATTCTGCGTTCTTTTCATATCTTAACAAAAGAGCCTGCTTTAGCATGTCATAATTTTCCTGATCACCTCTGCTCATTTTGGCAAAAACTTCATAAGCTGCCCCACGAAGACCTTGAGATAACTTTAAGCTCCACCTTTCTCTCTCTAACCCATATGTGGTAGCTAATAGTTCATATCTATTTAGATAGCTCTCAATATCATCGTCTTTCTCAACGAAATGATCTAAATGAAAATTCATAGCTGAGGTTGAGGCTCCCTGGCTAGCAGTGGCATCAGAGGTAAAGTGACTGGCACCATTTTCAGGAGCATGGCCTTGAAACTCAAACTCCCTTAGTCGTAACTCATGTTCCCTTTGTAATCTCTTCTCCTCCTTTTCTGCTTCCCTCTCTGCAGTCAATTTCTTCTCTTCTCTTTCTGCAGCCTGTCTTCTTTCCTCGGCTTCCAATGCTTTAGCCTCTTTGTCAGCCTCAATCTGCAACCTCTTAGCCTCAGCCTCAATCTGCAACCTCTTAGTCTCAGCCTCAGCCTCAAACTGTAACTTCTTAATTTCCTTTTCAGCCTCTAACTTTCTTTCGGCCTCTTTTTCTAATCTTCTTTCTTTCCGTTCAATATATTTGTCACATTCAGCAGTGACATAAGCAATCATAATTTGCCCGTCCATTCCTAACTCTTTCGCAGTCTGTACAGCAGCAGATCGAAATTTTGCCAAGTCGGCCATTGTCTAACATGCAATTGTAACAATTCAATCTTTCAATAATTATCTAAGGACACTACAGGCACTGAGAGCTCAACGTTATTTATTTCCACCCAAGGATACCTTTTAATTCTTATTATTCCCAATATCTATAACAGGAGAAAGTTCAATATCCCGGACGAGCCCCCAATATATGTGGTAAAGTGGGATATATAAATATTTATAGGGGACTTAGTGTACTGACTGAGATCAGCTGTGAAGGTATCTGTATCTAATAAGGGTAGTGTATTACAGATGACCTTACTTGCTACCACATATTTATACCTCAGTCAGAATTATTCTGGAATATTGTGATGACTACGTTGAATGTCTAGGGTATGTATATGATGAAGTGTAAGTCACAACAACAACAGACAGATAAACAATTTAATTTATTCCACCACACGTGACAACACTGTGACACTCACACACATTTAACACTCTATAATACTATTCTTAAATGAGGCACTGGTAAATTTTCAAATATAAATATGTATTAATTACTGTCACTAATATATATGTGTCCTGATTCAAATACAAAGTGAACCAGGAATCACAATCAATTTTAATTACAAGTTATATGTACAGAATTTATCAATATGAATCTTGTAGTGACATATTTTATTAATATTATCCTATGTGTGTCAGTTGTGTAGTAGTAATATGAGGTAATACTGGTTTTGTTTTTTCAAGCTATGTTGTTATTTGTCATCATGACTTCAAGTGTTTGGTTCTGTTGGAACTAGTATTGGAGATGTTCTCAGTTCCGTGCATTAAAACAATTAATTTCCCCTCTTATTTTTATACAATGTCAGTTTAAGATGGGGTTACATAATGTTGAGCTCCGCTGGCCACATAGGCTTATCTTTCGTGATGGCGGCAGGAAAAGACTCCTCTGCTCGATTGCTCCCCTGTGTTCTGGAGACACCTCACTGTTTGCTATATGGACCAAGGAGTATGCTGTCCGCCTCTGGATTCAGCAAAGCTCTGACCAGGTGCTGCTCAATAACTTTAGGACCACAGTCCCTGAAACAAGAAGGTTGTACCTCCTACTTCAGAACTAATTTATACTCTATTTCTACACTGAGCACAATGCATAACAAACACTGAGTTCAGAGCGGTAGGCCAACTGTCAGCTTCATCTGAAATAATTTACACCAGTATATTCCTCCCTAATGATCACTACGCCTCTGCAATTCCAGCATTATTTCTTTCTAGTCGATAAGATAGGTGTCAGTGTACTGTGTGGCAATTCCATGCAGTTTTACTTTCCTCCGACACCTTCTGTTCAGGCTGGAGCACTATATAGGCTTTACCTCATGTTCGCTACTGAACCACACATATATACAGACATAAATTATCAATTTACATTCAATTTTCATTAAAAAGATATCAAATATTTCAAGCTTACCACAATTCATGGAAATAATACAGAATTACGTTGACTGGCACTGAATATAACACAATTTCGATCTGCCGATGTCCCAGGCTTTTATTTAGAAAAATATGCACTGGCGCTCAACGCACTGGTTCTGTAGTAAGTTTATTTGCAAATGTGGTGGTGACCTGACGCCTCTGATTGACTATATTCGCGGGTCTAACCAATCGTGCCATGTTTACCCAATCGTTTGAAAAAAAAGTACTCCTACTCCCGTTTCCCCTGACAACAAAAGATAGTATTTATAGCCCGACTAATCGTGTTTAGCCTTACATTTATTGCGCTCCAATCAAATCGGATTTAACATGGAGACCCATTTCCCGTACAATGGTGGGGTGAAAATCTGCCACTGAGCGATTCTGATTTGGGTGTTGTCTGACATCCCTCACTATTTCTTTTGGCTATAATTTGTTAATTCCTAGACTATTTGTGTAACGTTTAACATATTCTTTGTCAGCAAGTCCTAAGGAACCCAAATATATAAATTTAATGGGGCTAAGGGGCTGCGTTCAAAATATGCATTTTCTACTACCTCCTGTTCACTTCGAATACGATGTGGTGTCTGGGTACTGTAATGTTTTCAAACGTAAACCAGTATAATGTCATATTTCCTAATAACAATTTTCAGGTTTTTAAAAACTAACTCTCGTATGGGTAGTGTTTTTTTTTTATCACTGTCGATTTGAAAAAAGCTAGTGCATGTGGCCTTACACGCGTGATGGTAGTAATTGTGTATCGCGCGACTGTGGTAGTATTGCCTGCGTTCCGGCTTTCAGCCCCTCCCTTTCTTTCTATCTTTAGTCCATCTGTCTTTCTTTTATGGTAACGTAGTGTATAAAATGACATGAATGGAATTTTAAATCTAGGTCAGCTGCGTATCTCAAGGTTTTTCTTAGAAAGGCAGTACACGTTTTATCGTAGAAAGCGGGTATTGAAGCAGTAGGCTTTTACTATCAACGTGAAACGTTATAATTTGCAGACGAAGGAGAAAACAATGGGGATTTCGAGTACAGTCATTGTGACCGCACTGTTCTTTACCATTCTTCTTTCCTTTTATTGAAGTTATTTGTTAGGCTTTACATTTACGTTTTAATTTATATATGTGGATTAGAATTTCTCACGACAGCCTGCATGCAGTCGACCAATAGCAATGTTACTTAAATTTATCGATAGAGACGCCATAAATGTCTGCACGAAAATGAACTGGATTTTTTGTGTGTAGCGTTATCCAATTCAGATCAACACGTGCATTTGACTCTGTAAAGAACATTTGAGGCTGGTTTTTATATACCCTAGCACCAAATTTTACTTACAAACTCATAAAAACGCGCCCTCGGATAGCTATGCGTTTCTTTTTTTGAACAGTATATATATATATATATATATATATATATATATATCCGCAAAAAATGCCAACATAAATATAAAAACCTATTAAGAATTAAAATGTAATAAGGCCATCACTCTTGTAAAACTGATTCAGGTAAATACCAGTGAAACACATTGACTTGATTAGTGTCAGACTAACAACAATGCTCAGTGGATCATAGTGAGCTGTCTAGCTCGGGCGTTGGCGTAGCTGGCTTTAAGCTAGCAGATAGATAATGTTTGTCCTTTTCAGGACTTAGTATCTATCAACGCTGATCGGGCTAGCAGTCAAGAGAGTTCACATATTTTTGATTGGCAAATGCGCTCTGATATAACCACATAGGTTGAAAGGAACGCGCCTCGCCACAAGAAGGCACACAAAAAATATACCAGTGAAACAGGAAGTGGGGAGCAGAAGCTGGCACAACATAGGGCACACACTGCGGTAACTAGCTGATATCAACCAGCTGATATCATGACAAGGGTGGCAGTAGTTGTCCTGGAATCCCTAGTTTAACATAAATAAAGGGATTCCTATAAAGACAAGGAGAAGACAATAGATAATATATAAATAAATGATGCAGAAGGCGTGGAAATAACGTAAACGGATGGCACAAGGCATGATGACTTTGGATTAAGTGATTGAAGGAATGTGTTACACAAGCAGTGGAAAGGGAATGACTGAAGTGAATGAATGATTAATTATTGAATGAATGCGTGAATTTGTATGTGAAATGGTTGTTGATTTTCTTTGTTGTATATTTAATGTGCTTAATCCGCATGCCATTCATAACCCTCCACTCCCAAAGGAGCATAGGCCTTCAACAAACACATGCCAAGTCCTCCTGTCACGTGCCACCATCTCAAGTTCTTTCCACGTTCTCCTCATCATTTTCACCTCTGTTTCCAGCTCTCTTCTCCGTGTGCTTCTTGGTCTACCTCTGCCTCTCTTGCCCTGGGGGTTCCAGAACAAGGACTGCCTTGTAATGCTATCAACAGGTTTCCTCAGTGTGTGTCCTATCCATCGCCATCGTCTTCTTCTCATCTCTTATTCCACTGGCACTTGTCTAGTTCTTGTCATCAGTTCCACGTTGGTAACCTTGTCATACCATTTTAATCCCTCTATTCTACGCAAGCACCCATTTATGAATGTCTGTAGCTTTTTGGTTGTTGTCTTTGTTGTTCTCCATGTCTCAGAGCCATACAGTAGGACTGACTTCACATTTGAGTTGAAGATTCTTATTTTTGTGTTGGATCCGATTTCTCTTGATCTCCATGCATATCTCTTGAGTTTCATTTTTACTTTGGCTATCAGAAGGTGGTGATCTGATGCCACATCTGCTCCTCTATATACCTTTACATCCTGCAATGATGATCTAAACTTCTTGTTTATGCATATATGATCAATCTGATTTTCTGTTCTATGGTCTGGTGATATCCATGTTGCTTTGTGTATTCTCTTATATGGAAACATGCTTCCTCCTATAGCCAGTTGATTTGAAGCACAGAAGTTTGAGAATAGTTCCCCATTTTTATTCATTATTCCTAGCCCATGTTTTCCCATGACTTCTTCAAATCCGGTGTTGACTGTACCTATCTTTGCATTCATGTCACCAATGAAAATTGTGATGTCTCTTCTTTTTACTTTTTCCATAATTTCCTGTAGTCTAGTATAAAATGCTTCTTTCACAGACTCTTCTTTGTCATTAGTTGGTGCATAACATTGGATGACATTTACATGTATTTTCTTTTTAGCTGTTTTAAAAGTAGCTGTTATTATTCTGGGCCCAACAGCTTCCCATTCAATGAGTGCTTTCTGTGCTTCTTTAGATAACATAAGAGCTACCCCTTCACTGTGGTGTGAACTTTCGTCTTCATGTCCTGAGGACAGCACCAATTCACCTGTGATGAGTTTCTTCCTGTCTACCCCGTTCCACTTTGTTTCACACATTCCCAGAACCTCGATTTTATATTACCACATTTCTGCTGCTACTTGTGTCACTTTCTCTTGTTCGTTTAATGTCCGAACATTCCAGGTGCCAAATCTGGAAGTTCTCCTAGAAGAAAGAAGGTTAGTCAGCAACACAGACTCCTTTCGGCTTTCTCTGGGTTGCATCATACGCCTCCCTGCGAGAGGACCTTCCCCTGTCTTGGATGGCTGTGTTTTATTTTCTTTAATTGACTTGTCCATGTTTGTTGAAGTTTTTTGTGGTTTAAATTTTTTACAGGATGGGGTAAACAGCCCCATGCCCAACTCTCCTTAGTCGCTTTCTACGACATGCATGGCAGGGAACAGTGTTACTATTCTTTGCTCCCCTTTCGGGCCCCGGTAACACACGGGTGAATCCGCATGCCATGGCGATAATCTATTTCGTATTATTTTCTACAATTAACTATCCTCCACACTGATCAATGTAAATTTGTGTCTAACCAAGTTTGCTGACATTACAGTGAAAATTCACATTTCTCACAAGTCTAGAAACGCTAAATAAGGCAAAGTTGTAAGATAATAACACAGAATTTTGGTAATGACATCTAATTCATATTTCAGCCAGATATTTGAGAGTGCGAGTACACTCAAGAGCAGTAACGCCTAGATCCGTGTTACAAAATGAACGGGACTGAAGCTCTAGAAAGTACATACTGCATCCTGGTTTAATTTCACGGTAAAGTGGGAAAATGGTGAGTCACGATAACATTCTAATTTACCAGTCTATCTTGCCCATACAAGAGTTGTTATCTGTGCAGAGACAACATCTCAGTGAGCGGAAGTCAGTGAACTCTCAAATGTGAACTCTGACCTCTATTGCGTTGACACAGAACAAGCAGTTAGAAGAAAGTACTTAAATCCTTGAAGCGTGAATGTATTGAAGATTGGGGCTTACAGAAAATTAATGAAAAAGATCAATGTTAGACAGATACAATATTTTGGTGACAAATAGATATATTACCTCACTGAAGACCATAATGGTAGGACAAGTTGAAGGCAGGAGTGCTAGAGGCAGACAAAGCTATAAACACGAAAATAACGTCATCAGAGTACCGTATATTAGAGTGTAACATCAAGACACGAGACAGAAGATGCTGGAGATCCATTACAGCGTATCTTCGATGCGAAGACGACAGGTGATCTGATATGAACTATGACATTAGCTGCTAATTTAAACTTTACGAATAACCACCCTCTTCTAAACAGTGGTGACATGCAGGTGTTATTAAAAAGGTCAGCTTTGGAGAATGGGTGACCGATATTGGGCGTGAAAAAAAAGACATAATCCTGACGAAAAAATGCATTAAATTACGATTGACCTACTAAGGATACAAAAGCCACTTGCGCTTGAGGGTGGACTTTGATCACGTGTAGAAATACATGATACGTAAATTAAAATAGATTTGAGTCTTGTATAAACTATCAGTTTCCTAATCGTATGTCAGATAGAATAAAGTGAATTTGAGACTTTTGTATTGAAACGTTGTATGTGAAATTGTTAACCGCTGCAAGACGAACTACTGCCATAGCATTGGTTAAATCAGCCTCAAGCGGCTACGAGTGGTGTGTCTAGTGGTGGGTCATTTCCGGCGAACGTGGTAGTACAGGAAAATAGGCGCAGCGTCATTTCGATTGATGATTGGATGTCAGTCAAATGCCCATATATGGTCCGACTTCGTCCGTAACTCTTAGGTAACCTTTCAATTACGATTTGTAACCTTGCCTGCAGATCATCATCATCATCATCATCAGTTGCCATCTCCACAACGAAGGTTGGCTGTAATGGATCTCCAACGTCTTCTGTCTCTTGTCTTGGTGGTGCACTCTGATAGACCTGCAGATAGTGTCCCCGCTAATTTGTCTACCCAGACAGGTTTCTCTGCAATAATTACAAAGATAATGCCTGAACCGACGTGATTAAGCAATTATCACCCGTACTTTCCTAGTCCCCAGAAGGATAAGCCGCTACATATCGCTGCACACAGACATTTTTCCCAGACAACATCTGGTCTTCCTTCTGTAATATCCGCCCAAGTGTCTGAATGCGTTTGTAGTATGCGCCTAGACGGACATGCTGGTCTTGGCGGAAAAGGATTACGTAAAAGTCAACAATCATTTCACGTTTACTGTAGAAAGTAAATCTGGTTCAACAACTTCAGCCATTACAATTAATCCGTAAAGATGGTCAATTAGCCGTGAAATAATATTATCGCAGTATGAACAGAGGTCAACCGATGATTGAGGCGTGGTAGAGCACATATTTATGTGCAGAAAGTGATGAAATAAATGGAGACAGTAGATAGGGAAAGAAGAGGAGTAAAAGGACACAAATAATTGCGTCACACCTGAAGGAAAGCGAAGGAGAGGCCGACCAAAACAATTTTGAAGAGAACTGCTGAGGCCGAGATGCAAAGAATGAACCAGAGTTAGGGCACTGTACGAAGGATGACCACTGACCGAGCAAAGTGGAAGCAGTTTGTTGCTGCCCTACAAGACGCCACCAGACTTGATGGCCACTGACTTATGTGACTGTTGGCGGCAAGGGATCAAAGAAGAAGTAGAAGACAGTGGTATCTACTATGGGGCTATCTTTATCTGAATCATTTAGAACACGTTTGAAAATTAGTGATGTTTCGGCGGGGAAAGGGGGGGGGTGAAAGAGGAGCTTCCGAGACTGAGCGCCCTATTTGACACCCGTACACAAGTAGTGAATAAAGCAGAAATATACCGTGACATCTGATAAGATTAAATGGAGAAATAAAAGAAATAGAGAAGACACTAGATAGTTTGATAACATAGCACGGAATGTCGTTAACAACAGAACAAATAAACAAAACTGAAGACAGGAAGTTGTGGACAGACATGACCACTTGAAGAAGACACAAAAAGTCCACCTCAGGTGGTAAAAATGCCTGCATACGCCACTGAATATCATTATACAAACAACATATAGGAGATAAGACCCTCAGAGGATAATGTGATGAAAATTATCATTACTGGAACATTCTCATTACTCCACGTATCTTCATTATTGCCAATGTCATTGCGTCACATCTCCAGATATGCCTGGTCGTGACTGATTTCCCCTCACACAAGTTACAGCGTCTCCGAATTTCGGTGATTGATCATCCATGTTTAATACCAGGGTTGTGGAGTCAAAGAGTTAATACCAGGGTTGTGGAGACAAAGAGTTAATACCAGGGTTGTGGAGACAAAGAGTTAATACCAGGGTTGTGGAGACAAAGAGTTAATACCAGGGTTGTGGAGACAAAGAGTTAATACCAGGGTTGTGGAGACAAAGAGTTAATACCAGGGTTGTGGAGACAAAGAGTTAATACCAGGGTCGTGGAGACAAAGAGTTAATACCAGGGTTGTGGAGACAAAGAGTTAATACCAGGGTTGTGGAGTCGGCCCAAACATTTTGCGACTCCGACTATAGTTTTTTTATTTTTACTAGTCATATGACATAACATTATGCGCTTATATGAATAAATAAACACACAACACACAAAGGTATGATCAGGCACTCAGTGGGAAAATAAAGTATTAGAAGACCAGACAACAGAAAAACAACAGAAGTGATAGGCTTACCGGGATCGAACCAGGACCTTTCGAACGGCACCCACCGCTTAGCCACGGGAGCAAATCATATGTTTATGTGCTTATATGGAGTTACATGTATACGTACGGTATATGTGTGCGAATAAATGAATACGTGGTTTTCGTACATTACATTTTGAACTATTAACTATCCAATCATTCATACAATAATACAAACAAACATTCAAAAAGTATTTTTTTAAATGATAATTTTTATTTAACTCGAATTCGTTCATTAAAAAAAAAGAATCGCTTATGTCCAGCTTCATTGCTGCTCTCAAATCGGTTGTTATTATCCTGAGCTCACAAAACAAACGTTCCACAGTAACTATAACTTGAGTGGGTGTTAACGCTATGACAATCAAAGCAACATCATCTTCAAATTCGGGGTAACAAGGTATTGCATTTTGAGCGGTCAATTTAGAAGTACGGTCACATTTCTACACCTCTTTCAGTGCTAGATAATGAAATGATAAAGCGGGAATCACAGAATTCGTGCCCATTCTAATTTGTACAGCAAAAACACTATTTGTTTTTAACCCACCGTTTCCAAAACGTATCTTCGTACCTGTTACTTCCATTGCTTAAAAGTACTAAGTTCCGGGGTCCCGGTTGGGGGTGGGGGGTAATCAGCACAACTAAGGTTATAACCCCCCGCGGGGGGTATCCCCGCAAACTTTGAAATGTTTTTCTATTTTTCGCGCTACATTCCCCCCCCCCCCCCCCCCCCCCCCCACATTCCTTTTTTTTTTTGCATGGATCAAACGTGGATCTGCCTTGGCTTAACCCAGTAGGGACATTTTTTACTGACTCCCAACTCCACTAAAAAAAAAAAAGAAAACGACCGACTCCACAGCCCTGGTTGTACGCTATGTGTCGAAGAAATCGTTGTCTTCACAATGCAGGTATTAAAAAAATAAATTTAAAAAAAAACATGATTCTCACTGATCACATTGAAAAACTTGCTGGCAAGGGCTCAGACCCGCTGATATGGACGAAACAAATTTTAAAATGTAAATGTTCACGAAGTGTGTGCTGTACACACAATTAGAATCAAGCTCATACTTTGTTGTCAAGTTGGACAACCGTAAGTGCTGAAGCGGGAAGGGCACAACAATCTAACAACTGTTTCCAACCGATAACTAGGTCATACGAATGTTGTTTAGTTTTCTGTACTTGACGTCAAGTGTCTTTCACTGTGAGTCTGGGGGACTTGCCTGTAAGTGGTTACTTCATATGACATTTTCTATTCCTCGGTATATAATTTTTTGTGGCGGATTAATTTACTGTGTCCGTGGATTCTGTGTTAATGTATTATTTTGTTTAAAATTAGAAATTGTGGGCACATTCTGGGACTAAACGATCAACATATATTCAGATCATCTCGGAATGGAATGTAAGTTGGCAGACGATACTTTTTAAAACTTGTTTATTTCTCTTTTTTTTTATATGTCTAGAACATAGCTTGGTCTTCATCTTCTCTGTGAAGACAAAATATAAACTTAATTCATCCGTTCATCTCTACTTTGAGACAGCACATTTTCTTAAAACTTTTTAAAACCTGTTTTAATAAAGTGCTCCGTATTTTAACAGGAAATGTTTTTTTTCCGTACTTAAGTAATGTTTTTTAATTAATAGGAAACATATTGTTTTCAATCTCTGATATGTTACAATTAAGAGATACAGTGTATATTATTTTACATAGTATATTCGATTTCCTCTACTTGCTGACGACAATATCCTTTATCGTCGTTTATTTTATATAGAATAATACGGTATATTGTTTAATTACCGTACATTATGAGTTTAGCTCCGTTCAACCTAGACTGGAGGGTCATTGGTTAGTTTAGGGCTAATGTCCAAATATGAAAGACGCTAGTGCTATTTGACGTTATGAGTTTCATTTCTAACAAGTCAGAGATTTCTAATATTTTTTAGCTGTAATTTTTTTTGCTGGGTATAAAAAGGGGAGAGAAATCTATGCATATGAGTGTTTAATTTCCTATTTTTGTACACAAATCATCAGCTGGGCTAAATTTTGTTGTTGTTCAATATGTGCTTCAGTATTTATTTAGTCTTGTTCTGTTACATTTTTCCTTGACAAAGTGGTTAGAGCGCTGGTCTCTCGCGACAAAGGAGCCGTGTGCTCCAGTCTACCTTGCTGTAAGTGGGTACCTGACGTTTCTCTTGAGTTAGGGAAGGAAAAGTCAGCGAGAAAGGGAGCTGGTCACACCACTTCTCTATGAAGTCTCTAACACTGCCCTCCCTTACGGCAGTATCTTATATGAGACTACCTTTACCTGTATCTGTATTTTAATTGTAGGCCTAATATTTTCTTGGTTAAAATAAACAAAAGTGGAACGTGTTTGAAACGGCCATAACAAATAATTCACAGCCCCCGCAATAAGGGATAAGGGTTAGGTTTATGTTGCGACCGTGTGGTCTTCATTAGGGACAAACAGACGACAAATGGAGAGAAACGTATTGTTTTGTTACATTTATCTTATGTAGAATTTTGCGCATTTGCTATAAAGAGCACAAAACAAATGTCTATGTTAGAGAGAAAATAAACACCTATGCAGGCCACCAAGAACCACTTTTGTCAGTAGTGAAACGTCGAAAGCTTGCCTGGTTTGGGCATGTAACTCGTCATGACTCCCTTCCGAAAACGATCCTCCAGGGAACAGTCGAAGGTAAACGGAGAAGAGGAAGGCAAAGAAAATCCTGGGCTGATATCATCAAAGAATGGGCAGGACACAGTTTTTCCACACTTGTGTCGTAGATTTTTGATAGGAGAATTAAGACTAGGGTTGGTCCCTTCTGAATAGATTAGAATGAGTGATAGCCACAGTGAGAGATGATAATAGAAATAGATTTCCACGAGTGAGATGGTAGAATGTGATTGAGGCTGTCTCTGAGATCGAGAAATCTTCTCTCTCTCACCTATCTTCTACGACAGATTTAGAGGAGTCAGACAGTCTAAACACAATATATATATATATATATAATAGATATATTTCTATCCACTCACGTACACGCACATACAAGTGGCGACAGTTAAACACACAGACGTGGGAAAACTATAACAGTGATTATATAGATATTTTGGAACGAAACTGACCGACTCTGCTCTATTTTAAGGGAAATATGGTTAGCAATACTTGCATAAAGAAAGTGAAGACAGCAAAATGAGTGCCAAAAATACAATAATAATGAATCACTCAGACCTGCACTCACTCTATTCATTCAGCCGCGGCCACGTGCTCTCTTGCATACTTACAGCATTGTTCGCAGCATCTGGAACATAATTCTTAGGGACATTCACATACAGACTCGTCAAATGCAGTCTTGACCAAGAAATCCCCAGTTCCAAAAAGACGGGTTGAAATTCTCTGCTTCAGGGAACGATTCCTTGGGTGTTCTTATTTTTTCGAATGTCTGTCTAAGTCACATTAAAAAATTGTGCAGGCACGAACATTAACAACGAGCACAGTGTCACTAGGTTAGGTATTCTACAAATGAGGAATGTCAGGTCGGTGTCTTCTTTCTGGATAGGACTATATTTGGTCACCACATCACTAGTCAAAACTCCGTCGGAATGTTACTAATGTTAATATGTTACTTGCCACATAGGCTAAAAATGTACTTGAGTTGTTTCTCAGGAAGAATTAAATATGGCACGATAGGCCTGTTACTTCATTTAACCTATAGGGTACTTGTAAAGATTATGCCCCCAGGCTTTTTTCAAGGAAAATGTATTAGTTCTTCAAGATATCACTCATCCGTACTTAACGCTGGCAAAGTTTTGGGTTAACCCCAGTATTCACTGAATAGAGGAAAAACACATATAAAATAATTATACATACTAGGGACTCGTTATAACTTACATTTTTAAATTGCAAGCGTACAGCTTGACTTATCATTTAAACTTTCCCGTGAAATAAGTTATATATAAAAAATCAATCAACATGAATTAGGAATACCTACGTATTCCGTCAACACTCATGAGGCATCTAGCATTTATAAGTTAGTTAAAAAAATTATTCTCGTCTGATTATTTAGCAATAAAATTAAATTCCTTAATAGCCGACTGAGTTTAAGCTAGAAATTATAATTTTTGTTATCCACTGTAACTCGTCACTATAAAATAATACAGACTATATAAATTAAGCACTCTGCACCAAATCTAACTAGTGAAATATGAAATAAGCGATTATCACTTTAAACACTTCACAAAATATTAGATACTTAATATAATATATTTACCTCAACACAGAACTACAGGGAATCGCACACTTTAGAATTATACGCTGATATATTTATTTGAAGTCTAGAGCTCGGTAAATTTCCGAACAAACTAGGGTTTCGCTAAACAGCTTATTCTATTCACGAACAACCTGTCTACTGCGAATTTGGAGAATGAATGAAAATTAAGTTTAACATTCTGGTTATATCTATTACCAGACAAAGGGGTCCCAACTTATTTCGCAAAACGAAATAATCTCCCCTTTTCCGCCTTAACACCTGCATTTGCTTAAACGCATGCCGTAACTGCCACCTACTGACCGAGAGTGCGCGTGTCAGTTGCGAGTCTCAGACGGCCTGTCTCCAATGCCGAGGCAGTGTTCACACTTCACCGAGAACTCAGCCTGATGACCGATGTGGCAGGTGAAAATGCTAGACGGTAAGTCTCAATTACGCGCCGTGGAGATGTCGGTTTAGACACCACACCTGAGCGCTCAGCCGAAGAAAACGCGCGTGTCAGCTGAATGTGCAGACAAAAGTCTGCTCGTATGTCTGAGATTGATGCATATTCACACATCTCGTCCACTGACATCTACGTAATAGAATGCGTATCCCAGTATGAGAAAGAAAGCGGGTAAACGTTAGAATGGGAAAATAGTAATGTTTATAGTCGCAAACGTACGAATGCGAAAAACTCAGGAAAAGGATAAAAGAGCGATAATAAAATAGAGGACACGGGTACAGAAAGAAGAAAAAAATAGAACATTTAATGATCATAACTCTCTTTGACAACTTGTACGCATTGCTGAGGATAGAGAGCAGTGGAGGACCCTGTCTGCTGATGCTTCCACCATGGCACCCCCTACGACCCATGATGGGTTACGGGTTGAGATGATGATGATGACGACATTGCTGAGAATAGAGAGCAGTGGAGGACCCTGTCTGCTGATGCTTCCACCATGGCACCCCTGCGACCCATGATGGGTTACGGGTTGAGATGATGATGATGATCTTGTTATGCAGATTATTTTTCTCTTTGTTTATCTCTACAATACATTGGAATCACTGTTTCACTCTGGGGGTATAACCCAGTGAAAAATGGATCTTAGCAAAAGTCCTGTAACTAATACCCTCAACGTTTGACGTAGGCCTCCCTGAACACGCTTGATATTCGATGTTTTACCTTGTTGACTAAATGTCGGATTTCTTCTATTTATATGGATTTTCATGGCCGACCAGTATATTTGTTTCTATCGATAAGAAGCAATGTAGCAACTTTTGACCACCAAGATAGAAGAAGCATATTATAATCGCACAAACATAATGCCACGCTTCAGACAACAGAAAACTTTCCGATATTAACATTTTATTAGCTCTGACGTGTACATCGGGTCTTACCTCGTTATCTTAGATTGTTTTTTCAGCATCTTTACCAGTAACTTAGATGCACGTCGATCATCATTGCATGAGTACCAGCACCGCTGCCTGATTGGCTCTAGTGAACTTCAAGCTGATTTCTCAATGGTTACTTTACGATTTGTACGGGGTATAGTTTGCTGAACTGCAGTTATCATTATCTTGATTGAGCCATTTATTTATTTGTTTCATTTCCCATTTCGCTACTTACGGAGCATGAGGCCGACACTAGAGCGGGTCTCCTTACATGAAGCCTGCAGCAAACATTGATGTCCTCTTACACAACGTCTTTCATATGAAGAAGCTTCCAGCCTTATGTAGAACTTCATATTACACGCCTTTTACGACATGCATTAGTAGGCAGCCGTCCTGCTTCTCATTGAGACAGATAATGAAGTCGTTCTGTCTCATACAGCTGCATTTATTTCTCTCATAAAGTTGGAGGTCTGTCTCAGGCGTCTCTCAGCGGCATGCAGTTTCTCCTCTGTCAATCTGCTAGTTTCATGGAGGCGATATTTCTGGAGGACATGTTCTGTTGTTTGATTGTCTGTCTCACGTGAGCACATGTCTGTCTGATGTTTAATTTGTTAAACAGACGGTAATTGAGCCTGCAGTGAATGGTTCTCAGTCTGAAAAAATTATACGTGATCTCGTCTTAGCAAGGGGTATAATCCTGCTGCTTTATCTGGCTCTGGATGTCGTCTGTGTCATCTGTTGGCATATTTCTCCTGTTTTCTGATGTTAGTAGTAAAGTTACTTTCGGCATATTTCTCCTGTTATCTGATTTTAGTAGTGTATTTAGTGTAGAGGTCAAGTTAGTCTCATAGCAGAAACTGCCAAATGGGGGAAATTAAGTGTTAGAGACTTCACTTTTACTTGGTTCTACCTTTATGAGGTACCCTAACCACTATGAGGCACATTGTTAGTGTTCACAGTCAACTGGTAGTGCGTGTGTGTAAGGACTCTCCCATTTACTCTCAATATGGAATTTCTTTCCTTAGTTACAATAATAGACAACATCTTATCGCCAATATTAATGAAAATGTTTTAATAATCGTATGTCCTAAATTAAATAATTCATTACACATTGACAAATTACAAAAAAAAGAAAAAAGAACGGCATTAGTATAAATAGGGAAAAGGTCAAAGTTGCAATAGCAGCACGTTCTCCATGATTTACATTGTATCAAGTAATAACTGCTATTAGTAGTAACTTAATCCTTATAATGTTGAAAATTGACGTTTTAATAAACTATCTCAACTCATCCATCTAGTCCACAGCTCCCAAATACGGAAGGCGTGAGTTTCAGAATCCAGACCATACTTAATACCTAGGTCAGATAATGAGCCTTCTGCACGATCCTATCATTGACGGGGACACAAGCCTGCTACAGCATGTTTTCATTAAAAACTTGACCTCTTTGGATGAGATCGCTTCTCAACGTTTTCCAGCGTTGAATCTCACCATGACATCTGCGTCTGACATTTATTTACAACACGTTGACCAGAATCGTAGTATACTAGGCATAATCTCCAACGCCACCATATATGAGTCACAAAGTGATGTGATAAAACATGAAGGCTGCAGAACGGACATAACGTGTTCTACATCAACGTCTGCAAAGTGTATGATTTCTTCAGCAAATAACAACATTTTAGCCCCCACGCCAAGAAACTTAGGGTGTCCGCACAACTACAAAACGGCACACGATGATTACGTGGATAACAGAGGATTTGAATCCAATTTCAGAAACTCCCCAACGATTTCTGCAGAATATAAAAACAATATACAGTCAGTGACCTTAATGTCAGATGTGTGTACTTCCTCTTTAAATGACAAGTGGGATTATGTTCACAGCACACAACTGAACGAGCAGCATTGGTTCAAGAAGCATTGTTCTGCAACTTATTCACGTGCGCATGTCCAACGTCCTTCTTTGTTTCAAAACGTGAAGCGTAAAGATATCGTGTTTGGTGCAGTCATTGGCAAAGGCGGATTTGGTAAAGTACATACAGGTCAGTATCAGATATTATTGTGTGGACATTTTCCTGTTCATCATTTTCTATATCTAAAACTTTTTAGCTGTTACAGAAGCAATGTCATTTTACATGAACTATCTCCACGAAGATTTGACTGTAATGTATGGGGTTCTTAATCTTTTCGTGTGCCATCCACTACGGGCCCCTTTGGTAGTCCGGTAAAGGCTACGGGCCCCTTTGGTAGTCCGTTGAAGGCTATGGAATCCTTCTTAGAAAAAAAAATGCACATAGACGCAAAACTGAATACATTTTATTACAAATGAAAATCGCTAAGCTTACATATAGGTCCTACTGACATACAAAAAACAAATTGTTATAAAAAAAGACTATTTCTTTGAAGGCAAAAAGTGTATGATAATTTTCTGAGTAAATATTTTTGTGAAAATAAAATTTAACTTTATATGTTATGTACACGGGGCCTCTAGAAGTCATTCATGGACACCCAGGAGGTCCTTGGAGCACAGGTTAAGAACCTCTGTTGTAATTATCTCCAACATAACGTCTCTTGTATTGATAGTACTGTAATATTTCCATGACTACTTTCAGCCCCCAGCTCTTACTGTTTCCATAGTATGGGGTCGAAGGCATGTGATGATAGCTGATTTGATCAATGCATTGGTGGGCCTCAGATCTTTAATTGAAATACGGTTTATGTGCTACTTAAGCCTACGTCTTCTTTATTCATCCTCGGACTTCTACATTAATACCTAAGCATACAATAGTAAGAGTCAAAACATGACTAATACAGCAGTCTATTGGGAATAAAATAAACAACCGTCACCTTTCACATTTTTCACCATTATTACTATTATTGTCATATGTTGTGATAAAATCAACAATGTGAAATTGATAAAAGAATACATACATATGTCCGTGAACTAAGGTTCAGGACAAGTCGCTGATGTTGCATAGGACATAGGACATAATGAAGCCATCTTCTTCTTCTTCTTCTTCGTTCACCCTCAGATGTCAACTTGAATAAGTTCAAAGAAAGCAGTGGTTAGCCTGAGGCTGTTGATATCTCCGTAGATTTTCTCCAGGAATGGTACTGGTGATGGCCATATGCGTTTTCTCTGTTCCTCATATGTTGGGCACCTTTGAAGCAGATGTTCGGCAGTCATTTTATCGGGGCCACAGTCACACTCATCAGTAGTTCCTATCTTTAGTTTGTTGAATAGATGGTATCTCAATCTGTTATGACCTGTGCGAAGTCTGAAGATTACCACTTGTTCTCTTCTGCTGAGCTGGTAATAAGGATCATTTTTTGTGTGGCCTGGATGCTCTTCTTCCCACTTGTGCCTGTACCTGCGCTTGATAAAACTCTTGGACTCCTCATAGGTTATATTTGTATCAAGTTGAGGAAGTTTTCCCCCTTCCTTTGCCAATCTGTCAGCCTCTTCATTTCCAGGGATGTTGCAGTGAGAAGGGATCCACTGTATCACAATGTAGACCTTGTTCTGGATTGCCCACGGTCAAAGAAACAGTACTAAAGAACACGGGGAAAAGACAACTGCGGGCATATAGGAAAGGGATGACGAAGACATGGACAGAACTTAAGCTGAAGGTCAAGGATAAACAGACTTGGCTTAAGTTTGTTGAAGGTCAACTCTCCTCTGAAAGTTGAATGATGATGATGATGATGACAATAATGATGATGAAAAGAAGGATAGGAAATTCCAAATGACATGGAACATTTAGATTTGTGATCCACAGGATGCTGCACACCGGTGATTATGATTATCATCTTTACACTTGGGATCATTATACACATTCGCTTTATCATCGGTTTGTGTTACACAGTTATTGTTACTTTGTTACCACTTCTGATACAGGTATTAACACCAATAATGTGTTACTTTGTTACAACAACTGAGACAGGTATTAACACTAATAACGTGTTACTTTATTACCACAACTGAGACAAGTATTAACACCAATGACATGCTACTTTCTTACCACAACTAAGACAGGTATTAACATCAGTAACAAAAAACATAACACACAGTTTTAATGGGAGACAACACACATGACCCCAGTCTTCTACCAGACGCATTTATTGCCAAATTACAACCACGTGTTTAACCAGCAAAAAGACAGAAATATTAGTTATTTGTTAATCCGAATTGACCTCGATGCACTCAAAGCAAGCCTATAGGGGCTCAGTTTCCCTCACCAAATGTCGAAGAGTATGAATGCTAATTGTGCATTGATGTCAAGCTCCAACAGTCTCAGCCTTGTTGATTCATTCATTGCAGTGTCATTATCTAGCAGGCGATCATTAACTGCTCTTAGTATCTCTCCCTTATCCATATCCAGTATCTCCACTATGGGTGCTCTCGGGGCTAGTCTGTCAGCTCTCTCATTACCACGTACCCCTGCGTCACCAGGACAGTAGATACATACCAGTTCTTGAAGACTTGAGGATTCTATTTATGTTTTCCATTCCTGCAGCAGCCATCCGTTCTGAACTATCCGAAGCATGGCCTGAGAGTCTGACAATATAACTGCCCTGGTTGATGGAGTTTCAGACAGCCACGTCAGTGCTGCGGTAACTGCCTCTACCTCCAGTCTCATGCTATAGGTTATTGTCATGTAGGCTTCACTCTGTTCAGCAACGACCTTTTCCTTTATTCTCGCAGAGAAGCCCCATCCTGATTTTTCACCACGCACTACATACCCATCAGTGTACACAATGGCGTCATCATCCCCAGCATGATCACTTATCAGCTGATTAATCTCCAGCTCTGCTTTTCCATTGCCCCAAGATCTGCACTCTCTGCCAAGGCTAATGATGACCTGCTGGTAGTTTATCCAGTTCTCCCATGACTTACTCCACTCTTCCACTTTGGATATATTTTCAACCCTGGTCACCTGACGAATCGTCGCCTCTGCCTGTGCCATCCATGCCATTCCCCTCTTTATTCTTGCTCCTTTGATGTCAGCTACGTTCTCATGTAGCTCCAACAGTCTCAGCTTTGTTCATTCCAACAGTCTCAAAATGTGTCTTTTGTCGCTGGTTACCCGCATATAGGTTTTTGCCCGAGCCATCGCATATCTGGATCTAATCGACAGCAACTCGAGCATGTATCACATTGTCAGAATGGGGGTATCACGCGTATAGCCCAAAACTAGTCGCATCTCTTCACTTTGAATGTGTTCTGGTCGTTCACATTGTGACGCCGACAGCGTGAGTATACCTGGCCCATACTCGTTTACTGAAATCACGAGCTGATGATACAGGAGAAACAATAGTCTCTGTTCCAAGTGCGCAGCAGCCATTGTTTTTAAGGCTGCTAGTCCTCGCTTGCACTTATGTATGATCAGTTCGACATTATACTTGAACGACAACCCACGATCAAACGATACTCCCAGATACTTCAGCCTGTCTTCCCTTTCAATGTTCTGCCCATTGAAAGTGAAGTCTGGAAGATATGCTTTCACTTTGGAGTTGTTCAAAGAGCTCCACATCACACAGGCCTTGTTGGGATTGACCTTTGATCCGCTTTCCTCACACCATTTAGAAACTGCCTGTAGTGTCACTTGTATGCCTTGGACCATTTCCTGTCTGTCTGAGCCAGTTCTGTACATTAGTATATCATCTGCGAAAGTTAATGTTCATCCCAGTCCTGTTGGTTGAAGGGTTGCTACTTTTGCTGTGTAGATGTTAAACAGCACTGGTGATAGTGGAGAACCCTGGGGTAGTCCCGGGGAAAGGTGCATTGGTTCTGATGTTCAAGTCCCCAAGCGAAATGCAACTGATCTCTACATTAAGGCAGCTGCTATCCACCTTGTTATCCAAGGGTTTACACCACATGCCATTATACAGTCTATTAGGGTTGCAAAGTCCACACTGTTATAAGCATCCTCTAAGTCAATTGCGACAGCCACCGTTTCTCTTTTATACTGGATCCCTCGTACACATCGTACGCAAACGTTCCAGCGTTACCCCATTGTTGGGTCGTTCATTCTAATGGTGAAGAACTTCATTACGCGAATGGTTGCAAAGGAACAAAAATGTCAGAAAATGTTCTTCAAAACGAACTCCAACAAGTAGTGTTTAACTGGTCACTTACTGGCAGCACACAAGTCTGTGATGACTGTACATATATTTTATTTAACGTGACACATACGGAGTGGAACACACAAGACGATCATGGTTACAGATTACAGATGCAAATGTCATACTTTAAAGTTGCTGATCATACTCTTAAACTCTTGGAGATTCTTCAACAATCAAGTCCTCTTCTATCCAAGTGAGCTGAGGATCACTTCTGTTACCCTCTAATATACATTTACAATGAAGTCCGTTGACCTTCTTCCAAGGACGTCTATCGTGGTAAACGGATTCATGTTCAAGGATCAATCTTTGATATCATACCCGTAAAATTCCCAGACTTTCTTCATACAATACTTATGCAGCATATATATAATCCAGACAAAGTCATACACGGCAATACAATCAGGTTAGAGTCTTCTGTTGACTAACCTCTCCCAAAATCCATGCCATGACTTTGGCATTGGCGAAACGGCATATTAAAACATGTGAAGCATACAAAATCAATTAACTTCGTTTCCTCGTAGGTATCCTCCCTCTACGGTAATTCAAACAAGGCAATCGACTCCGTTTGTCCATTCTAGGAATGACATACTACGATGGATTCCCGCTAGACCATAACTAGGAGCGGCCTGATACTTCAATTAAAAATCAATAAACATTCAATGTGAAATGGGGCGACACTTACATGATACTTCCACTATTGGCTTCGACATGAAGACCAATATATATATCAATAGAAATAATGGCTTCCACAAACTTGCCACGAATACAAGAAATATTCCACGGACATCAACATGGTCCGTACTGCCCCATACAAAACATGACGTCACAATCCCTAAACTAGGTTACCCGTGCGTCCAAAGCAACTCACACTGCATTGTGCACGTCAGTGCGTGAATCAATCGAACGCACAAATAATATAACTATATTAAGACTGGTGCGTACATTTGGCAGGACCGAAGACTACCCCCTTAGGTAATAAATGTACGTAACAGCTCCCTTATTACCTCCCCTTAAAAAAAAATTAATAGAATTAATTTTTTTGAACTTAGTACCCGAGAGAGGTGAGTCAAAACTACAACAAGATATATGAAATGCATAAAGTTATACCATATTAAGAAAAGAATATTAAACGAAATCAATATAACTAAATGATAGTATGCATTAAAGCACACATCCACACTCGACCTACTTTGGAACGATGTGGTAATATTCGAAGTAAAAACAAGTTGAAAATGAAAAATGAAAAAAACCATAAAAAAAAGATGATAATAAAATTCAACTAAGTTTTCAAAAAAAAAAAAAAATTTGAAACATATGATTTCAAAAATGAAAATGAACAGCAACACTGATGATGATCAATGACAAGAGAATCAAAAAAAAAAAATTGAAAATACATGTGCAAAAATGAAAAGGTTGCAAAATTAAACACTTTACGGAATCAACACCCTTTTCAGATGTTTTCGTAACACTAGTACAGGTTGACTTCGCCTAATTAACAGTGAGATATACATATAAATCTTGTGCCACTACACAATTTGCGTCATGAGATTCGGCGAGATTTTAAGCCAAGTGGATAAAAAAAAAAAATAACCAATGAAAATCAAGCTGCCTATTTTTCAATTGCCGCGGGATGTCTTAATTCATTCACAATTTTTCGCTAATAGCTAGCGCGAGGTTACTGATTTATTTGAACGATTACACTCTGATTCTTTTTTGAGTCGAGTTACTATTGTTTAGGATAATTTCCAGTTTAGTATTGGTAAGTAATTCATTTTTTAAAAAAATATTACAATAAACGATTGTAGTTAAGATGAAGTTAGGAATAACTGTGTATATAACTTCGGCCTATGCTTTCTTTTCCCTAAGGTTTAGCAAATTTATTATTACCGTTCCTGGTAAAAAAAAAAGTTACTCTAATACCACTGTTCCCGTTCTATATTATTTGACGTTTTTCACTATAGTATCAATGTAGAAAGTGCGTAACACAAAATGTAATTTATAATCTATACAATAGCCTACAAATTATCCTGGGTTAGCCTAATATCGTAATGACGGTCGCTGAATGCTCCGCATGTATTTTCGTACCATTTCAATGATTAGGGTTACAGCTAGGGTTAACCCTAAATTAAATGTATCGAAAATACACGCGGAGTTTCAACATTGGCGAACGTGGTTTCCGTTTATTAGTTCAAATTATGAAATCTGACAAAAAAAAACCACAATAGCGTGGATACAATTTACATCTTAACTCGATTTCAGAGAAAAGTTTATTTGAAGTTAGCCGTACTTCTCTTCTTTGATTTTTAATTTCGTTTCTTCGTTTCAAACAATGTATTTTGCTTTGGTGGTCATCATTACGGTCATTCCATGATTTAAAGTGTTTATTAAATGAATTAATTAGCCTTCTTTCAATGTTTGATTGACACAAAAATAAATATAAGTGGATGGAAGGACTATTTCATCAAAGTTGACCAGTTGGGCTTTAACGGACCCTTTGATTTTTGCAAGTTCGGTAGAAAATATACAGGCTAATATTACGCCAGCGCTAGTTTATATTTTCATTACCAGCTTTAGCAAAAAATTTATTAGAGTTAAATTTAAGAGCTTTTCCTAACCTATGCTTATTACTGGTCTCTTTAGGCCTGTACTTTTATAAGGCACTATAGAAAGTTCGTGGTGTTGAACTGTTCTTTTTCAACTCATAAATGTATGGAATTTTTTTCCAAGATTCAACATTATATAATACCTTTACTAAATTAATTGGAAATAATTATATTTTTCAGAAATTGATAATTAATATTTGTATTTACTATGGCAGTTTAAATTCTAACTCTTGTACATGTTTAGGTTTTATGCAAGTGAAGACATGCTTTAAAAGGCAACTGCCGCATGTCACTATGATTGCAGTATCGCCCATCTAATATGAATATACTTTTACATGAATAAACTGACTTGTTACGTTTTTCAGTCTTTGTACAGGTTTTGCGGGACTTTAACAGGTTTTAGCGGGTCTTTGTACAGGTTTTCAGCAAATTTTTTGTACAGGTTTTTCATCTCTGAGGTGTGGCATGTATGATAAAACAGAAAATCAAAAAATACAATGTGCATTCTTCTTGAAGCAATGCTAAATGTTTAAACACTTTAAGAATCAACACCCTTAATGTTTTCTAAACACTAGTACGGTTGACTAGTGATCTAACAGAGAGATATCATAACTAATACCCGTGAATGCAGGTATTACGTGACAACTAAGAAAGGTAGTATGTGTGTGATCCATAATCAATTAAATAGATTAAATTGAATTATTCTAATTTATATATTTCTTAATTACTAACAAATAACCAGTTACTAATATATTCTAAGTAATTCCAATATCACTATCAATATGTCAATGTTCAGTTACAACTAGTTAGTAATCGACGAGACGATGTTCTCAATGTTCCATACACGCAAAAATATATTCTCGAACACGATATGTAGTGTAATATGTTCCATAGGAATAACAAATGTATATTTGTCGCTCTTAACAATGTTTCCCATACTAATAAAAAGTTACTGTAGTACCAATGTTCCCGTACTAATAAAATGTTACTCTAATACCACTGTTCCCGTTCTAATAAAACGTTACTATAGTATCAATGTTCCCGTACTAATAAAATGTTACTACACAAGAAGTAATGTTATAATCTATAAGTAAGTATATCTTGAAAGTTTATACTTATACGAATACTTCAGTTATATAAACAGTCTTTATAATGTACAATCAATGATAATGTACAAAGTTATTCATGTTATCGGTGAGGATGTTTCAACATCTGGAAGTGGTTTAGTTTCGACAAGTTCGCTTGGGCATCTCGACAAACAGTCTGCGAACACATTCTTCACTCCAGGAATAGCTCGTATTTCAAAATTGAATGGTTGAAGCGCTATAGCGTAACGCGCTGACTTCGATGATTTAACGTTCTTCGTGTTCAGTGCGGTATAAGCTTTTTGTCAGATTCCACCACAAAGTGTGAGCCGAGGAGGTAACGTTCCAGTTTTGTGATTGCCCACACTAATGCGAGGAGCTCTTTATCCAGAACGGAGTATTTGAGTTCGCTCTCCGTAAGTTTTCTGGACACGTACATCACCGGAAATAAGGTGCCGTTATATTCCTGCATCAAAACTGCAGCAATAGCGTAAGAAGATGCATCACTGCGAAGAATGAAAGTGAGATTTTTGTTAGGCAACCTCAAAAAAGGTTCATTTGAAAAAAATCGTTTTATATAGTCTAACGCCGTTTGGTGATCCTGCGACCACTTTATTACATTAGATGTGCCTTTCTTCAGTAGAGACGAAAAAGGTGCAGTTATAGTAGACAAATGAGGGATGAATTTTGAATAGAACTGTATTAGTCCTAAAAGAGATCTAACTTGTTTTTTTGTCTTAGGTGCCGAGATGTTTAAAATTTTAGAGACGTTACTGTCTTCTGTATACATGAAACCATGACCTATGCGGTGACCCAGAAATGAGATGTCATGAAAACCGACAAAAGCCTTTGAAGGTTTCGCTGTTAAGTTATAATCCCGTAAGGTAGAAAGTAAAGCTTTTAATCCATGAATATGTTCATCCCAAGAGTCACTGAAAAGACAGATGTCATCTATATAAGTAATGACATCGGGACGATGAGACAATATGCGGCGCATCATGCGTACAAAGGTAGCTGGCGCATTCATTAATCCGAATGGCATAAAATTCCATTGAAAAAGACCCCGTGGCGTCGAGAAAGCGGTGAATGGCTTTGCTTTAGGAGTGAGTGGCACTTGCCAATAGCCCTTTGAAAGGTCAAATTTCGAAAAGAATGTGGCATGAGATAATTTCTCCAATAAGTCGTCTAAAAGAGGTAACGCATTCCGCATCGAATTTTGTAACTTTGTTTAATTTCCTGTAATCTACGCAAAGACGTATATTGTTGTCCTTCTTCCTAATGATTACCATAGAAGAAGAATATGGTGATGAAGATGGTTCAATTATATTTAATTGAAGCATCTCATCCAATTCCTTATCAACCTTATCACGAAAGTGTAAAGGGATAGGATATGGGCGAACTCGAATAGGCGTATCGTCAGTCAGAATAATGTCATGTTGGATGACTGACGTATGACCTGGGATGTCAGTGAGGACATCCTCATACGAGTGTAGAATATTAGAGACTTGCTGACGTTGATCAGCCGAAAGAGTAGATGAGATTGTAACATCATTCCATTTCTCAGTGGAATGGAGTGGTACAACTGGTATTGGTAGTTGTACATCATCGAAAGAAGATTCTTCTTCTTGGATGACTGACAAACTAGAATAGTGTTGAATAGGAGGTGTAGGATCGTCAGTTGCCTGGAACACTGACTGTAGATAATCAGGACGTGAGTAATACTCCTTCAACATGTTAATGTGGAAGGGTTTATGTTTACCATTAACATCAACGATGTAGTCGACATCGGATATTCTTGAGATGATCCTGAAAGGACCTCTCCAGGTAATTAAAAGACGATTGTTATGCGCAGGGAGTAATACAAAAGCTTCGTCACCAGGAATAAGCTGGCGAAGACGTCTATACTTGTTTGCAAATAGACGAGCTTTTTCTTTGGCTTGTTCGGATGATGCAGTAGCTAGTCTACAAGCATCTATGATTCTCTTTCTCAGAGAGATCACATACTCATAAGAGGATTGAGTTTCCTCTTCAATATTCTCGTCAACCAATAAGTCGTGGATTAACGACATCGGACCGCGTGGTTGCATGCCAAAAACTAGCTGGAATGGAGAAAACCCCGTGGCTTGATTTTGTACTTCGCGATACGCGAACAGAGCAGCGGGTATGACCCGATCCCAGTCTTGGGGATGGTCTTGGGTCATCTTACCCAACAACTGCTTGAGTGTCCTATTGAGACGCTCAATTAACCCATTTGACATCGGATGATAAATAGAACTAAGAGATCTGTCTATACCTAATGTCTTCATAACTTGAGACATGGATTCAGAAATGAACTGAACCCCATGATCCGACAAGATTTTCCGTGGAAAACCAATGCGTGAGAAGATTAACATCAATGCCTCTGCTACACTGGCAGATGAAGTGTTCTTGAGAGGGATGGCCTCAGGCCAACGAGTGCACATATCAATGCACGTAAGAATATGCGTATGCCCTCTAGCAGATGGAAGCATCGGACCAATAATGTCTATAGCCATTTTATCAAATGGTCTAATCGGGATGTCCGCAGCTTGAATAGGAGCCGCATGAAATGGACCCCGTACCTTAACTTCCTGACATATCAAACAGGACCGACAATAGAGAGTGATGTCCCTATGGACGCCTGGCCAGTAGAATGCCGAAAGCACTCTGGATTTGGTACGCAAAAAAACCCATATGGCCCGCACATTGCGAGTCATGCGCATGTCGTAATATACGAGATCTCATAGAGGATGGGACTAAGATCTGATAACATAAGGATGAATCCTTTTCCCGTATTACTCTAACCAAAATCCCATTTTTTTAAGTATAAAGTCATGTCTAGATTTTGCAAGTTTGTTGCTGGTATTCTTTTTGTTCACATACTGAAAAATTTTTTTTAATGAATCATCATTCTTTTGCAATGTTGCAAACAACTCCCGTGAAATAGGAGCATCATCATCACAAGTGGTATGAACTGTAGGTTCAATAGGTGTATCATGCGACATATTAGTAGCTTGCGCTCTAGTCACTACTGCATTTGCAGTTTGAATATGTCGCTCTTCCCATTCAGCAATTTGCTGTGGTGTACACTCTTTAATACCATGTATGCGACCAAGTATTACATCACAAATTGGATTCGGAAGGAGACATGCCTGGATCTTTCCTGAAAAAAATGGTGTATTAAGGTCAATAATAGCAGTGGGAAATGTTTCAACGGTGCCACCAAAAGTCACACACTTGACAACCCTGCCCGTGGCTCAACCAGGGTTGATCAGCCAAGTCCGCACGCCCACAGTACTATAACCTGAGTCAAATAGGAGAGAGAGCATGAAATGTTGTTGACAAATCCCTTGTTAAACTTAAGAGAGCCCTGTCCCTGGTGTACTGACGCAGCAGTGGCCGTACAGACTACAGGTAGACTAGGCAAGGTATGTCCGCAACGCAGCGTCGTGATCGCCTTAGGCTGGAAAAGAGTCGAGCATTCTGGACAGTCTTTCACCTGGGTACAATCAAGAGAACAAGACATAGCATTGTGAGTTTCAGCTACTTTACCCTGTTCAATGTTAGCCTGTGTATCACTTAAAGAGACATTAGAATGTCTACCCGTATTACTCGACGATCTATCTCTACGACGCGATCGATTTTGATTATTTGCATTAAAATTGCCATAATTGTCGTTTCTGCTTGAGTTAAAATTTGGATGAGTCCGATAATTTGTATAATTAAAGTTATGATGTTCTTTAAAATTTTTATTCCAAGAACCTTGTCTGTTTTGCGGACCCTGAGATCTTGATCTCCAGTTTTGTTTATTATAATGTCCTTGATTATTTTTAAAATTATTGTTACCAAAATCTCGCGATCTGTGAGCTTGGTTCCAAGAAACATTAAATGGAGCAGATTGTTGAAATTGCTTCCCTTTGTAAAAGTTATCATTGTTAAAATTGTAATTATTTCCCTTATTGACATACCTGTCAGCACTAAAGGAACGATTTCGTGAAAAATTGTTTTGTTGTGCTGCAAAAGCAACAGGCAATTCATTCTTAATCTGTGCATTACTTAGATCCATGGTTGGGTGAGCAGTGCAGAAATTTTTTGCATGTTCTTCTAAGTCTGTCATAGATAAAGGTTTCCGTTCGTGTAAAAATGCGAGAAATGTAGGATTTACAGACGATAGTACCTTATCGCGCATCAGTAAATCGAAGAGACCTTCATACGACTTTTCAATTTTGGATAATTCGATCCATCTTTCTAGGGTTAGTCGTATTTGTGACAGAAAATCACTGAAATTTCTGCTTGATTGCGGTAGTAATGTACGAAATCTTAATCGGTATTCATCTTCTGTCATTTGAAATTTCTTCAGAAGTGCGGCTCTAAGAGCATTATAATCATTCTTCTCATTAATACTGGTAGTATGATAAAACTGCTAAAGCATCCCCAGTAAGTAACCTGGATAAATATGTGCAATACAGTGTTTTATCCACGTTTATAAGAACCTACAAGTGGCCTCAAATCTATCTAGAAAGGAAAAATATTACGTCATCCGACGGGGGATTAAATTTAGGTAATTTAAGGTGAATTTCCTTAAAATGATCATGTCTGGATGAAGTTTGGCTTTCAAAAGTTCTCAGAGAATTAGCTTCCTGAGTTAACCTAAGTCTCTCATATTCTGACTCTGCTAATTTTAGTTCATGCTGTCGTTTTTTATCAATCTNTTCCATCTCAAGCCTGAAGTCGTAATGTATTTTGTTCAGCTATTAATCTTCTTTCTTTTTCTTCCATTTCTTTTTTTAACTTTCCTTTTGTTTAACTTCCATTTCCTTTTGTTTAACTTCCATCTCACTTTTAAGTCTTTCTTCAGCCTCCCTTTGCTTCTGTTCTGCCTCTCGCTGAAATCGTTTCTCTTCTAATTCAGCGGCTAATCTCATTTTTTTCTCATTCTCCTCAGACTCAATCCGTTTTTGATCTGCCTCAAATTGAAGTTTTTTCTAGTCTTAAAGTTTCTAACTTTCTCTGTTCGGCTTCTATTTCTTGAGCTTTCTTATATTCTGCAAGTGCAAATGCTTTTGCTTCATCAGGAGCCATCTGAAGAGCTTTTGCTTGCTTAATGAAATAATCTAGTGAATACATTATGCTTTATAAGTAGTCACAATACTCTTTGATTTATAAAATGATAATTAATCAATGTAAATTAATTAACCTTGTTACTATAACAAGTTTTCTTCGTTCCTGTCCTACAACGGTATCTTTTGTTATCATATAGTTATGAAATATATCAATAATCAATATAGTAATTTATGTAATGAAATGTCATGAAAGCAACAACGTGAAAGACAATAGAAAATTACCGACAAGACACGATAATCAAAGACGAGTGAACACAATCGTAGAAATCAACAAAAATAGAAATGTGTAACTAAAATAGAATATCGTAAAAATTTACGATGACAACTACGATCAGATACTCAACAGGACAATTGACAACACAGTGTAAAACATAGGTTTTGTAAAAAACTGAACGACAGGAAAGGTGAGACGGACGCATAATACAAACAAAATTCATCATAAAACTAAATACGAGTAAAAATAACTACCAAAAACAACAATTAAAACTTGACGGAACAGCTAAACAGATACTATTATAAGGAACAATTAGCGATCGGAACTTCGGCAAGGTTTCTAGCCTTGGACCGGAATTATCGCTCAATTGAAACTTACAAGTTGAGCCCTACAGAACGTCTGACGAAGAGCCCGAATTGGCTTCGAGATGGATCTCGTTCGTCAGATCAACCTCCCTACCTCCCACGACGAATGTACAACATATAACATATAACATGGAAAATGTAAAGATGGACATAAGTATAGAAAGGCACAGCTAAAAGTAATAAAATGTACAACGAAAGCACGTTATACTCATCTCGCGTGTGCCGGGAAAAAACAATGTGCCTCGTCTCCGTGGATGTACGTCTGAGGATAAAATACTTCGCTCTGCGTATATAACAACAGCTCGCACGTAATAATGACGAATAGGTGATCCCAAGGCAGTCAGTCACTGTAAAACTTGACGTGGAGGTTGATTGATGACCTTGAGCATTTGGTAACCGTAAGTTGATTCTGATTCATCATCACACTAGGTTCCAAGTTTGAGATGTTGTCGCCTTGAAAGTTCAAATCTTCTTTTCAACCGATACTTGGATTGAGTACGTTCCTGTGAAATTATTTATTTCCAGACCACACTGGCATACCATTTACTGTTGGGTCGTTCATTCTAATGGTAAAGAACTTCATTACGCGAATGGTTGCAAAGGAACAAAAATGTCAGAAAATGTTCTTCAAAAACGAACTCCAACAAGTAGTGTTTAACTGGTCACTTACTGGCAGCACACAAGTCTGTGATGACTGTACATATATTTTATTTAACGTGACACATACGGAGTGGAACACACAAGACGATCATGGTTACAGATTACAGATGCAAATGTCATACTTTAAAGTTGCTGATCATACTCTTAAATTCTTGGAGGATTCTTCAACAATCAAGTCCTCTTCTATCCAAGTGAGCTGAGGATCGCTTCTGTTACCCGCTAATATACATGTACAATGAAGTCCGTTGACCTGCTTCCAGGGACGTCTATCGTGGTAAACGGCTTCATGTTCAAGGATCAATGTTTGATCTCATACCCGTAAAATTCCCAGACTTTCTTCATACAATACTTATGTAGCATATATATATAATCCAGACAAAGTCATACACGGCAATACAATCAGGTTAGAGTCTTCTGTTGACTAACCTCTCCCAAAATCCATGCCATGACTTTGGCATTGGCGAAACGGCATATTAAAACATGTGAAGCATACAAAATCAATTAACTTCGTTTCCTCGTAGGTATCCTCCCTCTACGGTAATTCAAACAAGGCAATCGACTCCGTTTGTCCATTCTAGGAATGGACATACTACGATGGATTCCCGCTAGACCATAAATAGGAGCGGCCTGATTACTTCAATTAAAAATCAATAAACATTCAATGTGAAATGGGGCGACACTTACATGATACTTCCACTATTGGCTTCGACATGAAGACCAATATATATATCAATAGAAATAATGGCTTCCACAAACTTGCCACGAATACAAGAAATATTCCACGGACATCAACATGGTCCGTACTGCCCCATACAAAACATGACGTCACAATCCCTAAACTAGGTTACCCGTGCGTCCAAAGCAACTCACACTGCATTGTGCACGTCAGTGCGTGAATCAATAGAACGCACAAATAATATAACTATATTAAGACTGGTGCGTACATTTGGCAGGACCGAAGACTACCCCCTTAGGTAATAAATGTACGTAACACCCATGTTGTTTTCATGGTCCTATAGCTACCCAGGGTATCAGGAAGGATGTGTGCATTTTCGAGGTGGCTCATTACTTGTCTTGCAACTATCTTTTCAAGTAATTTACCATAGACATTCTGTAGTGTGAAAATTCGATAGCTGCTGAGCAGTGTGGTGTCTTTGCCAGATATAGGAAGTGGCCGAAGGTAACTGTGTAGCCACACTTCCGGCACCTCAGCATTCTGTATGCTGGTATTGAAATTGCTGACCATATTTATAATGGCTGTGTCGTCGAGCTGTTTAATGTGATGGTATTGTACACCATCAGGACCCGGAGCAGTGTTTCTGCTGGTTTTCAATGTGTACACCATGTCCTCTTCAGAAATGAGATCGAAGTATATCTGGCCTTTTATGCCATTTTCCAGAACACTGTCTTTTATTTTCTGGCGGGCATAATCGTCACCTTTATCCGTTTGCTCCACAAATTGATTGAATAATGTTCTTCCCCCCTCTTCGTCCGTCTTAAGGCTTAGTCCTGTAGAGCATTTGATATTAGGGATGGGTTGGCTTGCATTTTTTCCTATTCATTCTTCGATGCAAGGACCAGAATTTCTGTAGGGGTTTTCCATGCCCACCTGTGTCACAAAGTCCTCCCACACTTTATCCTTGGCCTCCCTTGCCAAGCTCTTGAATCTATTAACGCCTCTTTGCTTTTTCTCCTTCGTCTCTGCAACCTCTCCCTCATTCATCATTCTTCTGTTTCGTGCTTTGCGCCATTCCTTTGTTGCTCTGTCGTTTTCTGTCCATGTTGTGGCGTAGCGTAGGAAGGATACGAATTTATTAGAAGAAATGCTAGGTATGAATGTGGAAAATTTGGCTCAAGGAATTCCTGCTGGGTTTTCCACCGCTGAAGGGAGACAAAAGAGTGTAAATTCTCCTAACTAGACAAGATCTGGAAAAGGTTGTAAGGAGATATTTGGTCTCTCGCTACCATAGTCCCCTTCTCAGTTATCTATTATTGTTATCCTTTTAATTATATTATATTTTTCGAGCCCCCCCCCCCCCCCCTCCCTTATAAAGGAAGATAAACATCAGACAATATTCAACATCTAATAGAAGGAACAAGGCATGGGGTACATTATATACACCCAATTGGTTTATTACAATAAAATTAATAGATGGTGGATGATAGTATTGCCGATGGAATTGGTGTCTGCTGTATGTATTATGTGTCTCACAATTCAAGTGTTTTTCACCATGGATGACTAAAATATGGCATTGATATAGGTGAGTTCCCTTTTTCAAGGAACTTATCTTTTCAGCCCTTGGCTGATAGTGAAGCGTGGTTAGTTCTCCGGTCTCCTTATGACGTTGCACCAGGTAGGTCTTGAATGGTTCGGATTTGCCTTCACTGTGCTCGACTCCGTATTCTGCTCTGAGATTGGACTGTCGTGCAAGGCTCCACCATAGACTACACAGAGATGGACCATAATCACAATTTAGACACGTGGCTTCAATGCTTTTAATACGTGAATTCGCCGATATCTGGATTAGGTCTAGCTGTCTCGAGGTTTCCTGGGCAAGTGAAAAAATGGCTGGGTTTGCCGCACTTTTAGCGGGTCATTTCCGCTTGGACACGTGATCCGAAGCGTGCATCACGTGGCTTTTGCATCATAAAGACACTCTAATCAATAACGTTAAAAGTCAGGTGGGGGTTTCCTAAAGTGGCCTAAACTGGTTCTATCTAAGTTTAAGCAGTCGGTCCTAAATTAAAGCGGGTTTCTAGCTACCGAGGTCAGGGGTCAACAATGACGTCGTATCTAAAAATAGTATTAGACTTACTTACTTACTTAGTCGTTCCCCTTCTACCATGAGGTGTAGAGGTTTGGAAGAGAGAGCGCCAGACTATTCTATCGGCTGTCTTCCTCCTGGCCTGGTTCCATTCTAGTCCTCGGTCCTTCAAAGATTGTCTAATGTTGTCCTCCCAGCGGACTCTGGGTCGTCCTCGGGGTCTGGATCCTTTGCTCTTTGTTTCCCATGCTTGTCGTGGTATCCGATCTTCTCCCATTCTGCAGACATGGCCAAACCATCTTAATTGGGACTGTTCTACTTGGGTCTGCAGGGGGTAGGATTTAAGGCCTTGACGTATCGTCTGGTTGCGTACCATGTCTCTTCTTGTTACTTCAACCACCTTCCTCAGATACCTCATTTCTGAGGTTTGGATCTGGCTTTTACGGGTTGTAGTCATTGCCCATGACTCGCATCCATATGTCAAGAATGGGACATAGGTGGAGCGGTATACAGCCATCTTCGTTTTCTTACCAACCTCTCTCTTGCTGAGGAATCCTCGATTTATGGCCTGAAAAAGTCTTCCAGCTGCTGCTTTTCGAGTGGCCAACTCTTCTAATAGTATTAGACGCTAGGAGAAAATCACTGAATGCTAGGAGAATATCCGCAAGTGAAATTTCCCGTGACTTTACGGGCTTCTCGATCATGCATTGAAGATGATAAAAAATGGCGTCTCGTAATTTAAAAAAAAAAAGAAGTGAAGATTGGGCAAGTCGTCACACATGCTTCCTCCACTGTCTTATTCCACCAGGGAAGATAGGTGAAAGGTGTTCTCGCTGTCTTTTGTTTGACATTTTGACGCAATGTGTGTAAAGTGTTGTTACAGTCGAGTGAACCTGTAGGATACTTGAAGGTCTGTTTAGGTTTCGTGTGTCCAGTGGTCCTACCCTTTGCAATGAGTATGACGCGAGGTAGGTGATCACTTTCCTGTGCACCTAAACAATCCCAACATGCCATGGTGGTGACAGCACTAGAGATGAATGCCAAATCTATGACACCATTTGTATCCCCAGGTTTAGTTGACATTCTAGTTGGGCGTCCATCATTCAGGATGGTAAGGTTCATGTTAAGTAATGCCTGGCTCAAAGCCATACCCTGCCTATTTTCCGTGATGTTCCCCGACTCCTTGGATCTAACATTGAAATCGCCAGCAATTAAACACCTTATGCTAGAATCTTCAGACTATTCCGCCTGAAAATTCCAACTACTCTCTTCTGTAAGATGATCGACATGAGCATATACATTGTAGACTCGCCACTCCTGACCACCTATATACACGGCAATCCCCTGCAATTCGGCATCCTCACTAGTTTGGGAACACGTATCCAGCCATGTATGAGGGAGCTCATGTTTTACATACATAGCTTACCCTCGTCTGTCAGGCCCACATGGATTGGTGTAACATCTATAGCCTGGGCAATTGATAACACTACTTGCTTTTAAATTTGTCACCTGGATCATGAAGATAGCGAAATTGTAGATGATTATTTGTATAATGGCTGCCTGTTGAATGGCACTTCGACAATTCCAGTATCCAATACGCACATATTTCATCGAGAGGCGATCTGCTTTCTATCTGAACTTTCTCTTTCCCGGCCTTCTTTTTTTCTCTTTCATCTCTCTCTCCTACCTCTCCTTCTGCATTTGTATTTCTTCATTTCATTTGCTGCAAATATCGATGGCAGAGCACGATCTCCGTAGCTCCCGCGATGGTTCTGGATAGTTAAAATATTCATAGTGTATTTGCAATAAATGGTGGAAATATTAGATCACCCTGGTACAGCCACCAAACTCCGCCAATGCCGGTCCCAAGCCCGGATGAAAAAGGAGGAGGGCGGCCTGCATGGAGGCCGTAAGGAGGCAGCCCCTCCACCATGCAAAGGCACAACAGGCCAATCACCTGTTTGCTTTAAATCACGATTACTAGCAACACAAGAGAGAAAACTGGACTCATTCTAAAGGCGACGAACTGGAACGGACTACGGACTACGACTTATGGAACTTGGAACACAAGAAGTATAAATGGGAAGGAAGAGGAGCTGGTGGAAGAGATGAGGAAAGCAAAACTAGAAATCCTGGCTATAGCGGAAACAAAGAACAAAGGACAAGGAGTCATGGATCTCGATGGCAACACGCTGCTCTACAGTGGTGTACCCATGTCTGAAAGAGCTAAAGGGGGCGTGGGTTGCTGTCGTGGAATATTCTAATCCACATATATAAATTAAAAGGTAAATGTAAAGCTGAACAAATAAATTCTAATAAAGAAAAGAGCAATGGTAAAATAACAGTGCTGTCACAAGGAATGTACTCGAAATCCCCTTTGTTTTATGCTTCGTCTGCAAATTGTAACGCTTTCACGTTGATAGTAAAAGCCTACTATATTATTACCCGCTTTCTTCAATGAAACGTGTGCTGTATTTCTTGGAAAAACATTGAGAGGCAGACTGCGTAATGACCTAAATTAATCCTAACATTAATTATACTGCGTTACCAAAACGAACGAACAGATGGACTCAAATAGAAAGAGAGAGGGAGGGCTGAAAATCAGGAACGCATGCAACACGCGTCGCGCGATACACAATTACTACTATCACGCGTGTAAGGCCACATGCACTAACTTTTTTTTCAGACGGACAGTGATAAATTCACTACCCTTCCCAGAGTTAGGTTTTTAAATCCTGAAAAACTCTTATAAGGAAAGATGACAATAGATGGGTTTACGTTTGAAAACAGTACAGTACCCAGACAGCACATCTTCGAAACAGGAGGTCGAAGAAATTGCATATTTTGAACGCAGCCACTTAGCTCTTTTAAATTTGGATATTTGGGTTCCTTAGGGCTTGCTGACAAAGAATATGTAAAACGTTACGCAAATAGTCTAGGAATTAACAAGTTATGACCAAAATAAAATAGTGGGGATGCCTGACAGCATGAAATCATTTCTGCTCATAAAATTTTTTTATAGCGTGTTTGAAAAAACCTTGCGTACGGAAATAGCCTACCATGTAAACTCCAAATTGATTGGAGCGCAACAAATATAAGACTAAACACGATTGGTCGGACTATAAATACTATATTTGGTTGTTAGGGGAGACGTAGGAAGTTAAAATTTTTTCAAACCCTTGTCGAAACGTGGCTCCATTGGCCAGACTCGCTGATATACTCACTTAGGAGCGTTAGTTCGAGACCACTAGTTCAAATAAGCTTGATAAAGCAACAGTGCGTTGAAGCCAGCTCACATTTTTGCTAAAATAAAAGCCTGGAACATAAGCAGATGGGAATTTGTGCCAGTATTTGTGCCAGAATTCATTGCTAATCAACGTATCTGTGTTTGTTTCCATGAATTGTGGTAAGCTTGAAACATTCAGTATCTTTTAATGAAAATTGAATGTGAATTGTTAATTTATGCCTGTATATATGTGTAGTTCAGTAGCAAACATGATGTAAAGCCTATAATGCTCCAGCCTGAACAGAAGGTGTCGGAGGAAAGTAAAACTGCATGGAATGGCCAAACAGTACACTGACACCTAGATTATTGATTAGACAGAAATAATGCTGGAAGTGCAGAGGCGTAGTAACCATTAAGGAGGTTAATGCTGGTATAAAGTATTTCAGATGAAGCTGACAGTTGGCCTAACGCTCTGAACTCAATGTTTGTGATGTATTGTGCTCAGTGTAAAAAGAGAGTATCAATTAGTTATGAAGTAGAAGGTACATCCTTCTTGTTTTCAGGGACCGTGGTCTTGATGGTATTGAGCAGCACCTGGTCAGAGCTTTGCTGAATCCAGAGTCGGACAGCATACTCCTTGGTCCATTTAGCTATCAGTGAGGTGTCTCCAGAGCACAGGGGAGAAATCGAGCAGAGGAGTCTTTTCCTGCCGCCATCACGCAAGATAAGCTGATGTGGCCAGCTGAGCTCAAAATTATGTACCCCATCTTAAAATAACATTGTAACATAAACTTAAGAGGGGAAGTAAATTGTTTTAATAACAGGAACTGAGAACATCTCCAATACTAGCTCCCATAAAGACAAACTATTGAAGTCATGATGACAAATACCAACAGAGCTTGAACAAAACAAAACCAGTATTACCTCATATTACTACTACACAACTGACACACATAGGATACTTTTAATAATATATGTCACTACAATATTCATATTGAGAAATTCTGTACATATAACTTGTAATTAAAATTGATTGTGATTCCTGGTTCCCTTTGTATTTGAATCAGGACACATATTCATTCATAACAGCAATGAATACATATTGTTATTTGAAAAGTTATCAGTGACTCCTTTAAGATATCCTTTAGAGTGTTATATGTATGTGAGTGTCACAGTGTTGTCAAGTGTGGTGGAATAAATTAAATTGTTTATCTGTCTGTTGTTGTTATGACTTACACTTCATCATACACATACCCTAGACATACAACGTAGTCATCACACTATTCCAGAATAATTCTGACTGAGATATATATATATGTGGCAGCAAGTAAGGTTATCTATAATACACTACTCTTATTAGATATAGATACCTTCACAGCTGATCTCAGTCAGTACACTAAGTCCCCTATAAATATTTATAACATCCCACTTCACCACATATATTGGGGTCTCGCTCTTGGGATTTTGAATCTTTCACTATTAAAAATATTGGGGGTAACTCACTTCAGGGAATAATAAGAATTAAAAGGTATCCTTGGGTGGAATTAAATAAGGTTGAGCTCACGGTGCCTGTGTTGTCCATTAGATATATAGTTAGAGATTGAATTGTTGGTTAGACATTGTATAAATTTACCTGATAGACAATGGCGGACCTGGCCAAGTTTCGATCTGCTGCTGTTCAGACTGCAAAAGAGTTAGGATTAGATGGGCAAGTTATGGTTGCCTATGTCACTACGGAATGTGACAAATTTATTGAACGCGAAGAAGAAGGTTTGAAGCCGAAAGAAAGTTAGAGGCTGAAAGGGAAATTAAGAAGTTACAATTTGAGGCTGAGGCTGAGACTAAGAGGTTGCAGATTGAGGCTGAGGCTAAGAAATTGGAAGCAGAAAGAGAAGACAAAAGATTGGCTGCAGAAAGGGAAGAGAAGAAATTAGCTGCAGAAAGAGAAGACAAAAGATTGGCTGCAGAAAGGGAAGAGAAGAAATTAGCTGCAGAAAGGGAAGCAGAGGAGGAGAAAAGATTACAAAGGGAACATGAGTTACGACTAAGGGAGTTTGAGTTTCAAGGCCATGCTCCTGAAAATGGTGCCAGTCCCTTTGCCTCTGATGCCACTGCTAGCCAAGGAGCCTCAACCTCAGCTATGAATTTTCATTTAGATCATTTTGTTGAGAAAGACGATGATATAGAGAGCTACCTAAATAGGTATGAACTATTAGCTACCACGTATGGGTTAGAGAGAGAAAGGTGGAGCTTAAAGTTATCTCAGGGACTTCGTGGGGCAGCTTATGAAGTTTTTGCAAAAATGAGCAGAGGTGATCAGGAAAATTATGACATGCTAAAGCAGGCTCTTTTGTTAAGATATGAAAAGAATGCAGAATTTTATAGGAAAAAATTTAGGAATGCTAAACTACTGTCAGGTGAAACCTATCACCAGTTCTCTGCACGAATAGAGACATACTTGGAGAAATGGACTTCTCTGGGGAAAACCCAAGATCTTAAGGAAATGGTCCTTATAGAGCAATTAAGAGAGTCCATGGCTCCAGACCTGAGAAAGTTTCTCATGGAACAAGGTGCAGAGAGGCTGGGTGAGTTGCTAAATGTTGCTGAAAGGTATCAAGCAGCTCAAGCAGAGGTAACAGGTAATAAAAAGAAACAAGTGGATAACTTTAGGGCACCACAGAACTTTAATCAATTTGATCCTAGGGATCAAAACAAAGGTAAGCACCAGTTTGATAGGCCACGGTATGAAAATAAAAAATAAATTCCCACAATTCGATGAAAGGAAATATGATGAAAGAAAATCTTTCAACCAAGGAAAAAGGTGGTGTAAGAATTGTCAGATGGACAATCATGACACTGACCGTTGCAGAAGGAAACCTGTGTATATGGCAACCCTTCAGGTCAGGTCGACCTCAAGACAGGAGGAGGATATTATGTTGGATACCACTCCAGAAGAGATGAGGAAGGCACAGGCTGGGGATAAAACACTCAAGCCTTGTTTCAGAAAATTGTCAACTTGTCATACAACTCCAGGCAAGGGAGATTTTTACATGAAAAACAAGTTGATGTATAGGAAGACTGGAGCTAGATCCAAAGGTCAGGGACAGCTGGTACTTCCAAAAAGATATAGGGCAGACTTAATAAGGAGCCTACATGTGAAACCAGATGGGGACCATGAGAAGATAGGTACCATCATTCAAAAGGTGGCTCACAATTATTATTGGCCCAAAGCAAGATGGGACATTGAGAATTTTGTAGAAAGGTGTAGCATAGCACATGAGGGAACACCCACAAGTGGGAACATGGATCAGGACCTGGACACGCCACGGGGCAAAATTAGGCCTGATAATAAAAAAAAATATAAATTTGATAAAGTGGACCAAATGGAATGGGAAGCCCCTTTTCACGGACAAGCTTCACTTAACTGTTTTACAATGGCCACTATGCGGAGAGTGCAAAAAGATGTCTTACCCCAGGATAAGCCGAAAATCCCTCAATCGGACTTAAACAAACTGGAGGAAGAAGATGTAGAGAGGAAATCTCTCATCAAGAATTTTAAGTGGGGAGAAAGCCCCAAAAGAAAAAATTGGTAGCGGTCGTTTTGTGAATGATAATTCTGGGAGGAAAAATCATCACTATAAAGCTTCGAGTGGAAGAGACCATACCGGTGCATGGACAAATAGGTCCACACAATTAAAGGTCCACATGTAGCTTTGTTAAGAACGTGGACTGATGAAAAGGCAGAGGAAAACATTACATCTTCATACCAATATGTGAATGAGCTGACCACTCGTTTAAAAACTGGCTGGAAACTTGCCAATGAAAATTTGAAACAAGCCAGGAAGAAACATGCTGCCTATTATAACAGGAAGGCGAAAGACAGAAATTTGGCTGTGGGAGAGAAAGTACTGCTTCTTTTGCCCGGGAGTCAGAATAAGTTACAAATTGGATGGCAGGGTCCATATACAGTTTTAGAGAAGGTATCTAGAACAAATTATAAGATAGATAAGAAGGGGAAAGAAAAAAATCTATCATGTGAATCTCCTGAAGAAATATTTGGAAAGAGAACATCAGGAGGAGACACACTTGTTGACCTTGTCCATCGCCATGGAGATGAAAAAGGAACCACTTTCATCATTTGAATATCCATTACACCCCTGTGAGACAGCAGCACAGGTGAAAATCAGTACACATTTAACGAAAACTCAGAAAGAGAGAGTGCAACAGGTTCTAAATAATCATGCAGAGGTGTTAACAGACCGACCAGGGCATACAAACCTATTGGAATATGATATGAAACTGATAGACCCCACACCTGTCTGTATGAAACCATATTCGATTCCGTTTGCTAAGGAGAAAGCTTTGAAGGAAGAGATAGACTATCTATTGAAGGAGGGAATTATTTCACACAGTGAATCCTCATATAGTTCCGGTGTTGTACTCTTAAGGAAGCCCTCTGGAGAACATAGACTCTGTATAGATTACAGGAGACTGAATGCTATTACAGAAGGACAGGTGGATCCATTGCCGGATACAAATCAGCTGTTTGCCAGTTAAATAAAGCTAAATATTTCTCAAAAGTGGATCTGAGTAAAGGATACTATCAGATTCCAGTAAAGCCTGAGGTTAGACCATACCTAGCTTTTAGTACCTCAGAAGGACACTATGAGTTTAATAGATTGCCATTTGGATTGAAGAATGCGCCTAGTGTCTTCTCTAGAATGATGAGAAAATTGTTGGATGTAAACATTTCGGAGGAACGTAATGAATCCCTGAGTTGCCTCTTTGATTGAGGATATTCCGAATGTTTCATACAGGATAATAAGAAGATTATGGGATCCACTATGAAAACTCTGCTATCACCAGGTATATGTTATCTCCTCATAACGTACATTTTGAGGGAAATATAATGTTCTCTGGACATGTCATTGCGCAGACTCAGAGAAGAGAAATGGTGAATACGGGTTGCGAAGCAGCATTAAGACAAGCACTCACACTTGCGGCTGTTCAGTAACATAACCGAAATATATTATTGGTTGTAGAAGTCTGAGGCAGATTTCATGAGTAGTGCCTACTCTGAATGGACCCAACTACATAAAACCATGATAGCACCACAGCAGAGTAAAGTCAAGTTGACTTACATTTATCTATGTGTATATAGAATAAAGGACTGACATGGGATGTCTGTTTTAAGAGGGGAGATGTCGTGGAATATTCTAATCCACATATATAAATTAAAAGGTAAATGTAAAGCTAACAAATAAATTCTAATAAAGAAAAGAGCAATGGTAAAATAACAGTGCTGTCACAAGGAATGTACTCGAAATCCCCTTTGTTTTATGCTTCGTCTGCAAATTGTAACGCTTTCACGTTGATAGTAAAAGCCTACTATATTATTACCCGCTTTCTTCAATGAAACGTGTGCTGTATTTCTTGGAAAAACATTGAGAGGCAGACTGCGTAATGACCTAAATTAATCCTAACATTAATTATACTGCGTTACCAAAACGAACGAACAGATGGACTCAAATAGAAAGAGAGAGGGAGGGCTGAAAATCAGGAACGCATGCAACACGCGTCGCGCGATACACAATTACTACTATCACGCGTGTAAGGCCACATGCACTAACTTTTTTTTCAGACGGACAGTGACAAAATTCACTACCCTTCCCAGAGTTAGGTTTTTAAATCCTGAAAAACGCTTATTAGAAAAGATGACAATAGATGGGTTTACGTTTGAAAACATTACAGTACCCAGACAGCACATCTTCGAAACAGGAGGTCGAAGAAATTGCATATTTTGAACGCAGCCACTTAGCTCTTTTAAATTTGTATATTTGGGTTCCTTAGGGCTTGCTGACAAAGAATATGTAAAACGTTACGCAAATAGTCTAGGAATTAACAAGTTATGACCAAAATAAAATAGTGGGGATGCCTGACAGCATGAAATCATTTCTGCTCATAAAATTTTTTTATAACGTGTTTGAAAAAACCTTGCGTACGGAAATAGCCTACCATGTAAACTCCAAATTGATTGGAGCGCAACAAATATAAGACTAAATACGATTGGTCGGACTATAAATACTATATTTGGTTGTTAGGGGAGACGTAGGAAGTTAAAATTTTTTCAAACCCTTGTCGAAACGTGGCTCCATTGGCCAGACTCGCTGATATACTCACTTAGGAGCGTTAGTTCGAGACCACTAGTTCAAATAAGCTTGATAAAGCAACAGTGCGTTGAAGCCAGCTCACATTTTTGCTAAAATAAAAGCCTGGAACATAAGCAGATGGGAATTTGTGCCAGTATTTGTGCCAGAATTCATTGCTAATCAACGTATCTGTGTTTGTTTCCATGAATTGTGGTAAGCTTGAAACATTCAGTATCTTTTAATGAAAATTGAATGTGAATTGTTAATTTATGCCTGTATATATGTGTAGTTCAGTAGCAAACATGATGTAAAGCCTATAATGCTCCAGCCTGAACAGAAGGTGTCGGAGGAAAGTAAAACTGCATGGAATGGCCAAACAGTACACTGACACCTAGATTATTGATTAGACAGAAATAATGCTGGAAGTGCAGAGGCGTAGTAACCATTAAGGAGGTTAATGCTGGTATAAAAGTATTTCAGATGAAGCTGACAGTTGGCCTAACGCTCTGAACTCAATGTTTGTGATGTATTGTGCTCAGTGTAAAAAGAGAGTATCAATTAGTTATGAAGTAGAAGGTACATCCTTCTTGTTTTCAGGGACCGTGGTCTTGATGGTATTGAGCAGCACCTGGTCAGAGCTTTGCTGAATCCAGAGTCGGACAGCATACTCCTTGGTCCATTTAGCTATCAGTGAGGTGTCTCCAGAGCACAGGGGAGAAATCGAGCAGAGGAGTCTTTTCCTGCCGCCATCACGCAAGATAAGCTGATGTGGCCAGCTGAGCTCAAAATTATGTACCCCATCTTAAAATAACATTGTAACATAAACTTAAGAGGGGAAGTAAATTGTTTTAATAACAGGAACTGAGAACATCTCCAATACTAGCTCCCATAAAGACAAACTATTGAAGTCATGATGACAAATACCAACAGAGCTTGAACAAAACAAAACCAGTATTACCTCATATTACTACTACACAACTGACACACATAGGATACTTTTAATAATATATGTCACTACAATATTCATATTGAGAAATTCTGTACATATAACTTGTAATTAAAATTGATTGTGATTCCTGGTTCCCTTTGTATTTGAATCAGGACACATATTCATTCATAACAGCAATGAATACATATTGTTATTTGAAAAGTTATCAGTGACTCCTTTAAGATATCCTTTAGAGTGTTATATGTATGTGAGTGTCACAGTGTTGTCAAGTGTGGTGGAATAAATTAAATTGTTTATCTGTCTGTTGTTGTTATGACTTACACTTCATCATACACATACCCTAGACATACAACGTAGTCATCACACTATTCCAGAATAATTCTGACTGAGATATATATATATGTGGCAGCAAGTAAGGTTATCTATAATACACTACTCTTATTAGATATAGATACCTTCACAGCTGATCTCAGTCAGTACACTAAGTCCCCTATAAATATTTATAACATCCCCCTTCACCACAGTTGCATTGTGGCCCAAAATCAAAAAGATAGTATCAAGGGATGGAACTTTGTCTCGGAGCGCATTATGGTTGTTAAACTAAAAGAAGGAGAAACCATAGTCAACCTGGTCATAGTGTATGGGCCAAATGAGGATGAGAGAGCAGAGGTCAAGAAGGAATTCTTCGAGCTACTTCAAAGGACACTGGATGACTGCCTAGATGAAGTTATCATGCTCGGAGATTTTAATGCCAGAGTTGGAAATGACCATGCTAGATGAGGTGGAGTTATCGGAAGATATGGAGAAGATACTCTCAATGACAATGGAAAGCGACTCCTTAGATTCTGCAGTGAGCAGAATCTGATCATTACAAACACAAAGTTCCCCATAAGCGCATACATGCATACACTAGATGTGAACCAACAAAGAATGAGAAGTCAGTGATCGACTATGCCATTGTTCGGAGAAGCTCATTCAAATATGTCCGAGATGCTAGAGTCTGGAGGGGGCCAGAGATTGGAAGTGATCACTACCTGCTAACAATAAAAAGAACAACTGAAAGAGTTGCTCAGCCTAGGAACTGTCCAACATCACGCAAGAAACCAAGTAAACGAGCAGGAGAAATGAGCATTAGGACCTACAAGCTGAGAGAGCCAGAAATTAAGACCAGATATCAGGGGCTTATTGCTGCAGCGGTGAGCAACACAGAAGAACGACCTGATGACTTGGAAACCCTCTGGATTAAATTCAAGGATATCATAAAGACAGCTGCTGCAGAAGCATGCGGTGAAGTCCGACTTAGGAACAAGAGAAAGAGGACACCTTGGTGGACAGAGGAAGTTAAAGAAAAAATAAGAGAGAAGAAAATGGCATGGAAACAATACTTAGGAGCTAAAAACACAACAGGACAAATGGAAAAATATAGAGAATATATGACACTCAGAACAGAAGCAAAGAACAAAGTGCTAGCAGCAAAACAGAAGTCCTGGGAAGAGTTTGGAGAAAAGCTAGAAAAAGATGCAGAAGAAAACCAGAAATTGTTCTATAAGACCCTAAAGAACATGAGGAAGGAAAAACAATGCCCTCTCAAATTTATAAAGGACAAGCAAGGCAAATTGCTTACTGCCCCGAAGGAAGTAATGGGAAGATGGAAAGAATATTTATCAGAACTCCTGGATGGTGAGCATGGTGAAGCATCAGAAATGATAAACACTAGCACAGAAGAGAAAACCAATGATGGTGAGATGACATAAAGATGGAAGAACTGAAGGCAGCACTGGAGAAAATCAAGATGGGCAAAGCAGCAGGGCATGATGGTATAACACCAGAAATGGTTAAGTTCATGAGAGCATCAGGCGACCTATTACTCTTAAGGGTTTTACAGGCAGCGTGGTACAACAAGACCATACCAAAGGATTGGGAGATTGCCATCATAACACCAATTTTCAAAAAGGGTGACAATCGACAATGTGGAAACCATAGAGGCAATCCCTTCTCAGTGTCCCTGGTAAAATCTACTCTAGAATCCTAGAGCAGAGACTCCGACCCCTAGCTGAGCCACAATTGGATGAGGTCCAGTGCGGATTCCGAGCAAACCGAAGTACTCAAGACCTAATCTTCACACTCAGACAGCTGAGTGAAAAGGCCCTTGAGTATAAGAGTGAGATGCATCTTTGTTTCATAGATCTGGAAAAGGCGTTTGACAGGGTCCCCTGGAGCAAACTTTGGGACTGTTTAGCAAGGAAGAATATTCCAGCACTTCTGATTCATGCTATACAGAGCTTCTACAAGTCTTGCAGAAATTATGTGAGGACAGCAAACCATAAGTCGGAAGAGTTCAGGACCACCACTGGTGTAAGACAAGGTGATATCCTATCACCTTACCTTTTCATACTCCTTATGGACGATGTCATCAAGGCATGTAAGGAGAGAACAAGAAAGTATTCAGTGGGGTACTGGAAGATGAGACAGGTCTATATTTCGGAGCTGGCATTTGCTGATGATGTTGCCCTGATTGCTAAATCAGAGGCACATCTCCAATCCAACCTGAAGTCTGGAAGGAAGAGCTGGAGAAGAGAGGGATGGTCATAAGCAGCTCTAAAACAAAATCCATGGTGATATCACGAGAAGAAAGAAAACATCAGATTAAGCTGTGAGAACAGGTCCTGGAGCAGGTCGACCACTTTAAATACCTCGGAGCTATTATAGACCGAAAGGGAGGCATCAAAGAAGAGTTGGCCACTCGAAAAGCAGCAGCTGGGAGACTTTTTCAGGCCATAAATCGTGGATTCCTCAGCAAGAGAGAGGTTGGTAAGAAAACGAAGATGGCTGTATACCGCTCCACCTATGTCCCAGTCTTGACATACGGATGCGAGTCATGGGCAATGACTACAACCCATAAAAAGCCAGATCCAAACCTCAGAAATGAGGTATCTGAGGAAGGTGGTTGAAGTAACAAGAAGAGACATGGTACGCAACCAGACGATACGTCAAGGCCTTAAATCCTACCCCCTGCAGACCCAAATAGAACAGTCCCAATTAAGATGGTTTGGCCATGTCTGCAGAATGGGAGAAGATCGGATACCACGACAAGCATGGGAAACAAAGAGCCAAGGATCCAGACCCCGAGGACGACCCAGAGTCCGCTGGGAGGACAACATTAGACAATCTTTGAAGGATCGAGGACTAGAATGGAACCAGGCCAGGAGGAAGGTTCCGCCCCGCTCGCCAACCAGACAGCCAATGTTCGCAACTGCTTACCCAGCAGCCATTCAATCTCTCGGCACATTGATCCACCTTAGACTTGGGGTCATTCACTGATGGCTCAGTAATCATTTGACCCATGATTTGGGAGTGGACTGATGGGTGTTAGAGCATATACCACTCATCGGTGAGTTCTGCACACCACATCTTTAGGGATCCACTGGCTCCAAGATCCTCTGCCAATTTAGTTCAGACCCCGAGAAGGATCGTTATCCGTGGCGCACAACGATGATGTATGGTAGAAGTCTTGCATGAAATTCCGTCCAAACCAGCAAAGATAGACTTATGAAACTGCACACTTTTCGCCTCGTGGATAGCTGGCGCCCTTAGTAATAACCGTGAGGTTATCCCCACCTCTGTCACCGTGGCCATAACTTCCTCTCATGCTTGTGAGTTGAACCCACTGCGCCACAGAAATGTTAGTTATATCAAGGAACGAAATAATCCCAGAATGGACAAACGACTCTTGACAGGCCTGATTATATAGCACGCATGTTTCAGCTTTAATTGAACGCGTTCGTTTCAGAATTAATTATCGGCTACTTAGTGTACTTGACTTGACTTTGATCCGCTGTCACTGAGAGTCAGCTCTTGGTGAACTTGGTGCACTGGGGAGAATGTTTAGCGTTTGTTTAGACCAGTACTTCTTTCTTAACCAGCGGCGCATTTTACCCTTCGGGCGGGCGCGACCCAACTTTGGGGTGCGAGACATGCCATATATATTAGAAGGCGAATCATTATATGCAATGACATCATTAGTTCAATACTGAACCGAAGTCACATTTTTAAAATAACATTTTCTGACGAATAAAAGGACCCTGAAGCCGCATTTTGATGATTAATATAGAGTTGGCTACTCAATTTTTATATTTTCTCAAATGCTATTATTACGTAGAAAAAGTATTTGCAATCATTTCTCTGTCATCCTTTATTTATTAATACAGTGGGCGTAAAATATTCGCCTTTTTCAAAAAGTTTCTAATATACGTGAGGTTTATGTGTCTACATGTTAAAAAAAAAAAAAAAAGCCAGAAATACTCGTAGAAGCACTCCTAATTCATGTTTTTCTAACAACCCGTTTTCCAACTTTACCCCGCTCACCACGATCACTAAATATATAAATAAAATGATTTTTGTTTTCCATTTCATGTCAAAAGACATACTTTTGTCACATGTGTGGCCAATTTTTTTTTAACTAGAAGAAAATGGGGTGTGAGGCTTCTTAAGATGCTGTTATTGTGTGAGAGGCTTCTCATTCTAACCCAGGCAGTTTTTCGATTTTACCCAGGCCCCAAAATGGAGGCATTTTTTTTTTTTACAAGTGTGATCTTTTAACAGGAAGTGGGACATGTTGAAATTTAGCAGATATATGTATTATGCATCAAACTTTAGGAAATTGGCTGAAGAATGTGAAAAAATGTTTCTTATGTGATGTAATAATTGTTTGTTATGTCTTGCAAAATGTAGAAACAATAAAAAAAAATAAAATAAAAAATTAATTAAAATTATGCACATACACGCTACTATTTCAGCTCCACTTAATCCCTTGGCGGTTAAATCCAGATTTGAAACTTATATCCAGCTGAAAATTATTCCAAGAAGTTTGATTTTAAAAAAAAAACGAAAATTTAAATTTTTATAATATTTTGTGTGTGAAATAACATATTGCTGAAATGGAATCTCACTAACACATTCCACTTCACGCAGTTTAATTAATTTATTACTTAAAAATATCAAATTAGTTAAAAGTCCTTATCGGAATCACAAATAAGTTATTAGTGCTATCGCTACAATTCATATAGAAATACTCTATTGATATCGATCCGTTGATAGTTTATGACTGTTATATATGTGACTACGCTACTTGTAAACATACAGCTTCATAAAGTCATAAATTGATAAAAGTATGTTAAAGGTAAGCACCAGAATACTTCTTTCGCTACCAGTTCAAAACACGTGGCCCAGTTGAAGTGTAAACATAATATGAACACGCTATGGCCACTTATTTTCTAATTTTTCGTTCAAATTCGGAATCGTATCACGCGGGCGAACATGTGGCCCACACGTAGATGCATAGCAACGCTAGAAATGGATGAAAATTACAAAATTTCAGCTTCAGAAATTTTTTTCCCGCTCACAAACGTTCACACGCGTGTTCGGGATGTAATGAATGATTTAAAACCAGTTTATCGCCAGGTATTTTATAATTTTCCGTTAAAATTCAGTAGGTTATATATCATGCTGGCGCACCATACGTCTCTTGGGTTATTAAGACGCTGTCAAGGGGTGCGAAGCACCTTGGTGTGCGGGCCCTCTAAGAGATAGGAAGCACTGGTTTATATTGTCGAGTTTCAAAAACGTGGATTGCTTCATGACCACTTTTAAATAATTTTGGATTACAAGTTCAATACTGTTTTGTAGTATTTGTAGATTAAAAAATAAGTTCTGATATAAAACACATACGTATCAACTACTAATCGTAATTAGAGCCGGAGTTTAACTAATTTATCTTATAACTTCCGAATTTGCATGAAACATATCTGTAATTTCCCCTACGTGCGGAATATTCACACAAACACATATAGTATAAAATAGTTGCAGAAGTAACCAATCAATAATCACTCAGTTTGTAAATCGGCCAAGAGCGAGCCCATTAGTTTATCCTGCAAGCTGTCTGTCAGTAACTTCAATCAATGACTTTACAATTCGCCCACTAATTCAGTCAGTCAGTCAATTAATCAGTCAGCAAGTCACACAATAAATGAAACAGCGTCATTGCTAACCTGGAAACTGAGGTGGATCTACTATGAATTTACAGTTCCCCAAAGTCCAGTTTTCTCTATAATACGTTTCTTTCCCATCCCCCAACACTTTTTTAAATTAAAAAGGGCCTCTTCAAGAGCTTTAGGGCCCCAAAATGTAGATCCGCTACTGCCTGGAAATATCAGCTATGCTGCTCTCTCCACATCGAAGGTCTGCTGCAGTGTATTCCCAACATCTTCTGTCTCTTGTCGTGATAGTACTGTCTGACAAGGCTCTTCCATGTCTATCTCTTGGTATCTTCCTAGTTATAGTCTTGTCTTCCACTTCCACGTTTGCCCTCAACTCTTCCTTCCATTACTACCCGTGTGTTACCGGGGCCCGAAAAAGGAGCAAAGAATAGTAACACGGTTCCCTACCATCCATGTCGTAGAAAGCGACTAAGGAGGGTTGGGCATGGGGCCGGTTACCCCATCCTGTAAAAAAAATTTAAACCACAAAAAACTTCAACAAATATGGACAAGTCAATTAAAGAAAATAAAACACAGCCATCCAAGACAGGGGAAGGTCCTCTCGCAGGGAGGCGTATGATGCAACACAGAGAAAGCCGAAAGGAGTCTGTGTTACTGATTAACCTTCTTTCTTCTAGGAGAACCTCCAGATTTGGCACCTGGAATGTTCGGACATTGAACGAACAAGGGAAAGCGGCACAAGTAGCAGCAGAAATGAAGGAATATAAAATCGAGGTTCTGGGACTGTGTGAAACAAACTGGAAGGGGGTAGACAAGAAGAAACTCATCACAGGTGAATTGGTGCTGTCCTCAGGACATGAAGACGAAAGTTCACACCACAGTGAAGATGTAGCTCTTATGTTATCTAAAGAAGCACAGAAAGCACTCATTGAATGGGAAGTCGTTGGACCCAGAATAATAACAGCTACTTTTAAAACAGCTAAAAAGAAAATAAATGTAAATGTTATGCACCAACTAATGACAAAGAAGAGTCTGTGAAAGAAGCATTTTATACTTTGTCGTGAAATGTCTGATTCACACTACGGCATACGAAACCGTGCGCCATACTTTGTAAGAACTGCTTGATACACTGACCCAGCGGTTCCCAACCTTTTTTCACTTGCGTACCCCTTGGCAGCCCATTTCTATAAATTGTAACCCTAATATTAGCAAAATATTTGAAACTAATATAGTTGCTGTTATTCAAAATTTATAGATTTTAACCAGACATAAAGGGGCCAACCACGGGATTAAAAAACAATGTAATAAAAAGGTGAACAAACAGTGCATATATTTTTACATTTTAAAAATCAGAAGTTACAATAAAAATTAACACATTTAATTTATTAATAATAATAATGAAAACGTTGTTATTGTTAAAAGTTGAAATCACTTTTTATAACACACATGTCACGTGACCATAAGAAATGTTAAGTGCGATCCTTGAGCTTGTTTTGAGGCACATAGTTTTTTTTAAATCAGTTCAAGTGTTGTAAGATACAGTCTCAATTCTGGACCAGCATTCAGTTTATTACGGTATTTATTTTTTATAAAGGTATAAGAAGAGAAAGCCCTGTCCACCAGCTCAGTATTTGTAAATGGCAACAGAAACTTAAGCGCCTTGTCGGTCAGCTGTTCATATTCTCTGCTGATGTCTCCCCAAAAGTTAATAAGGCGATTGATCACATTCCACATTATGTTTCAGCTTTTTTACTGTGCCGGTTTTCAACCACTGATCCATATCTGATAATACACGAATTGAACAATTAATCACTTTAAGTTAATTTAAAACAATGACTAAAACTACTGTATATAGAAACACTGTCTCACGTTTGTAAAATTTGGGTCAAGAATCGATACTATTACTTCCGGGACATTAGACGTTCATAGATAGTGTGGAAGATCAAACAAGTCATATTTTTGATGAAATTTTCAACGGCACAACTATAATCCCATAGTCATCATAATGAAGACTATTGTGTAAAAATATTGAATTGTGGTCATACGAAACGCCATAGATTTTCACACACGCCAGTCCAAGCAGACAGCACGCTAGTGGCGCGCAAGAAAAACGGCGGAGATTGTCTCGCACAGTTCATGTTGTATAGTATAGCGTTGAATTAATTTCACAACTTTTGACTTGTCTTTTACACTGTTGACATATGTATCTTTTTTCCGCCATTACTCAATTTTTTTTTTCGCGTACCCCTGAACGTCCTGTCGCGTACCCCCAGGGGTTCGCGTACCACAGGTTGGGAACCGCTGCACTGACCAATCAGAAGGTACCGTTCTGCCGTGTTTACTAAAGCATTGAACAGTCAAAATGGCCTGGACTAATCCGTGCAAACGAGTGGCGGATGCCATTTAATTACAAACTTAGGAAAGCAGTACCACTTGGAAGAGGTCACCAACACGATATTGGACATATTGCTCTACATGTTGGTGCTGAGACTTTCACGACCAGTGGTATATTAAGAGAGAAATCTTTGGTTGAATGCATCGAGGCCTCAGGTCAGTCCATAATTTTGCTGTTTAGAGAACGCATAAAATGAATGCACTTAGTAATATAAAAGATTATTAGCTAGGAAGATGTAGAATAATTCAGAGCGTATTTTAAGCTTTAGATGAAGAAAATCGCTCCAGGAATAACGTAGATAAATACAAGTTTTCCTGATTTGCACACCTAGGCAGATTTTACTAACATTTTGGGACGAATATATTAGCGAGCAGGGAAAACCACCTCGGACGCCCGAACTCACCCAATAAATAAACGTGTGCTGTAAAAGAAATCAAGCCAAATATATTTTGAAAATACAGCGAGCACAAAAGTGTTAGTGAACAGTGCCTTGCCTTCTGTATCTGAGAGCAGACTAGTGTAACCATTAACAGCTCGACTGTATGTGCCTGAGGGTAAGAAAGAATATATATATATATATATATATATATATATATATATATATATATATATATATATATATATATGCCTATAGATATGTGTAATTTTAGTGATTAATTCATTTGTGCGTTAGAAAGTGTGTAGGATATCTTATAACTACGGTGTGTTGCTGGCGGAGCCTGTTAAATTTGAATAATTGAGAATGATGGCAAAAGTGTGTCTGTAGGTTTAGAAAAGCATTTAAAGAATTATTTCTTGATGGAATGACACACTCACCAGGAACGTAAGGAAGGATGAAAGCGATTGTTGTACTGGATTGTTTAAGTTATTACTTAGTATTTTATACTAGACCAAATCATTGTATGGAGGCGGATCATGGACAAATGGCTCTAACTAAGGTTTTAGAGGGAAAGTGTAGTCACGGTGAACTGGAAGTGAATATTGCTGGTATAAATTGTCCTGTGCATCTGCTAGCACACTGTCTGAAACTGTCTATCATTTCCTTCCCCCCCCCCCCCCATCCCCCGTGTGATAATGGGATAGTGATGGACCATATAGGGGTTACATTTATTTTGTTTCAGGTTCTATCCTGTAAAACCCCACACACACTTTAAAGAGTCAGCCACTACTACTGGACCCTGTGGTGCGAGCGCCCTTTTTGTTTACAGGGCCAGATACCCAGTATCCACTGCCTGGAGGAACTTCATATGACTTGTCCGTCCATGGCAGGAGTGTGACAGACCTCAATACAAGAGATAAGATGCAAAACAAGGCTACTGATCAGAGTATCCTGATGACACCACGATATTAATAAAATCAAGATTCTAATAAAGACACAGTTTATGATGAAAAGTGTGGGCATAGAGATACCCTGAAATAGCTTTACCTTCAAGTGATAGTGACATGAACATTAATGGTCTTCCAGTGGAGATAATTAACCAAAGTGATAACTTTCAACAAGTTTAATGTCTTTTGGGACTTTTTTGATTATTTTCCAATGTTTTATTGATTTAATGCTGTAATTGAATTTGATTTCATTTCAAGCTTTTCAACCAGAAAAGAGAAACTATATAAATAAATTGTAAATATTTACCAGCAGACTTACTTAATCATTTAAGTTGAGTTCAAGTTCTTGTTGGTAAATAATTTAGTTAATATCCCTAGCAGAGTCAACAACAATAATAATAATAATAAACTCATAGGAGGATCTTGAGAGGGTACCCATAGGAATTCAGGAACATATAATATCATCATACCTTTAAACTTATACAGCTTGATCCTACCTTTGATGTCGATACACCCTTATTCTTTTCAGAAAAGGGGGTATTTCTTGTAAGACCAGTCTCTTATCTGGCACTATCCTGGTATCATCTGATACACTTTTTGTCCAGGATATCTTATAATTTCAATAACATCAACCCTCTCGTGACATACTTGACTACAGGAAATTATGGATAAAGTAAAAAGAAGAGACATCACAATTTTGATGGGTGACATGAATGCAAAGATAGGTACAGTCAACAGCGGCTTTGAAGAAGTCATGGGAAAACATGGGCTAGGGATAATGAATGAAAATTGGGAACTTTTCTCAAACTTCTGTGCTTCAAATCAACTGGCTATAGGAGGAAGCATGTTTCCACATAATAGAATACACAAGGCAACATGGATATCACCAGACCATAAAACAGAAAATCAGATTGATCATATATGCATAAACAAGAAGTTTAGAGCATCATTGCAGGATGTTAAGGTATATAGAGGAGCAGATGTGGCATCAGATCACCATCTTCTGATAGCCGAAGAAAAAAATGAAACTCAAGAGATATGCAACAATGCAAAGTTATAGACAACAATTTAATGTAGGACATCTAAGAAATCAAGAAACAAGAGACAAATTTGTGGTCACAATATCCAACAAATTCCAAGTGCTCCAGCAGCTGGAAGATGTAGTGAATACAGAAGACTATTGACAGCAAATCAAAACTGTATGGAATGAGACATGTGAAGAAATACTGGGGAAAAGGGAACGACAACAAAAAGCATGCATAACAACAGAAACCATCAATAAGATCAAAGAGAGAAAAACAAGAAAGCAGATTTAAACACAAGCAAAACCAGAAGTTCCCAAGCCAAGGCTCAAGAAGTGTACACAGAAGCAAACAAAGAAGTAAAAAGAAGTATCAAAAGAGACCAGAGGAAGTATATTGAGGAGTTGGCAAGAGAGGCAGAAGATGCTGCAGCCAAAGGTAATATGAGAGAACTGTATAACAGCACAAAGAAGCTAACGGGGAAATACAAGCAAACAAGTTGCCTCATAAAAGACAAGAATGGGAAACTGCTCAGCAATATACAAGAGCAAATGAAGAGGTGGACAGAATATTTTGAGGACCTTCTCAATAGACCAGCTCCACAAAACTCCCCAGACATCCAGCCAGCAGAAGAAGAGCTACAAATTAACGGTGAAAGACCAACGAAGGAAGAAATAAAGAAAGCCATAAAGCTTCTAAGAGATGGAAAAGCGTCTGGACCAGATGGCATTCCAGCAGAGGCCATCAAAGCAGATATCCACACGGCTACAGAGATGATATATAAATTACTTGGTAAAGTCTGGGAAAAGGAAGAGATACCAGCAAAATGGAAGGAAGAATATCTGGTTAAGTTGCCTAAGAAGGGAAATTTACAAGAGTGCACAAATTATAGAGGAATAATGTTACTATCAGTGCCAGGAAAAGTATTAAACAGGATTTTCATCGAGAGATTAAAAGAGTCCATAGACAAGAAACTGAGAGATGAACAAGCAGGTTTTCGATAAAACAGATCCTGTACAGACCAGATAGCCACTTTGAGAATAATAGTTGAAGTCTGGAATGGAATTCACCACTATATATTGGATTTGTGGACTACGAAAAGGCATTTGACAGTGTAGACAGAGAATCACTTTGAAATTGATGAGGCATTATGGAGTTGCTCTGATGATCATTAATTTAATAAAGAAAACATATGAAGACATGACATGCAGAGTTCTTCATGAAGGACAGCTTACAGAACTGTTTGGGATAAGAACGGGAGTGCGACAGGGATGCCTCTTGTCTCCATTTCTTTTCTTACTTGCAATAGACTGGGTTATGAGAACATTGACAACACACAACAGAAATTAAGTCAAGTGGACTCTGACTAAGCAGTTGGATGATCTGGATTTTGCTGATGACTTGGCTCTTCTGTCCCATAACCGTAATCAGATGCAGGACAAATTGAAAACACTCGATGAGAGGTTACAGCAATTGGGTCAGAAAATACACAGGGAAAAGAAAAAAATAATGAGAATAAATACAGGTAATGATAACAGGGTTGAACTTGAAGAAACACAACTACAAGATGTGGAATCGTACACATATCTTGGCAGCAATATAGACAAAGTTGGAGGGACAGACAGTGATATCAAAATGAGAATACAAAAAGCAAGAGGGGCTTTCATTTCACAGGGAAATATATGGAGATCAAGAGAAATCGGATCCAACACGAAAATAAGAATCTTCAACTCAAATGTGAAGTCAGTCCTATTGTATGGCTCTGAGACATGGAGAACAACAAAGACAACAACCAAAAAGCTACAGACTTTCATAAACGGGTGCTTGCGTAGAATAGAAGGATTAAGATGGTATGACAAGGTTAACAATGTGGAATTGATGACAAGAACCAGACAAGTGCCTGTGGAACAAGAGATGAGAAGAAGACGATGGCGATGGATAGGACACACACTGAAGAAACCTGTTGATAGCATTACAAGGCAGCCGTTGTTCTGAAACCCCCACGGCAAGAGAGGCAGAGGTAGATCAAGAAGCACATGGAGAAGAGAGCTGGAAACAGAGGTGAAAATGATGAGGAGAACGTGGAAAGAAATTGAGGTGATGGCACGTGACAGGAGGACTTGGCATGTGTTTGTTGAAGGCCTATGCTCCTTTGGGAGTGGAGGGTTATGAACATATTTTAATTGTCCAACCTTGACCTCATTCGTTATTTCTCCTTTCATCCTAGTTTTGACCTCTTTCTTTGTTTTCTTCTGTTTCCATGAGATACGCCCAAATCTATATATCGCTAGCAGCAAATGCTACTCAATATCTTTTGAATTTTTCCATAACCTTTGTTTTTTTTTTATAATGAGGGAAATTAATATACTTATTCACCTCATGCAAATATTGACAGGTGACAATGTCCTTTGTTGTTGAACCTAATAGTGTACCAGATTCAGTAACCAACATAGAGACTTTATTATACAATATTTTAAATTTTCTTAGGACACATCCATGATCGAGCGGTTGCCATCAAGGTGGTACAGAAGAGGCGTGGCTCGGGAATACACAGAGAGATCTTACAAGCAGAGAGGCTTGCGTTCTCTCTCAACCTGAGACATGAGAATATTGTTAGTGAGTAGATTTAACTTATTTCCCTCTCAAGGTTTCATTTCTTTCTTTCTCATTCCTTGATGAGAAAGAATTGTTTTTTTTTAAAATATGAATACTTGAACAGTTTTTGTGTGATTACAGCTTTGTATTTCTGCCCCTAATTTAATTTAGACAGTTTTGACCTCAATTTCTGCATTTCTTTGATCAAGATAAATCTGACATTATGTGTGTGAAATAATTTAACTTGGTTGTTGTTTCTTAACAACAAATTGGTTACATTGTTTTCTATTCTTTAAATAGATACAAGGGGTGAATTATGAATATTATTTTTCTCCTCCCTGTCCACTACATATCATATATGTTTGAAACTTATGTTATCCTGCATACATTTTAACTGTTTACTTTATCTGAAAATAGCCCACTCTTGTAGTTACAGAACAGTTGTCCTAAAACATAATTTTTGCCATCCTGTCTCTTATCTAGTGCAAAAGAAAAACAGGAAATGAATATTCTTAACTGGGGACAATCACAACGCTGACTCGTTACAGCCATACAGTCTTTGTCAGGGGTGGGACACATGCAAGCAGGATAAAATCAGAATTATCCCCCTTCTCATGTTTTGTGAACATTTATTGTGTGCTAATAAGTAATATGACTATCATCATGACATGATTGTGATTTTACAAAATTAGCATTAACATTTGAACAATAAGGGAATGCCATAATTAGAGCAATTTTATTCTGTGATATACATGCCAGCATTACAGTAAATATTACATGCGCCATTAAGCATTTACTTAAAGAGAATACCATTTGGGGTTTAGGGTTAAAAAAATAGCCATAAACGCTAACTTTAACCCTAACCTTGATCTTGTTTGCGACAAAGATAGCGGTTGTACAATAAACTGTGATTCAACCCATTATGATACTAAGAAGTAAATATTATTAGCATTACTTGATGACACTAACAAATTATTATGATCATTATGTCAACATAATTTTATTATCATTAGAGTACCATTGGTCTAAGATCATTTTGAATCTTATCAAACAAACAACAACAACCATACAGGAATAGAAAATATCACCACTTGATGTAGCTTTTTCACCAATTTCAACACAGATGTCAGGAGATGTATGACGTAATATGTGATCACCGTAAGTGTATATGGAACAAGAAGATTTAAAGGATGACAACGAGAACAGAGTGTTGACAGTTCCAAGTCATGGCATGGCAAGAAATCAACAACAGAACTGATAAAGAGTACTGGAGACAGGAAGTTGTGGACAGACATGATCACCCATGCCAGTTGAAGATCATATTTCCATGTTCAACTTACTTTGTCTTCCTCTGCTCTAAATTCATGTCATTCATTTGTTCTTCATCTAGGCGTGATGGCCACTGACTGCTTTGTCAGTCAAGGGCTAAGGATCCAAGAAGAAGAAGAATTTGTTCTTGCCCTGACTTTCCTTGTTTCATTTTGTCATTATAATTTCATACAATTTTTGTCATAATTATTTCATGCAATTTTTGTCATATTAATTTCATGCCATTTTTGTCATACCATTTTTGTCATATTAATTTCATACAATTCTTGTCATAGTAATTTAATACAAATTTTGTCATATTAATTTCATACAATTGTTTGTACTCCAGGCATACTAGGAGTAAATCTATGTGATGGCTTCAGAGGGGATGCCTTGATTGTTATGGAACTTGTCAGTCCTCAGACTTTGCAATCTGTTCTTGATGACAACACGAGAGTTGTGACACAGTCTCAGCGACTGAATTTCGCCTTACAAGTAATAGTTAATTTATTCTTACTGTTCTTGTGAAATATAATCCACATTAAACATTGTCTGCTTGCATAGAACAGCTGATTAAAATATCATGACCGGAAAGCATATACGTGTATTATTTTTCCTAAAAACAGACAAGTCACGATAAAGCACATGGGGAAAAAAAACAAGATGCATTTCTGCTCTGAATAAAAAGCAAGTTAGTATTATATCAATCAAAAGCATGATATTAATACATGTTAAAAGTACACAATATAAAGGGATATTAACAGTGCTATTAACTAACTGAAATAAATATTTAAACTTCCAATAGAACAATAAATGTTAAGTATACTAGGAAGTAACAGTTTGTGATACTCGAAAAATGTTTAGATTCCATTTGGGACGGGATATGAGAGGATTTCCTCAAACACTTGAGGAAAGTGTACACAATCAAGTTCGTAATGATTTAAGTAGGGAGAACAGGTTTTGTGTTGAAAATGGTACTGTGGCTGATGAAGAGTGAATCCTGAAATGTCCTGCGTTTCTCATGTATTGTGCATTTGTTAAACTGACTGCACATCATTTTAAAATAATATATTACTTCCTGTACCAATTTTACAGTATCCTCCTTATTAATTTACTGACATTGTTACAACATCAAATATTGTTACCACACCAAGAAAAAAAAGTAGTTAAGTGCTATCACTGCAAGGGAGCATCCATGGCCAGTTCTGACTGAAGGGGCTGGTAATTGTTACAAAAACCTGATAGATGTAGGTAAAGAGCACAGCTGGGTGAGCTGCAGAAGAGGTCAGTTTGTTGTTCAACAAGATCCAGGAGCTTGGCACCACAAATAGAACATGGATAACATTTAAGTTTAAAAAATTTACCAAGGATTCATAGTATCCTTGTATGTAAGATATGATGAATGAACCGCAGATCATGGAAGAGGAACAACTTTTTTTAAGAGGAAGAATATATTAAAGATATGAAAAGAGCTGAAAAACTGGAATATTATCACTTGAGGAAATTTAATGCATTAAATGTTTTTGAATAGAAACTAGATGTGCAAGAATTGTAGATCTAAATATTGGAGCACTAACTAAGATAGTTGTTTTTAATGTTAGCATATTAGAGTATCAGCCTAGATTTTAGGCACAATAAATGCTGCAGTTTAGAAAGTTCACGAAGTTTTTAAGAAATAAACCTCACTTTATTTTGCTCTTGAGCATCCTAAAACAATGATTGGTCTGTGAATACCCTCAGCAACCTTAACTCAGACACTTGCTCAATAAGTTCATCATTAATGGATTGTGAAAGCAATTTATATGGACCTGCTCTGAATTTGTTGGCAAGTGGATACGAAAAAGATTTTTGTTCTTTGTATACCAAAAGGACATGGAATTAGCATTTTCAAAACCCTGATTTCTAATCTGTGGCTAGCTAATGTTGCTCGTCTCTTTTTACTGTGTTCTAAGTTATCTTGTATGATTGTTTTCCTGTAGAGTTTCCTCATTTGATAATTTAAAAAAAAGTGTCCATTATATGTGCAGCATCCTCTACAGGAACCACATTTCTGTTATTGCAGTTGATTTTTGTTTGTTTATTCATTGCACACGATTCTCATCTGTACAATAGTATTAGTTCTACATTGCACACCATCTTCCATGCTTTTATTGGTAAAGACTTATTTGTCGGTATGTTCTTTTTTTTAACTGAAAATCTAATGTACGAGTGGCGTTCAGAAAGTAATGCACCACATCGTTTTTCTCAGGAGCTGTTTATTCAAAAAGCATGAAATTTATACACAATGTACATGGATATGTCATGTAAACATCAGTATTATTCAACATAATCCCCATCAACTTGTACGGCTTTATGCCAGCGCGAAACAAGTGCATGTATTCCTAGCCCGTACCAGATTTTGTCTTGATCATGTAGCCATTTCTTCGCTGCATGAATCACTCCTTCATCATCTTCAAACCTTGTCCCACAGAGTACATCTTTAAGTGGACCAAATAGATGAAAATCAGAGGGTGCCAAATCGGGACTATAGGGTGGATGGAGTAGTACAGTCCAACCGAATTTGGTGATTGCTTCCCATGTTGCCAGACTTGTGTGAGGTCACGCATTGTCGTGAAGGAGAAGCAGGTCTGCTGGATTTTTGTGCGGCCGAACTCTGCGAAAACGTTGATTGAGTTTTTTCAATGTCTTAATGTAAGCTTGCGAATTGATTGTCTCTCCTCTTGGCATAACGTCCACAAGAATCACACCTTCAATGTCCCAAAAGACAGTGATCATAACCTTTCCAGCTGAAGGAATTGTCTTGAATTTCTTTCTTCGTGGTGATTGCGGATGATGCCACTCCATTGACTGTCTTTTTGTCTCATGTTCAAAATGATGATCCCAGGTTTCGTCACCTATAACGATCTTAGCCAAAAAGTTCTCTCCATCAGCATTGAAACGCTCCAACAATTCAGAAGAAATTGCTTTCCTTTGCAATCGGTGGTCATTTGTGAGACTTTGAGGAACCCATCTTGCGCAAACCTTAGAAAATCCGAGAGTTTTTATAACTGCATTTGCACTACCAATGCTGACTGACAGCTGTAAGGCCAATTGTTGAGTAGTGATTCGCCTATCAGTAAGAATAATGCCCTCAGCGCATTTCAACATTTCTGCGTTGGTGGATGTGGCAGGACAACCACAGCGCGGCCGATCAAGCAGCTCCGTATCTCCACTTCCTGATTCTTTGATTCTCTGAACCCAGCGACTGACTGTACTCCTGTCAACTGTAAAACTTCCATACACATCACATAGATGCTTGTGAATGTTCACAACAGTTTCCTTCTCTGCAACGAGAAATTCTATCACAATTCGCTGCTTATAACGCAAGTTGCTAACACGCTCCATTTCAACGGTTTAGGGCAGCCGTATTATTTGGCCAGTTGCGGTGCAATTTGGTGCACACAATTGGCACATGCCATATATGAAGTGTGCAAAATTTCATGCTTCCATCTTCATTATTAGCTGAGAAAAACGATGTGGTGCATTACTTTCTGAACGCCCCTCGTAGCTTGCTCAGTTATGCATATTTTTTCTTTTCCTAAATTTCAGTTGTATGCCTTATTGTCATACTATTTTTTAATAAAATATTCACAATTGTTTCAAATCAAAGTTTTTTTGGGTTTTTAAAATAATTTCAAAATCTGTTGTACACCTCTTACTTAATCATATCAATAAAGGAACACTTCTTTCCTTTTAGATTTTAGAGCACTTCACCAACTGGCTTTGGAAACCATGTCTCTCCACACACAACTTCCTGTCCAAAGAGCAGTTTATCAGTTGTATTGTTCACTTTATATATCACATGCCATAGTGTTAAACTGTCTCTCATCTTCTCTCTGTGTGGTCCTTTATTTAAATTCTCATCAAAATATTGTTACAGATTACAGAAGCACTGAACTACCTGCATACAAACGAAGTTGTCCACCTGGACGTCAAGCCTCGCAATGTTCTGATGACAAAAGAAAACACATGTAAACTTGCTGACTTTGGTAGCCTGATGCGCACCAGAAAAGATGCACCCAGAGAGGAGACAGAGTTTACACAACTGCTGGGTAACTTTTCACTAACTTCTCATGCCGTAGAAAGCTTTATGGTTAAACATGTTCCTGTCTGGAGAGCTCAGAGAACCTGCATCCTTTCTTCTTTTTAGTTTACTTTTATTTATTTATTTAGTGTGTTTGTTTTGTCATTTAGAATAATTCTAGAAGATTTCCTGAATTCATTTTAAAGTGTTTTATTTTCTTGTCTGGAGAACTGCATCCTATCTTCTAAGTTTTATTTAGTTACTCTATTTGCTCTGTGCGTTTTGTAACTTAGAATTTGTTTTGTAGCTTAGAATATATTTGGATGATTTCCTGAATTTCTTCTAAGGATCTACCCCTTTTGAGTGTAACATTTTTCTTATGTCAGATTTTCTACTATATAAAGTTTATGAGGGCGGCTCAGTGAGCACCAAATGTACAGACTATTTTGATGTCTGTCAACATGTGTAATGTGAGTTGTTGATTCAAGGTGTCTCATTTTCTCTCCCTATCATTTACTGTGACATTAACAGCATTCTTCAGGTTTATTCATCTCCCATTTATGATCTTACTCCCACACTTTTTAGGCTGTGACCATGCTTGACAATCATTACACAGTTTAGACATGAGACACAATTTCCCAGCAGTCACTTTAGTTCCAATAGGTGGCAGTTACATAGCCACTGTACTATAAAGCTCTGTCACAAGACAGAATTTCCATACTTCAGTCATCAGTTCTCCGCTGGCAGTCAGTGATATGGTCGTTCATCACTTTTTCACTGCAAATAGAGCATAATGCTACTTCCATCGCTGGCCTGTTATTCCACAAAGTCTGCATCAGAGTTCATGCCCCTGCAGCAGTGGTTTCTCTGTAACAATTTTTGGTATGATGTAGTTGCTAGCCCCCATACGCAGTCTCACATTATTTGTTTCTTATGACCTGTCTGAGGCAGGGATAGTATCTCTTTATCTCCCTACAGACTCCCAGGACTCACACAGAGCAGTAGTCTGATTACACTAGTCAACAAATTTTCAAAAGTTTTTTGTACCAGAAATTAAATATACCATTTCTTATTGATTTTGACATGCTGATTTCAAATATCATAATGAAATTCACCAATTGGCTCTGGGTTTTTTTAAATGATGAATTTACATTACAGTAATACAAATAATGTATGCTTGTTTAATTCTCTGGGGTGAACAGCTAGTCTTTCTACTTTAGCATTATAAAAATTGTGGTTACATACTCAATTAATTGATATTTCAACATAAAATGATAGAAAAAATAAAAACATTATTTAAAGTTCACATATCATGTTTTAAAAAGGCACATTTGAACCCATTCCGTCATTATTCAGTCGCTGTTCGAGCTCTCTTTGCTTGCTTCTTGTAGTCAATCGATGAGGTGTCTCTTGTCACAGTCCAACAGTAATCAGCAAGCATTGAAGGGCTCCAGTTGCCTTGATACCTTGTCTCCATAGCAGCAATGTCCTGGTGAAATCGTTCACCATGCTCATCACTGACCGCTCCAGTTTGACGTAAAGAAATCCCTGATGAGAATCCAGAAAATGAATTTTCAAAGACATGTTGCAGCCAAGACTCTTATACTTCAGAAGGAGATTTTCTACAATTTCATTGTAATTATCAGATCTGTTGTTTCCAAGAAAATTGTCCATCACTGACTTAAATGCTAGCCATGCTGCTTTTTCCTTGCCATGCAACACGCAAAGAAACTCATCATCATGAAGAAGTTTTCAAATTTGCGGACCAACAAATACTCCCTCTCTTATTTTAGCTTCACTCAGTCTTGGAAATTTTCTGATGAGGTATTTGAAAGCCTCATCTGTTTTCTCCATTGCCTTGACAAAGTTTTTCATGAGACCCAGCTTAATGTGCAAGGGTGGCAACAAAATCTTGCTGGTGTCGACAAGTGCTGGGTTCTCAACGTTCTTACTGCCAGGCTGCAATGACTGCCTGATTGGCCAATGTCTTCTGATGTAATGGTCACTTCGTGCACGGCTATCCCACTCACAGAGAAAGCAACAGTACTTGGTGTATCCACCCTGTAGTCCAAGCAAAAGAGCGACCACTTTTAAGTCACCGCAAAGTGACCAATGATGATGATCGTAGTTTATACAATTCAAAAGCTGTTTAATGTTTTCATAAGTTTCTTTCATATGAACTGCGTGACCAACTGGAATTGATGGTAACACATTACCATTATTCAACAAAACAGCTTTAAGACTCGTCTTGGATGAATCAATGAAAAGCCTCCACTCTTCCGGTATGTAATTGATTTTGAGGGCTGCCATTAAACCAGAAATGTTGTGGCACGCAGAAAGGTCACCCTCTTTGAAAAAGAATGTAATAAGCGGCTTCTGGCGGTTCCTATACACATAAATTGTAACATCTTCTGCCAGGAGATTCCACTGTTGCAATCTGGATTCAAGTTATCTATCCTTCCAAGATGGAGGTGAAATTCGTTTCTCACCTTAGACGCCGAAAGAAAAACATCAGGAATGTGTATATTTCGATGGATAGTACCATGTTATGTTAAATTATAGAATAAAAGATACACCAGAGTATCTAGTGGTGTAGATATTTTCCTATAACTGACCTCGAAACCCTCGAATCGGTCGGTTGGATCGGAGGGTTGATCAGTGAGTTAACAATTCACTATCGTAAAACAAGCTATTGTTACCGAAACAGAACCAGGCTCGACAGTAAACATGACTCATTCTAATATCTTGGGGGCTAAGGAGATTTTTAAAATTGGATACTGGAATGTAAGAACTATGTATCAAGACGGAAAATTGGAAGAAGTAATTAAAGAAATGGATAATTATAAGTTGGATATATTGGGTGTCAGCGAGTGTAGATGGACGGGGAAGGGCATAAAATATATTTCAGAAGAAAAAAAGCAAATTATATACTCTGGTAGTAATGATAATCGTCACACAGAGGGAGTAGCCATCCTAATGACACAGAAAGCAGCAGCATCGCTTATCAGCTGGGTACCTATCAATAAGAGGCTAATATTAGCTAGATTTCAGACACGATTTTTCAAGCTCTCAATTGTACAATGTTATGCACCAACTAACGACGCTCTTGATACCACAAAAGATGACTTCTATGAAGCACTTCTAAGTACCATCAACACAATACCCAAGCATGACATAATAGCAGTCATGGGTGATTTTAACGCCAAAGTAGGTGACAACAACGATGGAGTACAAAGATATCTCGGTACTCATGGCATAGGCTGTATGAATCAAAATGGCGAAAGACTTCTAGAACTTTGTGAAATATCAAACCTCGTTGTGGCAGACACCATCTTTCCACATAAGAATATCCACAAGATAACATGGAATTCACCTGATGGCAGAACTAAGAACCAGATAGATCACTTCTGCATAAGCGCTAAATTTCGCTCATCAGTTCAAGACGTCAGAGCATACAGAGGTGCAGAGATCGGAAGCGATCATAACCTCTGCATAGCTAAACTGAGAATTAAACTGAAGAAGTTATACCAACAGAATAAAAATAGAAGAATAGATGTACACAGACTGCAATCAAATGATGTAAAGGAGGAATATAATGTCAAAATGAACAACTATTTCGATGCTTTAGGCAAAATTGACAACGATATCACCACCAAGACAATCGATACTAAATGGGAACAACTGAGAACAGCAATGACAGAAGCAGCAGTAGCGACCACCGGATACCTAGTACATAAAAAGAAAAAATGGATGAGAGAAGATACTTGGGATAAAATACAAGAAAGGAAAACAGCAAAACTTAAACTACTAGCGGCAAGTACACATAATGCAGTTGAATCTTGCAAACTAACTTATAACTTGTTAAATAAAGAAGTGAAGACAAAAACTCGAAGAGATAAAAGACATTTCATCAATGAACTGGCCGTAGAAGCTAAAAAATGCTGCAAGAACTGGTAATAGTAGGTGCCTTTATCAAATTACAAAACAACTATGTCACCAGCCTACTGCTATGGAAACACCTGTTAAAGGTAAATTAGGGAATTCAATACCAACAGAAAAAGAACAAATGAAGAGATGGGCTGAGCACTTCATGGAGGTGCTAAACAGATCACCACCAACAGTAACACCTGATTTTAATAATGAAACACCCACAACCACCTTGCCAATAACTTGCGATGAATTCACGCTGGACGAGATCAAACAAGCCGTTAAAAGATTAAAAAATTTTAAAGCTGCTGGAGTTGACGAAATTTCAGGGGAAATGATTAAAGCAGTTAATGACAACAACCTCTTGAGAATTTTAGATATTATAAATGAAGTATGGAGAGAAGAACAACCACCACAACAATGGAAAGACAGTATTATTGTAAAGTTACCGAAGAAAGGTGATCTATCAGACTGTAATAACTGGCGTGGTATATCTCTATTATCAGTACCTGGAAAATTATTATGTTGCATGATGTTAGAAAGACTTAAATTGCATGCTGACGAAAAGATCAGAGAAGAACAAGCGGGTTTCAGGCCGAAACGATCATGTATTGATCAAATATTCACACTAAGAACAATTATAGAAGAATCAGTGGAAAGGCAATCGCCACTTATTATCACCTTCGTCGATTTTCAAAAAGCCTTTGATAGTCTACACCGCCCATCATTGTGGAAGATACTTACAATCTATGGTTTTCCAACAAAATATGTGAATATAATCAAAGCACTATATGACAATGCAAGATGTTGTGTTAGAACAAATAAAGGGAATACAGAATGGTTTACAGTAGAAACAGGGGTGTAACAAGGCTGTATTATGTCACCACTCCTTTTTGGAATAGCTATTGATTGGGTTATGAGAAACTATACCCACAATGAACAATTGGGTATAAAATGGACAAATGGAAAATTCCTGGGGGACCTGGATTTCGCAGATGATGTAGCATTCTTAAGTTCAACACCAAGACAATCCCAAGAAGCAATAAATAATTTGTGTCATCTCTCGGTTAAAATAGGTCTCCAAATAAATGCCTCTAAAACTAAAGCTATGAACTTTTCTAACGAGACCTTTGATATCATCTTGAACGGGGAAAAACTACAGAAAGTTGAAAGTTTCAATTATTTAGGCAGTAAAATGACTCAGGATGGTGACACAACAAGAGAAATCCATACTAGAATTGCTTTGGCAGCTAGCGCCTTCAATAGATTATCTAACATTTGGAAATTACGATCATTGAATATACATACCAAGCTTCGTCTGTTTAATTCAAATGTTATCTCAGTGTTAACATACGGCTGTGAGAGTTGGAAAATAACAAAATCATTGGAGAACAAGCTGAATACATTCGAGAACAAATGTCTTAGAAAACTCATGAACATCAGTTGGAAAGAATTCAAGACTAATCGACAAATAAGAGAAGACTCTAGGCAGAAATATGTCTCCGACTATATAAGGAAAAGACGATGGTCATATATCGGTCATGTCCTACGAATGCAAAACAACAGAATACCACTACAGGCGCTCACTTGGGTTCCTGAGGGTAAGAGGAAAAAAGGAAGACCAAAAGAAACACTCAGAAGAACAATAATAAGAGAAGGAAGAACGTTGGGCCTAAATAATGTGCAAGAGCTAAGAGGAGTGGCGTCACAACGAACAACCTGGAGAGCACTGGTTTCTGCCTTATGCGCCGTGTTTGGTGCTTAAAGAATTTATTATTATTATTATTAATCTGGAACCCAAAAGCTCCGCCTTGTTCTTCGGTAAATTCAGATCTCTTACCAGATCATTCAGCTCACTTTGGGTTATTAAGTGTGGTTTAGTGGATGTAGTTTGCTCAAAATCTGGGTTGCTTGAGGTTGATGGTTCAGGACCACCAATGTCCTCTTCTTCATCAGTGGAAGCAGCTGAAAATGATTCTGGCACTTTGGGAACTGGTAGGTCATCGCCATGTGGTACCGGAAGTATTGCAGAGGGGATGTTTGGATATTCCAGAGTCCATTTTTTCTTCTTTGATATGCCTTTCCCAATTGGAGGGACCATGCAAAAGTAACAGTTGTTGAGATGATCAGTGGGCTCTCTACAAATCATTGGGACTGCAAAAGGCATAGCTTGCCTTTTGCCAGTCAACCACAGTTTAAGATGTGCTGCACATGTATTGCAGCATATGTGTGGCGCCCAGCTCTTATCTTGATTTCCTATTCTGCAGCCAAAATACAAACTGTACGCCTTCTTAATCACTTTAGTTATATTTCGTTTTTGTGATACAAATGTCACCTCACCACATATATAACAGAAATTATTAGCACTGTTCACACATGTCCTAGGCATTTCTAACTACGATACTTTTGATAATGACAAATGCACTAACTAATGGCAAAATGTTATCAGAGATAAGATATTTATACACAAAGGTGATGTAATCATATGTAGGATTGCATCATCAACTTCTAGTTACATTTTTATTGGTCATTAGAAAAAATTATGCAATCGCCCACAACAGTTGCGTCATATATATAAATTGACCGTAATTAAATAAACTAGTAGCATATATCTTGAAAACTAGAGCCAATCAACATTTTTTAATGTCATTTTCGTTTTCAGCACACCAAAATTAGTTAAGATCAGCTATTTTCATTTCTGGTACATTTTGGTTGTTGACTAGTGTTATCTCTTTGTCTCCCTACAGACTCCCAGGACTCACACAGAGCAGTAGTCCGATTATCTCTTTGTCTCCCTACAGACTCCCAGGACTCACACAGAGCAGTAGTCCGATTATCTCTTTGTCTCCCTACAGACTCCCAGGACCCACACAGAGCAGTAGTCCGATTATCTCTTTTTCTCCCTACAGACTCCCAGGACTCACACAGAGCAGTAGTCCGATTATCTCTTTATCTCCCTACAGACTACCAGGACCCACACAGAGCAGTAGTCCGATTATCTCTTTGTCTCCCTACAGACTCCCAGGACTCACACAGAGCAGTAGTCCGATTATCTCTTTATCTCCCTACAGACTCCCAGGACCCACACAGAGCAGTAGTCCGATTATCTCTTTGCCTCCCTACAGACTCCCAGGACTCACACAGAGCAGTAGTCTGATTATCTCTTTATCTCCCTACAGACTCCCAGGACCCACACAGAGCAGTAGTCTGATTATCTCTTTGCCTCCCTACAGACTCCCAGGACTCACACAGAGCAGTAGTCTGATTATCTCTTTTTCTCCCTACAGACTCCCAGGACTCACACAGAGCAGTAGTCCGATTATCTCTTTATCTCCCTACAGACTCCCAGGACCCACACAGAGCAGTAGTCCGATTATCTCTTTGTCTCCCTACAGACTCCCAGGACTCACACAGAGCAGTAGTCCGATTATCTCTTTATCTCCCTACAGACTCCCAGGACCCACACAGAGCAGTAGTCTGATTATCTCTTTGCCTCCCTACAGACTCCCAGGACTCACACAGAGCAGTAGTCTGATTATCTCTTTATCTCCCTACAGACTCCCAGGACTCACACATAGCAGTAGTCTGATTATCTCTTTGCCTCCCTACAGACTCCCAGGACTCACACAGAGCAGTAGTCTGATTATCTCTTTTTCTCCCTACAGACTCCCAGGACTCACACAGAGCAGTAGTCCGATTATCTCTTTATCTCCCTACAGACTCCCAGGACCCACACAGAGCAGTAGTCCGATTATCTCTTTGTCTCCCTACAGACTCCCAGGACTCACACAGAGCAGTAGTCCGATTATCTCTTTATCTCCCTACAGACTCCCAGGACCCACACAGAGCAGTAGTCCGATTATCTCTTTGCCTCCCTACAGACTCCCAGGACTCACACAGAGCAGTAGTCTGATTATCTCTTTATCTCCCTACAGACTCCCAGGACCCACACAGAGCAGTAGTCTGATTATCTCTTTGCCTCCCTACAGACTCCCAGGACTCACACAGAGCAGTAGTCTGATTATCTCTTTGTCTCCCTACAGACTCCCAGGACTCACACAGAGCAGTAGTCCGATTATCTCTTTGTCTCCCTACAGACTCCCAGGACCCACACAGAACAGTAGTCCGATTATCTCTTTGTCTCCCTACAGACTCCCAGGACCCACACAGAGCAGTAGTCCAATTATCTCTTTGCCTCCCTACAGACTCCCAGGACTCACACAGACCAGTAGTCTGATTATCTCTTTGTCTCTCTACAGACTCCCAGGACTCACACAGAGCAGTAGTCCGATTATCTCTTTGTCTCCTACAGACTCCCAGGACCCACACAGAACAGTAGTCCGATTATCTCTTTGTCTCCCTACAGACTCCCAGGACCCACACAGAGCAGTAGTCCAATTATCTCTTTGCCTCCCTACAGACTCCCAGGACCCACACAGAGCAGTAGTCCGATTATCTCTTTGTCTCCCTACAGACTCCCAGGACTCACACAGAGCAGTAGTCCGATTATCTCTTTATCTCCCTACAGACTCCCAGGACCCACACAGAGCAGTAGTCCGATTATCTCTTTGCCTCCCTACAGACTCCCAGGACTCACACAGAGCAGTAGTCTGATTATCTCTTTATCTCCCTACAGACTCCCAGGACCCACACAGAGCAGTAGTCTGATTATCTCTTTGCCTCCCTACAGACTCCCAGGACTCACACAGAGCAGTAGTCTGATTATCTCTTTGTCTCCCTACAGACTCCCAGGACTCACACAGAGCAGTAGTCCGATTATCTCTTTATCTCCCTACAGACTCCCACTACCCACACAGAACAGTAGTCCGATTATCTCTTTGTCTCCCTACAGACTCCCAGGACCCACACAGAGCAGTAGTCCAATTATCTCTTTGCCTCCCTACAGACTCCCAGGACTCACACAGAGCAGTAGTCCGATTATCTCTTTATCTCCCTACAAACTCCCAGGACCCACACAGAGCAGTAGTCCGATTATCTCTTTGTCTCCCTACAGACTCCCAGGACTCACACAGAGCAGTAGTCCGATTATCTCTTTGCCTCCCTACAGACTCCCAGGACCCACACAGAGCAGTAGTCCGATTATCTCTTTGTCTCCCTACAGACTCCCAGGACTCACACAGAGCAGTAGTCCGATTATCTCTTTGTCTCCCTACAGACTCCCAGGACTCACACAGAGCAGTAGTCCGATTATCTCTTTGCATCCCTACAGACTCCCAGGACCCACACAGAGCAGTAGTCCGATTATCTCTTTGTCTCCCTACAGACTCCCAGGACTCACACAGAGCAGTAGTCCGATTATCTCTTTATCTCCCTACAGACTCCCATGACCCACACAGAGCAGTAGTCCGATTATCTCTTTGTCTCCCTACAGACTCCCAGGACTCACACAGAGCAGTAGTCCAATTATCTCTTTGCCTCCCTACAGACTCCCAGGAACCACACAGAGCAGTAGTCCAATTATCTCTTTGCTTCCCTACAGACTCCCAGGAACCACACAGAGCAGTAGTCCAATTATCTCTTTGCCTCCCTACAGACTCCCAGGACTCACACAGAGCAGTAGTCCAATTATCTCTTTGCCTCCCTACAGACTCCCAGGAACCACACAGCAATATAATCACTGGAGCACCATCTTCTTCTGATCACTTACTCTGTTTTATGTCAGTGTGTGTGTGTGTCTCTACAAAGATCTTTAATGTTTATGTCATCATGCTGTGTCGTAAATTTTAGATAGATATTAAAGATAGAACAGGCAGAGGGGTAAATAAGTGAGAAATAAGTATAAGAAATAGATTTTCACCAGGGTAGAATATGTCACTGGACTTAGACGATACTCTAATCCAGCCTATCTTTACGACTGTAATTTTTTATTAGACAATACTACTCTTTGTACAGGTAATCTATACGTTTAATCATTCACGCACTCACAATCATGCGACAAACAGTACGCACACAACGTGAAAAAAACTATGCATAAATGGAGTATGGGTTATGGGCTGAGCTGACCAACACAATTAATTAAGTTTTGTTTAGTTTATTATCATTAAAACTCTCACAACATCAAACATATAGAAATCAATATAAATCAAGTTTACAGAATTATGAAGATAATCCCATAAGTGCCTCCCCTCTTGTTGAGAAAAGATCCCGCAGAAGTAATAACCCCAAAAGGTCAAAAGATTAGCACTAGGGTATAGGATAGGCTGTACAGTAAAGAACAAGTCCCAATACAATGCTATCCAGTAACAAATAAAATATTATTACACAATAGTTTGAAAAAAGAACAGAAGTTTGCAGTTACAATGTTTTCCTGTAACAAAAATGAAAAATTATTTCACTCTTTCTCTCTTATACTTGGCCACTCATTCGTTCCTTACCTACTCTGGTGAAAACAAGTGTTTTGACAAATAATCCATGAAACAAATGCAGATAATGTCCAGTAATTGGTATCATCTGAGTCGACTCCAGTTCCTCCGGGCTTAATTAAACTTTACACGGGGAACGCCTAATTGGTGATAGTTTTCTGGACACACAAGTTTGTCCCCTAGTTTGGTTAATGCCGGAACTCTCTGAGATGTCATTCTCAGTAAACAGCAGGGAAATATGTGATTGCACAAGTAACTAATGTCTATTCTGATGATAATGATATTCCTCTCGGTTTACTCTGGGTGACTACCAGTTATGAACAGTGTCTTATCCTGGGTAAATTCCACATTGGTAAATGACTGTCAGCAGTCGGGAAAGATTGTTAAGTATATGGCCACAATGGGCTGATGAAATGGGATGGAAAAAATATGGGTATTTTGTAAGTTCCCTTAATCAATTACAGTTCAAAGAATGTTATTGTGTCGCCCTGGTCATCCCTGTTCACACTGGTACAGGCGAACGCCAAGGGAAAAACGACACTATTATTACTTTAGTAACTGAGGAAACGACCACAGATAGGAAACCGCTAGCTGATAAGTTTTGATCAAGCACTGTCACTATATAATTAGGAGAGTTACAGAGAGGGAAATGTCGAAATTGTCCTCTTTTCACACAGCATGCCTAAGAAAGGTTCTCCGAATCTTTTGGCCGAGTGTCATCACCAACCAAGATCTGCTTACTCAGAGCAAGCAAGAGGACATGCACACCATCATAGCTGGCAGACGCTGGAGCTGGGTTGGCCATGTCCTCGGAAGAGACCCCGATGCCATCGCGGGAACAGCTGTGCTATGGACTCCTGAGGGGAAGCGAAAGAGAGGTCGACCGAAGGCAACTTGGCGGGGGACTGTGGAGGCTGGGATGCAGGGAGTGAACCAGAGTTGGGGCACTGTACGAAAGATGGCCGCCGACCGAGCAAAGTGGAATCAATTTGTTGTTGCCCTACAAGATGCCACCAGGCGTAATGGCCACTGACTGCTTTGACGGTCGGCGGCTAAGGATCAAAGAAGAAGAAGAAGACTATATAATTACACACAATGAAATTATAATGCGCATTCTGCTTTGTCACTTAAGCCGTTGCTCATAGCATTTATTTAGTCATTTAAACCGTATACTCTAGTAAAAATTAGTTGATGGATTCTTTATATTAAGCGGAACCACTGGTAAGAAAATATATACACGTTTGCTATTCCGCTAGTCTTAACGCTAGGGACTCACAGTGAATAAAATCGTAACCCTCTAGCACACTTAGCACAACTTATATTATTATTACCAGAAAAGCAGAATAATCCCCACAAAGGCCATTAAGCACTATTCCACTTAGGTTCTAGCGTCCACATTTAGAATATCCAAAATTTCTTGAGAGGCTTGATAACTGTCTTAAAGTACAGGCAGTATATATACCAATTTTGTGTGATCTCTCTGAAAGATGGCAGAAGTCACAACTTGGACTTTTCAGTAGAAATCTGCTGGCTGGCTTCATGAAGTAAAAGATTCTACGGTTCGCGTCCTCGCTATGCCTAAACAGCATCAGAGAACCGTCTCTTGCGAACGAACCGTCTTTGATTATCACCCCTTTCTAGATCAAAATACTTAATTTCCCCCTGAAAATGTCGGACATCAAAGATGACCGGGAAATCTTATAATCGCCCTTTAAAGCTGCTACCTGGTCTGATCAGTTTCATCGCGTGCTTTCTGTCACTGCCCACTGATTGACGTGCCAGCTCGCGTGAGAACTCTGTAAAACAGGCCGGTTCGCCCTCCTATTATCAGGCATGATTGCGAATAATAGGTAAGCGAATCGTTAACTTAAGAAAGACAAGAAAAATAGGCGTGGCTAAATGTCAGTCCACAGACGGTGAATTTTGTTAGTGAATTGCATGTTCTTTTGCGTCGCAAAGATTATAACCTTAGGAAGGGGAAGCAAGGTGGGCCGGACACTGCTGAACTATTTACATATATATGTGACATGCTGCTCAGCTGGTCTTTCATCTGCAAATCTTTATTGTTTGGAGAACTGACATTCTTTTTTGTACACTCTGCCTGGGAGGATTAAGTTGCCAATCGCACCACATGGCGGTGCTCTCTATGCAAGAGGGGACTGTGTGCCCGATTATTAACCCTTGGAAAATTAATTTCCTTCGTATATGTCCATCTAACTATCTACCTAGTCTGTCTAACTATCTACCTAGTCTGTCTAACTATCTACCTAGTCTGTCTAACTATCTACCTAGTCTGTCTAACTATCTACCTAGTCTGTCTAACTATCTACCAAGTCTGTCTAACTATCTACCTAGTCTGTCTAACTATCTACCTAGTCTGTCTAACTATCTACCTAGTCTGTCTAACTATCTACCTAGTCTGTCTAACTATCTACCTAGTCTGTCTAACTATCTACCTAGCCTGATTCTGCTCTTGAGTTAGGGAAGGCAAAGACAGAAGGAGAGGAACTGGTTACCCCACCTCATGATGATGATGGACCTAGTATTGTGAAGGCTTAAACAAATTCTTTCCCTACGGCAGTATCAGCTATAGGACTCAAAGCTGCTCACCTCTGGTAAAATCTCTCGCATACACTGGAAAACACACCGAGTCCCTAGTCATTCAGTAGCAGACTGTTCGAATATTTCACGAGCTCTTATAACACACCATCCTAATCTGAGTATGTCTCAAATCACTGTCTAATTTACTGTATGAGGAATTCAATTTTTGTCAGTCTTATTGTTTGTTTCTTTTTTCTTTTTCTTTTTTTTAAAAATTATTTTAAAAACATACTTTTATTATTGCAAATGTTTGATGTTATATTACTTTTATAATGATAAATATCTAAATAATGCTTAAAGTAAATGTGAGGATGAAAGGATACAGTATACATGATGAGAGAGAGAGAGAAAGGGTAGAATGTCAGACGGGCCTGCGTGCCCAATTCTTAACCCTTTGAAAATAAAGTTTGTTCGTTTGTTCTCAGATATCTACTAAGTACTTGAATATGTTAAAAATAAAGCAATGGTTAGCTTCAGGCTATTTGTATATCCACAGAGTTTTTCCAGGAATGATACTGGTGACGGCCAAACATGCGTTCTCTGTTGCTCATAAGTTGGGCATCTTTAAAATGGATTGACCTAGTTTGAGGACTGTTTTAAACAGTCATTTATTCTTGATACATATGGTACACAGTTGAAATTTTATATTTTTGCAATGCTTGCATTTGTAGCTCCATAAAATATCTTAAAAAATTAACACTAACAGCACAATGAGAATATATTTACAATTACAATAAAGGACAGCACCACATTTTCCATTTTAGTCATAAACACTTTTGATGTTCCCCATGTGGTTCCCTGGGATATTTCACAAGAACACACAGATACTGGTATCACAAGAACACACAGATACTGGTATCACACAAGAGAGATCTTTCACAAACCCTAGCAATAGTGGAAGAAAAAACAAAGACTGAAATGTATGATTTGCTTCAAATGCAGATGTCTGAGAAAGTAGGCTTTAGTTTAGTTAGTAATTGATCCAAAGATATTTTTAATCTTTCAGAAGAACTTGGATATTCAAATCTTGTTTCTGTTAAATATTACAACTGTTCCCGGATGTAGTTTCCAGGGGTTGCTGAAAAGACAAAGAAAGAATAGATCTACTGGTCTGTCGCAAATTCCCTAGGAAGCAACTAATGAAGTGCTGTATGGGACTGGCAACCTGGCAACCTCATCATGTCAAACAAATTGCAGCAGAAACCACAAATGCAGAAGCACATGCAAGCTTTGGTGCAAGTTTCTTGCAAGGGAACCCTCTGTGGTAGTGGCTCCATGCTCCATTTTTGGAAATGATGATGTTTACAACTGCTACAGCGTTACTGGCCTTATCTTTTCTTCCATTCTATTTTCACTGATAACACTGACAAACAACATTTTTCTTTCTTATATAAGAATAAGTGTTCTTAGGTCAGTTTCTTGCGCTGATTTCAAATTTGAAATCCGTTTATCTCTATCACGTCCGGTTCTTAAGATATTTGTGAATAAATATAGTTTTGGGAAACCGTTATTTGCTCCGTTTCATTTTTACTATATAACTTTTAAAAAATTAATAAAATGCAAAATAATTCTACTTTTTATACTGCTAAAAGATGCATGACATATGTTACGTTATATTTCAAATAGTTACTGTATTTTGAAATAATTCTGAGTGAAATATGGCTTCTAGAAGTTGTAGAAATTCGGCTGATCTGTTCTGTTACGTGTGCGAATATTTTACCGATCGTGTTCACCAGAAAAACTTTACACCATTGCTAAAGAAAGCATATGAACTTTATTTCGATTCGAAAGTTGATGATGCAAATAAATCTTGGAAGCCAAATGCAGTTTGTTCGACTTGTGCAAATACATTGGCATGTTGGTTACGAAAATCGCCGAAGCATAAGTCGATGCCTTTTGGAGTGCCAGTAATATGGCGTGAACCGACAAATCACGCTACTGATTGTTACTTCTGCTAGACAAATATCTATGGTTTCACTTTTAAAACTAGAAAGTCTGTGGTTTATCCAAATATTGAATCGGTTTCAAAACCAGTGCCTCATGATCCAATCACGTGTCCGATCCCAGTTCCACCAGAACAATATCCGTTGGACGTGAATGAACCATCAGAAAGTGATAGTTTGCCTGCTTTAGAAACTAATTCTGACTCGGATTATATACCGGTGAATGATGGTGTTCACTTAATTAACCATTCAGAACTTTCAGATCTAATACGTGATCTCGCTCTCACCAAAGGACAAGCGGAATTACTCGGTTCGCGACTCAAAGAATGGAATCTTTTAGCGCCCAATACTCCGATATCTAAATTTCGTCATAGACACAGAGAACTTGTTCAATACTTTGAGATGGATGATGACATTTGCTATTGCAAAGATGTAAAAGGTCTAATGGTGCACCTCGGTCATGAGCACATAGTCAACGAATGGCGACTTTTCATCGACTCTTCCAAGATTAGTCTAAAAGCCGTGTTATTGCATAATGGAAATTTATTTTCATCAATTCCAGTCGCCTACTCTGTTCATATGAAAGAAACTTATGACAATATGGCTATACTTTTGGCAAAAATAAAGTACAATGACTACCAATGGCGGATTTGTGGAGACCTAAAGGTCATTGCAATTCTCACGGGCATGCAGACTGGGTATACTAAATTTTGTTGCTGCCTATGTGAATGGGACAGCCGCAACAGACAGGAACATTATGCAAGAAAGGTGTGGCCTATCAGGGATCGTATGCAGCTCGGGCATAAAAATGTAATACACGAGCCATTAGTTAACAAAGACAGCATCATTTTACCACCGTTACATATAAAGTTGGGGCTCATGAAGAATTTCGTAAAAGCGTTAGATAAAACGAGCAAAGCTTTCACTTATCTTCGAGAAAAGTTTCCGCAAATTAGCGATGCAAAGATAAAGGAAGGTATCTTTGTAGGACTTCAGATTAGGAAAGTTATTGCAGACAAACAATTCGAGAACTTGTTACATGGTAGTGAACTTCGCGCATGGATGGCATTCAAATCGATCGTCGATAACTTTCTGGGAAATCACAAATCTGTCGACTATGTGCATATTGTTAAGCAGTGCATAGATGCATACAGAATTATGGGCTGTAACATGTCCCTCAAAATCCATTTGCTCGATTCGCATCTTGACTTTTTCCCTGACAACCTTGGCGAAGTCAGCGATGAACATGGAGAACGATTCCATCAAGATATCGCCGTAATGGAGTCACGTTATCAAGGACGGTGGAGTGTGACCATGCTTGCCGATTATTGTTGGATGCTTCATCGCGATGTACCACATGCCATTCACCGACGAAAGTCGACTGCAAAGAAATTCAAGCCTACATAACTGTTATACTTCTTGTACAAATGATGTTGTAATACTGTATGCGTTGTTAAAACACTTCAATTGCGTATTTCTAGAGATCCCGACCTGATAGAGAAAAACGGTTTGCAGATTTAAAAACAGCGCATTAAAATTGACCAGAAAAACATAGAAATGTTAGAGAAAGAAAAAAAAAATTTTTTTTGTTAGCCAGTGTAATTATTGCTAACATTGCCTTCATCATTTATATCTTTATCATGATACTTTCATGATTGTTACCATCAGGATGATACTTTCATGATTGTTACCATCAGGATGATACAAAATCATTATATACATGAATAAAATGTTGTCTATAATCTTCTTCCCATTTCCATACTTCTACCTCTAGGTACACTACCATACAGAGCCCCAGAGCTAATGAAGGGATGTTTTCCATCCAGCAAAGCTGATATATTTTCTTTAGGAATCACACTTTGGCAACTGGTGAGTGTAATTCTAAGAACATCACCACAATCCATATGAGGACTCTACTAAAAATTAACATTAAATAAGCAAAAGTCAGCACGGCAGTGTCACAACAACAAAACAAACATATTGTGGTGAAAAATACAAACAAGTTGTGAAAGAATAACGGAAGAACCAAAATAATGATTCAATCATACGATGGAATAAATGTTTTTATGTCAGAAGCAGCAGCTTAAATAACTATCTGGGGGTCCCGCTTACTTGATAATTTGGGGCCCCTATAATTATTACTCTCTTGTCTCCATTTCTTTTCTTACTAGCAATAGATTGGGTATGAAAACGTCAACATAGAATCCAGTGGAATCTGACTAAACAGCTTGATGATCTAGATTTTGCAGATGACTTGGCTCTTCTGTCCCATAACGATAATCAGATGCAAGATAAAATGAAAATATTCAATGAGAGGTCACAACAAGTGAGTCTGACAATACACAGGGAAAAGATAAAGATAATGAGAATAAATGCAAGACATGATAACAAGGTTGAACTTGAAGAAACACCACTAAAAGATGTAGAATCGTACACATATCTTGGCAGCAATATACACAAAGTTGGATGGACAGATAATGATATCAAACTAAGAATACAAAAAGCAAGAGGAGCTTTCATTGCATTAGGAAGCATATGAAGATCAAGAAAAATTAAGTCGAACACGAAAATAAGAATCTTCAACTCAAATGTCAAGTCAGTACTATTGTATGGCTCTGAAACATGGAGAACAACAAAGTCAACAACCAAAAAGCTACAGACTTTCATAAATGGGTGCTGGCATAGAATAGAAGGATTGAAATGGTATGACAAGGTTACCAATGTGGAACTGATGACAAGAACTAGACAAGTGCCAGTGGAACAAGAGATGAGAAGAAGACGATGGCGATGGATAGGACACACATTGAGGAAACCTGTTGATAGCATTACAAGGCAGTCCTTGTTCTGGAATCCCCAGGGAAAGAGAGGCACAGGTAGACCAACAAACTTGAGCGGATGGCACAGGACAGGAAGACTTTTCATGTGTTTGTTGAAGGCCTATACTCCCTGGGGAGCTAAAAGGTATTATTATATTATAATTATTACTGCAATTATTTCTAGATATCCTTGAGTCTATCAATCTTTCTCATGACCTGCCTTCTTGACACTCATATCTCTTTCATTATTACCTTTCAACTCACTAATGGAACTATAAGCCTTCAATAAACTTATGCCAGATCTGCCCATTTGGATTTGAAAATGGATTTCCCATAAAAAAGGATTTGACAAGGTCAGGGGTCGCAATTTTGTTGGGTAGTCTACTTTTAGAGTCTTCATTATTCCCACACAGCACCCAACATCACGTGACCTTTGAACCTGTGAACTTGGTGACCCACTAGCACTAAGGATGAAATACAGAGATGATCTTACAGAATAGTGTAAACATCAGGCTCAGTTAAAATACCCTGAAATGGAAATTGGTTACAGTAAATTATTAATAAAGTTTTGGCGAGGCGCGTCCCGTTCAACCTAGTCGGTTATATTAGGGCACATGTCAAAATATAAAAGACCCTTAGATCTGGTGGGTACGATATGATTGGTTACAGTGATGGCATTTACAATACAGCTTTAACTGCCATAGAAAATAAGGTTATTTCTATGGAGGGGAGGAACTATATACTCTTGGTCTCATTCAAATTAACTTATCTGTTGTTGTTTAACTAGGGCTGCTGAGTTTATTGCCCTTTAGCAGCCAATACCAAGTTGGTATTATCTACACTGTAGATCGAGGCTTTTCCTGTGACTTTTCTGCTATTCTGAAATGTGTTGAGTTGAAGTCATGAGCTCCAGTTTCTCCAGCTTGGCTTGCATTTAAAGGATCGTCACATCTGGTCCCAAGCTAGGAGTAAGAAGTGTGTGGCATACTGTGCATTCCCCACCTGCAGAGCTAAAATACTTACTCTGGTTCTGGGCTCTCCCAAGGAATTGTCATGTCCTGCACAGAGCCACTTCTCAGCTTCTCCTGCCTATCACTGGGCCTACAGTTAGATCCATTGGCGTGCAGTCAACCAAGTCAAAGAATTACGCCTGGGGCTCAAGTGACTTCTCCAAGCTTAGTCTGCAATGCTGGGTTCTCAACAAGTTTCACCAATGGGAGGTTTTAAGAGTCAATGAGGATGTAATTAGCCTCAGAGACATAGGTTCACTTCCACATACGTATATTGTAGCATTGTGCATAGCTGGTGGTCATATAAGGATGACTCCAGATATGCCTCCATGCATTTAACTGAGCTGAAGGACTTGATTACAGTAGATGTGCTGGAGGTGAGAGGTATGATGGACTTTATTGAATTTGATGTGGTCATGCGAAGTACAATGGAGAACATGATTGGAGTATATAGGAGGTGAGATGTATAGTTGTCAATGGGTTCATCCGAGAATTAATCGTGGAGGGTTGGTCCTCGTTGCTTAGATAATAATGGTGACTCAGAAGTACCACAGTGTCACGAAGTGTATTCGCCTTCTTTTCTCTCTGTCAATCTTTTCGCATACCAAAACATTCCTTCTCTCTAAATTCTCTAGAATCTACCACGCGTAAATACACATCAGGAGATCTCCCATTTGCTGCGGGAAATAAATTCCTTTGTTCTACGTTTGACTGGCAAAACCACTGTGACCTTTTACCGCTGTGAACTTTTACACCGCGCCCTGAATAATTGCAGTTCAGCCAATGGATAGGGAGCGCGGATTATTGTCTTTTGACCTTTGACCTCAGCAACCAAACGGAAACCTGGAGGATTTTGGCGCTATTCTCAAAGCGCAGGCCTTTTCTCTCGCAAGCCGGCAGACTGACCGGGAACAAAATGGTTGCTCCTAAGAAATACAGAGGGGCCCGATCATTTAAACAGCAATGAATCTTGCCTGAGCGAGTAAGTGATCTATATTGTTATATGAATAACATGAATTAATCATGTTTATCTACAACATATCATGTCAGTATCTTTTGTTTTTCACTGTGACAGAAATTAATATCCTTGATTTTGTGCAGGAGACACCAACATTATGTATACTGAAAGTTTCATCTATGAACTACCCTTGTCCTGTTTTATACTGAATGATTTCTACTAAATTCTACTGTATGATTTCAGCCATGATTATCCTTGTCATATTTTAATCCAGAACTGATTTCTGCAAATATCCTTATTAATTATATTTTATGTGTTAATGTGCATGTATCCTATGTTATGATGGTATTATCAAGGTATATGAATGCCTATCACATAAACATAGAACTATGTAAGGATGGGAAACAGCACTATAGCCAAATTTCATAAATGAATATGTTGACCGACTTGTAATTCAGTGGTTCTCAAACCTTGGCAACAATGACACCCCAACATGTTACAGCAGAATAGAAAACTATTACCCAGTGGTTCTCAAACCATGGTTGACAGTGACCCCAAATTGATTTATTGCTCTATGGGCACAAGGTAGACCAGTGGTTCTCAAACTTTTGATGACCACTGCCCCAAACTTCACAGTTGGTGAAGCTAACAGCCCATATGTTGAAAATCACTGCAGGAAACAAGCTGGAAGCCAGATATAGGTTTAGATCCACCTGTTTGCTTATAACATCAGTTATGCTATAGTACTTTATAGACAATAGCTAGCACTTGGTTAGTGATGTTAGCTATGAATGTTTGTTAGATTTCTGATGGACGATTAGCGTCCAGCAGATATGGGAAATGACTTCTCTGGCAAGATTATTAATGGAGCTCAAATTGTTTGTCAATCCAGTCATACCAGGTTGTCATATCCGGTTGTCATACCAGAAGACTAAACCATAAGCAGTGTTCTCAAGGGCAGACTTAATCCATCCCAGCTGGTGATGCGCCCTGAGTCAAGACGGAGAAAGCAGCTTGCCATCCTCCGAAACCCTAAAAAGAACTTGCGGGACCTGGAGTGCTGGGACATATTGAACCCCTGGCAACAAGACTACATCAGCATTTGAGATGAGTATCTGAACATGCCAGCAGAACCACTAAAGAATATTCCCTTTGTCCAGTGATGACAAATTAATTCTAACATGGTTCAGAACCATTCATAGATTAAGGAACATAAAGTTGTTTATTTGAATATATTGTAAGATTCTATTTTCATTTTTGTAAACTTTACATAACCGAGTCTGTTGTTATTTTCTTTGTAATATTTAATTGGGTTGTATAGTTTTAATAACATAAATCTACACCCTGGGGGCAGAGCCAAAATTAATAAACACTATTGGGTCAGGATATTTTTAATGTGGCTGGGCACCAAATCTCTTATCCATCTATATGTACTATACATAGTCCTTTGTAGGATATCGGATATAGAATTTATCGCCTAGAGAATATCCTGTTTAGTTTCACCAGAATCCTTTCGAGAGTTTTTTTGAGTGGACTAATTCCCGAGGAGAGACTGTTCATTCAACTTGCAGTCTGGAAGAGTTTCCTCTAGAGATTATCTTTTATTCTTCCATCAAGTCTGTCATACTTACACTTTCTCCCCTCAAAACAAAAAACCATTTCGCTACACACAGCCACGTGATATTTTAAAAGTTCAGTTACTTTTTTCTTTACTTGGGCAATGCCGGGTATATCTGCTAGTACATGATGGTATATCTGCTAGTACATGAGGGTATGTCTGGTAGCACATGAGGGTATATCTGCTAGCACATGAGGGTTTATCTGCTAGCACATGAGGGTATATCTGCTAGCACATGATGGTATATCTGCTAGCACATGATGGTATATCTGCTAGCACATGATGGTATATCTGCTAGCACATGAGGGTATATCTGCTAGCACATGAGGGTATATCTGCTAGCACATGAGGGTATATCTGCTAGCACATGAGGGTATATCTGCTAGCACATGAGATTATATCTGCTAGCACATGAGGGTATATCTGCTAGTACATGAGGGTATATCTGCTAGCACATGAGGGTATATCTGCTAGTACATGAGGGTATATCTGCTAGTACATGAGGGTATATCTGCTAGTACATGAGGGTATATCTGCTAGTACATGGGGGTATATCTTATCTTGGCAGTAATATAGACAAAGTTGGAGGGACAGACAGCGATATCAAAATAAGAATACAAAAGGCAAGAGGAGCTTTCATTGCATTGGAAAATATATGGAGATCAAGAGAAATCGGATCCAACACGAAAATAAGAATCTTCAATTCAAATGTGAAGTCAGTCCTATTGTATGGCTCGGAGACATGGAGAACAACAAAGACAACAACCAAAAAGCTACAGACTTTCATAAATGGGTGCTTGCGTAGAATAGAGGGATTAAAATGGTATGACAAGGTTACCAACGTGGAACTGATGACAAGAACTAGACAAGTGCCAGTGGAACAAGAGATGAGAAGAAGACAATGGCGATGGATAGGACACACACTGAGGAAACCTGTTGATAGCATTACAAGGCAGTCCTTGTTCTGGAACCCCCAGGGCAAGAGAGGCAGAGGAAGACCAAGAAGTACATGGAGAAGAGAGTTGGAAACAGAGGTGAAAATGATGAGGAGAACATGGAAAGAACTTGAGATGATGGCACGGGACAGGAGGACTTGGCATGTGTTTGTTGAAGGCCTATGCTCCTTTGGGAGTGGAGGGTTATGAATGAAATGAATGAATGAGGGTATATCTGCTAGTACATTAGGGTATATCTGCTAGTACATGAGGGTATATCTGCTAGTACATGAGGGTATATCTGCTAGTACATGAGGGTATATCTGCTAGTACATGAGGGTATAACTGCTAGTACATGAGGGTATAACTGCTAGTACATGTTATACCTTATAAGAGATGACTAATAAGAGGTTGTGCATGTTGCTGGCAACCTCATCTTGTCAAACAAACTGCTACGGGAATCATCGCTGCTAGAGAATATGAATACCTGGGGGGGGGGGGGGGGGGGGGGGGGGGGGGGGGGGGGGGGGCAGGATTCCTGGAACCATCTACAGTGTTGGCTTCATGCCCCCTAAGGAGCAGTGGAACCATCTACAGTGTTGGCTTCATGCCCCCTAAGGAGCAGTGGAACCATCTACAGTGTTGGCTTCATGCCCCCTAAGGAGCAGTGGAACCATCTACAGTGTTGGCTTCATGCCCCCTAAGGAGCAGTGGAACCATCTACAGTGTTGGCTTCATGCCCCCTAAGGATAGAATAAGGAAACAACGAATGATTAAAAAAAAGGTATAAGTAAGAAATAAAAGCGTGGTAACTGGTCAATACATGTTATAGAGAAACAAGGTAATATACAGGTTTGGTGAAGAAGAATTAAACAAAACAGTGAACTAAAGACAGCTGAAGATATAAAGATATTATAATCAATAATCAATCATGCATTTCAAAACATTTGCCAAACAGAACAGCCAGAGTCAGATAAAGTAGAAACATATTACATCTTCCAATAAAGTAGCCAAGTAATAACTGTCATACTAAAAAACTGCCAGTGCTTACTGAAATCTGCCCAGATGGTTGGCAATAGAATTAACCCACATGCATTCATGTAGTTATTGGAGGTCACTAAAGGAAGATAGGACTACTGCATCCTCATGTAATTTGTACAACGTGATACTTTGACCTTTTACATGAGGTCGACATGCTCATCATGCAATACTTACTGCTATAGAAATGACAGCTTCAACAACAGGTCAATGTTTAGTGTAGACTTAGTCCTAGGTTAGTGCAGACTTAGTGCTAGGTTAGTGTAGACTTGGTGATTACTTAGTGCTAGGTTAGTGCAGACTTAGTGCTAGGTTAGTGCAGACTTAGTGCTTGGATAGTGCAGACTTGGTGCATACTTTGTGCATACTTTGTGCAGACTTGATGTAGACTTGGTGCAGACTTGATGTAGACTTGGTGCAGACTTAGTGCAGACTTACTGCTTGGTTAGTGCAGATTTAGTGCTAGGTTAGTGCAGAATGAGTGCAGAATTAGAGCTTGGTTAGTGCAGACTTACTGATAGGTTAGTGCAGAATTAGTGCAGACTTACTGCTAGGTTAGTGCAGACTTAATGCTAGGTTAGTGCAGTCTTGGTCCTAGGTTAGTGCAGACTTAGTTCTAGGTTAGTGCAGACTTAGTGTTTGATTAATGCAGACTTAGTATTAGGTTAGTGCAGACTTAGTGCTAGGTTAGTGCATACTCAGTGCTAGGTTAGTGCAGACTTAATGTTAGGTTAGTGCAGACTTAGTGCTAGGTTAGTGCAGACTTAGTGCTAGATTAGTGCAGACTTACAGCAGAATTGGTGCAGACTTTCTTTCGCTTTCCCTCGGGGGTCCATAGCATAGCTGTTCTTGTGATGGTATCAGGGTCCCTTCTGAGGACGTGGCCAACCCAACTCCAGCTTCTGCCAGCTATGATGGTGTGCATGTCCTCCTGGTTACTCCGAATAAGTAGTTCTTGGTTGCTGATGGTGTTTGGCCAAAATATTCGGAGAATTTTCCTTAGGCAGATTGTGTGGAAGGAGGACAGTTTCGACATTTCCTTCTCTGTTACTCTCCAACATTCCGCACTATAGAGAAGCACAGAAAATACACAGCTCTCATACAGTCTTAATTTGGTGTTTGTGCTGTACTGGGAAGACTTCCAAATGTTGTTGAGAATAGCAAAGGCTGTTCTCGCTTTATTCATTCTGTTGTTAATGTCCTTGCTTGTTTCGCCGTCAGGTGTTACTATGCATCCTAGGTAGGTAAATGTGTCTGTCTGTTCTAACTTCTGGTTCCTTACTAATATTGGCTCAGGATTGCCCACATTTAGTGTCATGACCTCTGTCTTCTTCAAATTGATGTTCAGGCCAACCTGCTGGCCATACTTATTCAGTCTATCGGTTTTGTCTTGAATGTGTTGGTGTGAATGCGCGAGTAGTGCAATGTCATCTGCATATTCCAGGTCTTCCAGTGTAGAAAACGTTGTCCATCTAATTCCTCTTGGACTGCCCTCTGTTGTCTGGCGCATCACCCGATCTATGGCTGTCAAAAATAATGTTGTTGATAAGGGGCATCCCTGTTGTTCTCCTGTTTTCACTTCGAAAATTACATTACTCAATCCAACACTGCACGTAAAGTTAGAATAGAGGCTTTTTATGATGGAAACAATGTGGCTAGTGCTAGGTTAGTGCAGACTTAGTGCTTACTTAGTGTTAGGTTAGTGCAGACTTAGTGCTTGGTTAGTGCAGACTTAGTGTTAGGTGAGTGCAGACTTAGTGCTAGGTTAGTGCAGACTTAGTGCTAGGTTAGTGCAGACTTGGTGCTAGATTAGTGCAGACTTGGTGTAGACTTAGTGCAGACTTGGTGCAGACTTACTGCTTGGTTAGTGCAGATTTAGTGCTAGGTTAGTGCAGACAGAGTGCTTGGTTAGTGCAGACTTAGTCCAGACTTACTGATAGGTTAGTGCACAATTAGTGCAGACTTACTGCTAGTTTAATGCAGACTTAGTGCTAGGTTAGTGCAGACTTAGTGCTAGGTTAGTGCAGACTTAGTGCTAGGTTAGTGCAGACCTAGTGCAAGATTAGTGCTAGGTTAGTCAAACCTAGTGCAGATTTAGTGTAGACTTAGTGGAGACTTATTGCAGACTTAGTGCAGACTACTACTACATTAGTGCAGACTTACTGCTAGGTTAGTGCAGACTTAGTGCTAGGTTAGTGTAGACTTGGTGCTAGGTTAGTGCAGACTTAGCGGTAGGTTGGTGCAGACTTAGTGCTAGGTTAATGCAGACTTAGTGCTAGGTTAGTGCAGACTTGGTGCAGATTTAGTGCAGACTTGGTGCAGATTTAGTGCAAAATTACTGTAGACTGTGTGCAGACAGTGCAAATTTACTGCTTGGATAGTGCAGACTTAATGCTAGGTTCTTGCAGACTTAGTGCTAGGTTAGTGCAGATTTAGTGAAGACTTACTGCTAGGTTAGTGCAGACTTAGTGCTAGGTTAGTGCAGACATACTGCTAGGTTAGTGCAGACAGCGCAGATTTACTGCCAGGTTAGTGCACACCTAGTTCAGACTTAGTGTAGACTTAGTGCAGACTACTGCTAGGTTAGTGCAGACTTACTGCTAGGTTATTACAGATTTAGTGCAGATGTAAAGCTAGGTTAGTGCAGACTCAGTGCTAGGATAGTGCAGACTTAGTGCTAGGTTAGTGCAGACTTGGTGCAGGCTTGGTGCAGATTTAGTGCAGACTTTGTGTAGACTCAGTGCAGACTTAGTGTAGACTTAGTGCAGACTTACTGCTTGGATAGTGCAGACTTAGTGCTAGGTTCTTGCAGACCTAGTGTTAGGTTAGTGCAGGCTTTCTGCTTGGTTTGTGTAGACTTAGTGCAGTCATAGTGCTAGATTAGTGCAGACTTAGTGCTAGGTTAGTGCAGACTTAGTGCGTGGTTAGTGCTAGGTTAGTGCAGATTTAGTGCAGACTTACTGCTAGGTTAGTGCAGACTTAGTGCTAGGTAGGTGCTGACTTAGTGTACATTTATTGCAGAATGTGTGCAGACTACTGCTAGGTTACTGCAGACTTACTGCTAGGTTAGTGTAGACTTGGTGCTAGGTTAGTGCAGACTTGGTGCTAGGTTGGTGAAGACTTAGTGCTAGGTTGGTGCAGACTTAGTGCTAGGTTGGTGCAGACTTAGTGCTAGGTTAGTGCAGACTTGGTGCAGATTTAGTACAGGCTTAGTATAGACTTAGTGCAGACTTAGTGAAGACTTAGTGCATACTTTGTGAAGACTCAGTGTAGACTTAGTGCAGACTAAGTGCAGACTTACTGATTGGATAGAGCAGACTTAGTGCTAGGTTCTTGCAGACTTAGTGCTTGGTTAGTGCAGACAGTGCATACTTACTGCTAAGTTAGTGCAAACTTAGTGCTAGGTTAGTGCAGACTTACTGCTTGGTTAATGCAAGGTTAGAGCAGAATGAGTGCATACCTACTGCAAGGTTAGTGCAGACTTAGTGCTATGTTAGTGCAGACTTAGTGCAGACTTTGTGTAGACTCAGTGCAGATTTAGTGCAGACTTACTGCTTGGATAGTGCAGACTTAGTGCTAGATTCTTGCAGGCTTAGTGTTAGGTGAGTGCAGGCTTAGTGCTAGGTTAGTGCAGACTTAGTGCTTGGTTAGTGCAGACTTAGTGCAGGCTTACTGATAGGTTAGAGCAGAATTAGTGCAGACGTAGTGCTAGGTTAGTGCAGTCTTGATCCTAGGTTAGTGCAGACTTAGTGCAAGGTTAGTGCAGACTTAGTGCTAGGTTAGTGCAGACTTAGTGTTAGGTGAGTGCAGACTTAGTGCTAGGTTAGTGCAGACTTAGTGCTAGATTAGTGCAGACTTAGTGCAGACTTACTGCTTTGTTAGTGCAGACGTACTGATAGGTTAGTGCAAAATTAGTGCTAGGTTAGGGCAGTATTGGTCCTAGATTAGTGCAGACTTAGTGCTTGGTTAGTGCTAGGAAAGCGCAGACTTGGTGCAGACAGTGCAGACTTGGTGCAGACAGTGCAGGCTTGGTGCAGATTTAGTGCCGAGTATTGTGTAGACTTCACCCGTATGTTACCGGGGCCCGAAAGGGGAGCAAAGAATAGTAACAGTGTTCCCTGCCAAGCATGTCGTAGAAAGCGACTAAGGAGGGTTGGGCATGGGGCTGGTTATCCCATCCCGTAAAAAATTTAAACCACAAAAAACTTCAACAAACATGGACAAGTCAATTAAAGAAAATAAAACACAGCCATCCAAGACAGGGGAAGGTCCTCTCGCAGGGAGGCGTAAGATGCAACACAGAGAAAGCCGAAAGGAGTCTGTGTTGCTGACTAACCTTCTTTCTTCTAGGAGAACTTCCAGATTTGGCACCTGGAATGTTCGGACATTAAACGAACAAGGGAAAGTGGCACAAGTAGCAGCAGAGATGCGGGAATATAAAATCGAGGTTCTGGGACTGTGTGAAACAAAGTGGAAGGGGGTAGACAGGAAGAAACTTACCACAGGTGAATTGGTGCTGTCCTCAGGACATGAAGATGAAAGTTCACACCACAGTGAAGGGGTAGCTCTTATGTTATCTAAAGAAGCACAGAAAGCACTCATTGAATGGGAAGCTGTTGGATCCAGCATAATAACAGCTTCTTTTAAAACAGCTAAAAAGAAAATAAATGTAAATGTCATCCAATGTTATGCACCAACTAATGACAAAGAAGAGTCAGTGAAAGAAGCATTTTATACTAGACTACAGGAAATTATGGAAAAAGTAAAAAGAAGAGACATCACAATTTTGATGGGTGACATGAATGCAAAGATAGGTACAGTCAACACCGGCTTTGAAGAAGTCATGGGAAAACAGGGGCTAGGAATAATGAATGAAAATGGGGAACTATTCTCAAACTTCTGTGCTTCAAATCAACTGGCTATAGGAGGAAGCATGTTTCCACATAAGAGAATGCACAAGGCAACATGGATATCACCAGACCATAGAACAGAAAATCAGATTGATCATATGTTCATAAACAAGAAGTTTAGATCATCATTGCAGGATGTAAAGGTATATAGAGGAGCAGATGTGGCATCAGATCACCACCTTCTGATAGCCAAAGTAAAAATGAAACTCAAGAGATATGCAACAATGCAAAATTATAGACAACAATTTAATGTAGGACATCTAAAAAAATCAAGAAACAAGAGACAAATTTGCGGTCACAATATCCAACAAATTCCAAGTGCTCCAACAGCTGGATGATGTAGAGAATACAGAAGACTATTGGCAGCAAATCAAAACAGTATGGAATGAGACATGTGAAGAAATACTGGGGAAAAGGGAACGACAACAAAAAGCATGGATAACAACAGAAACCATCAATAAGATAAAAGACAGAAAAAACAAGAATGCAGATTTAAACACAAGCAAAACCAGAAGTTCCAAAGCCAAGGCTCAAGAAGTGTACACAGAAGCAAACAAAGAAGTAAAAAGAAGTATCAAAAGAGACAAGAGGAAGTATATTGAGGAGTTGGCAAGAGAGGCAGAAGATGCTGCAGCCAAAGGGAATATGAGAGAACTGTATAACAGCACAAAGAAGCTAACGGGGAAATACAAGCAAACAAGTTGCTTCATAAAATACAAGAACGGAAAACTGCTCAGCAATATACAAGAGCAAATGAAGAGGTGGACAGAATATTTTGAATACCAGCTCCACAAAACCCCCCGGACATCCAGCCAGCAGAAGAAGAGCTACAAATTAACGGTGAAAGACCAACGAAGGAAGAAATAAAGAAAGCCATAAAGCTTCTAAGAGATGGAAAAGCGTCTGGACCTGATGGCATTCCAGCAGAGGCCATCAAAGCAGATATCGACACGGCTACAGATATGTTATATAAATTACTTGGTAAAGTCTGGGGAAAGGAAGAGATACCAGCAGAATGGAAGGAAGGATATCTGGTTAAGTTGCCTAAGAAGGGAAATTTACAAGAGTGCACAAATTATAGAGGAATAATGTTACTTTCAGTGCCAGGAAAGGTATTAAACAGGATTATCCATGAAAGATTAAAAGAGTCCATAGACAAGAAACTGAGAGATGAACAAGCAGGTTTTCGACAAAACAGATCCTGTACAGACCAGATAGCCACTTTGAGAATAATAGTTGAACAAAGTCTGGAATGGAATTCACCACTATACATTGGATTTGTGGACTACGAAAAGGCATTTGACAGTGTAGACAGAGAATCACTTTGGAAATTGATGAGGCATTATGGAGTTCCCCTGAAGATCATTAATTTAATAAAGAAAACATATGAAAACATGACATGCAGAGTTCTTCATGAAGGACAGCTTACAGAACTGTTTGGGATAAGAACGGGAGTGCGACAGGGATGCCTCTTGTCTCCATTTCTTTTCTTACTTGCAATAGACTGGGTTATGAGAACATCGAAAACACACAACAGAAATTGAGTCAAGTGGACTCTGACTAAGCAGTTGGATGATCTGGATTTTGCTGATGACTTGGCTCTTCTGTCCCATAACCGTAATCAGATGCAGGACAAATTGAAAACACTCGATGAGAGGTCACAGCAATTGGGTCTGAAAATACACAGGGAAAAGACAAAGATAATGAGAATAAATGCAGGTAATGATAACAGGGTTGAACTTGAAGAAACACCAATACAAGATGTAAAATCGTACACATATCTTGGCAGCAATATAGACAAAGTTGGAGGGACAGACAGTGATATCAAAATAAGAATACAAAAAGCAAGAGGAGCTTTCATTGCATTGGGAAATATATGGAGATCAAGAGAAATCGGATCCAACACGAAAATAAGAATCTTCAACTCAAATGTGAAGTCAGTCCTATTGTATGGCTCTGAGACATGGAGAACAACAAAGACAACTACCAAAAAGCTACAGACTTTCATAAATGGGTGCTTGCGTAGAATAGAGGGATTAAAATGGTATGACAAGGTTACCAACGTGAAACTGATGACAAGAACTAGACAAGTGCCAGTGGAACAAGAGATGAGAAGAAGACGATGGCGATGGATAGGACACACACGGAGGAAACCTGTTGAAAGCATTACAAGGCAGTCCTTGTTCTGGAACCCCCAGGGCAAGAGAAGCAGAGGTAGACCAAGAAGCACATGGAGAAGAGAGCTGGAAACAGAGGTGAAAATGATAAGGAGAACATGGAAAGAACTTGAGATGATGGCACGTGACAGGAGGACTTGGCATGTGTGTGTTGAAGGCCTATGCTCCTTTGGGAGTGGAGGGTTATGAATGAATGAATTGTGTAGACTTAGTGCAGACTTAGTGTAGACTTTGTGCAGATTTAGTGCAGACTTACTGCTTGGATAGTGCAGACTTAGTGCTAGGTTCTTGCAGACTTAGTGTTAGGTGAGTGCAGGCTTAGAGCAGACTATCTGCTTGGTTAGTGTAGACTTAGTGCAGACATAGTGCTAGGTTAGTGCAGACTTAGTGCTAGGTTAGTGCAGACTTAGTGCTAGGTTAGTGTAGACTTAGTGCTTGGTTAGTGCAGATTTAGAGCTTGGTTAGTGCTAGGTTAGTGCAGATTTAGTGCAGACTTAGTGCTAGGTTAGTGCAGATTTACTGCTAGGTTAGTGCAGACTTAGTGTAGACTTATTGCAGACTTAGTACAGACTACTGCTAGGTTAGTGCAGACTTACTGCTAGGTTACTGCAGACGTAGTGCTAGGTTAGTGTAAACTTGGTGCTAGGTTAGTGCAGACTTGTTGGTAGGTTGGTGCACTTAGTGCTAGGTTGGTGCAGACTTAGTGCTAGGTTAGGGCAGACTTAGTGCTAGGTTAGTGCAGACTTAATATAGACTTAGTGCAGACTTGGTGCAGACTTAGTGAAGACTTAGTGCATACTTTGTGAAGGCTTGGTGTAGACTTAGTGCAGACTAAGTGCAGACTTACTGATTGGATAGTGCAGACATAGTGCTAGGTTAGTGCAGACTTACTGCTAGGTTAGTGCAGACTTACTGCTTGGTTAGTGCAGACTTAGTACATACTTACTGCAAGGTTAGTGCAGACTTAGTGCATACTTACTGCAAGGTTAGTGCAGATTTAGTGCATACTTACTGCAAGGTTAGTGCAGACTTAGTGCTATGTTAGTGCAGACTTACTGCCAGGTTAGTGCAGACCTAGTGTAGACTTTGTGCAGACTTATTGCACACTTAGTGCAGACTACTGCTAGGTTAGTGCAGATTTAGTGCAGACTTGGTATAGACTTAGTGCAGACTTTGTACAGACTTAGAGCAGACTTAGTGCTAGGGAACCAGTTACGATGGTGGCTTCATGCTCCATAAGAAGTGCAAGGGAAGTGATGATGCATGTGGGAAAAAGATGCAAACTATAGACCATGTCTACCAAGAATACCATCACTACCAGAAAGTGAAAACATGACAACTGGTGATTGGAGTCAGTTTTTTAATTAACAATACATGGGAGACACACCAGGAGTTTTCGTTTTACCCGTCATCAGCCAGAGTTGCAAGCAGGAAACCAAGATAAGAAAGAAGAGCCAGGCCACTGACAAAATTACATTTAATTCCATGTCTCTTTGTTGGTGTTTTTTAAATATATTTATACACAACATAATGGTTACTTTCACTATTACCTCAAGCTGGTAGCATGAATAAAACCAGGAGTAAAGTTGATAGTTGCAACTGGTGGAGTGGGTTCAATTCCCAGTGCAGGCTGGAAAAAAACAACAGTAGGCTGACACAAATAGGCTTCCTCCTAGAATGTAAAGGAGTGTAACCGGGAAGACTTGACGGCAAACGGGAAATGATAGAGGTTTTATTTCAATAATGGTCTAAGGGAAGTAATAAATATAAATATAGATGGGGGTTAAGATGAGTCTTACATCGCTTGTTTAAGTGACGGAGTTTGTATCTTGAAACGGGGTGAACGAATTGAGTTTCACGTGGGTTTAGTGTTTGGATGAGAGTTTGTGAGCTAAGGTTCTGTTCTGGATGGTTCAAAAGTAGTACATCATGGTTTTAGATAAAATTTGTTGGTTCTGAGTCTTGATGGAGTGAGCATTTGTCTGCATATTGTATGATATAGCCCAAGGTATCTGGGTTGACCTGCGGTTTGCAGAAGATACAATATCATCACGAACTTCACTCTCCATGCCACTCTGGTCGAATGACAGTGTTATATTTCTGTGAGATGACAAGATATCAGTGTATATTTCATATGGAAGGACAGTGTTGTATTCATAAGACCAGGTACATTGAAAGTTATGAACCTTTTTAGTTGTAGTGAAGTACAGTAGACAGGCACACAGTCCAGTAAGTAGGATGAGCTTGGTAAACGTACATCCCTGGCGGTAGTCCAGTTTTCTTAACAGAGATATGCCAAGATAGCTGCAGATGTCTATAACTGAACATTGAGATAAACAGTTTAAAGTAGGGAGATAATGATGGTGTAGCAACAACAAGTGGTTCTCAACTTGTGAACCCATAGCCACTAGAGACAGTTTATACAGAGAGCTATAGAGAATGAGGCAGAATGTTATATACAGAGTTTCATTCTACAAGTCGCAAGCCACATGAGGAAGGCTGGGCATGTTATTGAAGTCTGTCAAGAGCCAGTTAATGGCATATTTTACATGTTTCTATGTAAATAAAGTTTACCTGTTGAGTTATGAAGCCTGCTGTCATCATAGTTTATTTCGTCAACTGTTGTTCAGAGTGAAGTCATCGAATGTGAAGATTACTTACCAACTAATACAAACAGTCTACTGATCGGGCTGTGTTTTACCTAATATACGATCAACACAATGTAGAAGTACAAAACAATAGACAAGTCAGTCAACGGCCACATGAGAATACAGGGTGGAAACACTTGTTCGACAGGATGGACTACTACTGATGATCGGTTGCCTCCTGTTGTAACTCTATAGTTTCCTATCATATACCCAGGGAAAAAAGACAACTTCTGATGATAAGATTACCTCCTGTTATAATTTTGTGTATTTCTTCTGTCACCAGGCAACTCGTGAGACACCACACAGCGGTGCCAATCCACACTGGTTGATTTATCAGGTTACTAAGGGCAACAAACGGCCAGATCACCATGACACAGGAAGCAGTACAATAGAGGTTAAATATCGTGATCTATACACTGCTTGCTGGGACGCTGAGCCTGAACTGAGGCCACATGCTTGTGATGTCATCATGTCCTTATGCACCTTGCTGCAGTGTGTGGGTGATGGAGGCTGGTCAGAGGTCGTCAAGAGAAATGAATGACTTCAAAGTGAGGAATTATTACTTATTAACAATATTTGACATGCTACAAACACACGAATGAATGCCACAGTCCATACTCAGGGAGCGTGCCATTGATAGCAGACACTTGTTGCAAAATCTCAAAACATGATTACTTTCAACCAAGATCAGTTTATTTTGAGATTTTAGACCAGTTGATGTGGACCCGATGTAGTTATGTTAGACAACTCTGTTTTACCCGCAATGATTGTGTATAACATACTATAAGTGGACTTATTTTTCTAGTTCTACAGTTCAGTAACAATCATTTGCTAAGATAACAGAGTTATTTTTTGCGTACGACAGTTAAATAATAGACATTTGATAAGACTAACAGACATATTGTTCTAGTTCTACAGTTAAATAACAGACAGTTGCTTTTTTTGCAGTTAAATAACAGACAATTGCTCTTTGTTCTACAGTGGAATAACAGACAACTGCTTTGACTAACAAATATTATTGTTCTAGTTGTACTGTTTAATAACAGACATTTGTGTAGATTAACAGACTCATTGTTCCATTTGTACAGTTAAATAACAGACATTTGCTAAGACAAACAGTAAAAGCTAAGAGAAGATAAATAACACATTCAACAAAAAGAATCAGCAAACACAGTGCCAATACTTCAAGAAACTGAACACATCTCCAGTTGACATTTTTGGCTTTACCGTAAGGAGGATTTGTAGACTTGTGCCAACACAAAGAGAATAAGTCAAGGGATTTGCTTCACCATAACTAAAATGGTGATAAATTTCTGTCTCACCAAAAGGAACATACTGAACTTCAGACTCTTGATATGAAGATACATTGAACTTCTGCTTCACCATAAAGAAGATATACTAGACACCTGCCTCATCTTATGCAGTGCATACTGGCTACAGCCTCCCTGTAAGAATTTACTTCACTCCTGCCTTACTACAAAGCAGATATACTACTATGAAGCAGTAAGTACTAAATTTCTGCCTCACTATAAATATTCCATTTCTGCCTCGCTTTAAGTACTACATTTCTGCCTCGCTGTAATTATTAAATTTCTGCCTTGCTATAAATATTTTATTTCTGTCTCACAGAAGTATTCTGCCTTGTTATAAGTACTAAATTTCTGCCTCACTATAAGTACTAAATTTCTGCCTCACTATAAGTACTAAATTTCTGCCCTGCTATAAGTATTACTTAGAAAAGTAAGGCAGAAATTTAGTACTTACAGCAATGCAGAAATGTTGTACTTATAGCAAAGCAAAAATGTAATACTTAATTGAGAGGCAGAAATGTAATACTTATAGCAAGGTAGAAATGTAGTACTTAATAGGGAGGCAGATATGTAGTATTTAATAGGGAGGCAGATATGTAATACTTATAGCAAGGCAGAAATGTAGTACTTAATAGGGAAGCAGAAATGTTGTAATTATAGCAAGGTTGAAATATAGTATTTATTGTAAAGCAGAAATGTAATTCTTATAGCTAGGCAGAATTGTAATATATACCTATAGCAAGGCAGAAATGTAATACTTATAGCAGTGCAGAAATGAAGTATCTCCACACAGTGAGGCAGAAGCCAGGGATATGCTTCTCATGATGAGACAGGCCCCTAGTGTATCCCATAAGACAGAAGTCTAGTTTATCCTGTTTTTGATGACAGGCATCTAAGTATGCCCATCTTATAGTGTTACAAAAGCCTGGTGAATCCTTTGTTGTGAGACAGAAGTCTAGTATATCCTCTTTGTGGTAATGCACAAGTCTAGTATATCCTTATAAAGAGGAAGAAATCTACTATATCCTCCAATAAAGGGAGGTAGAAACCATGACAACTTCATAGTAGTATATCTGCTTTGTAGTAAGGCAGGATTGAAGTAAATTCTTACAGGGAGGCTGTAGCCAGTATGCTGTAAGTACTACATTGCTGCCTCTCTGTAAGTAATAAAGTTCTGCCTTACTATAAGGATATATTATTCTTTCTGCTAAGGATGTTCATTTCTGTGGTACTGATTGTAACATTTTTCCTCTGCAATTGTACTAATCCAGATATCATCCCTTTCATTCTGCCGGTATTTCTTCTCTCTCCCAGACTTTATAATGTAATTTATAAACCAGAAATCATGCCTTTCATTCTGCCGGTATTTCTTCTCTCTCCCAGACTTTATAATGCAATTTATAAACCAGAAATCATGCCTTTCATTCTGCCGGTATTTCTTCTCTCCCAGACTTTATAATGTAATTTATAAACCAGATATCATCCCTTTCATTCTGCCGGTATTTCTTCTCTCTCCCAGACTTTATAATGTAATTTATAAACCAGATATCATCCCCGCGCTATTCTGCGGTAGTGGTTCTCTCTCCCAGACGACCAGGGGTTATACAGGATCAAAACGCATTTGATAATTTTCGTCGACCATTTGGGACTGGATTAATCACCTGGCGAGGACATTTGAAGGAGTGTCGTCGACCAGGGACTGGCGGCTCCTGAGCCGACCCAGCTGCAATGGGTACCTCCGAAATCGGAGAGTATTTGCCTGAATGGCGAGGGACACTTGTCTCTGTACAAGAAATAAAGGGATACTCACGTAAAATCAATGTCAGGTTAGACATAAATAATAACCTGAGATTTCGCCTCGAGTATTAGCGGGCGTACGAAAAAAAAAAAAAAAAAAAAAAAAAAAAAAAAAAAAAAAAAAAAAATTAAACCAGAAATCATGCCTTTCATTCTGCCGGTATTTCTTCTCTCTCCCAGACTTTATAATGTAATTTATAAACCAGAAATCATCCCTTTCAGTTTTTCTGCCGGTATTTCTTCTCTCTCCAGACTTTATAATGTAATTTATTTCATTCTCTGCCGTATTTCTTCTCTCTCTTCAGGTAGTTTATAAACCAGACTTTATAATGTAATTTATAAACCAGATATCATCCCTTTCATTCTGCCGGTATTTCTTCTCTCTCCCAGACTTTATAATGTAATTTATAAACCAGATATCATCCCTTTCATTCTGCCGGTATTTCTTCTCTCTCCCAGACTTTATAATGTAATTTATAAACCAGAAATCATGCCTTTCATTCTGCCGGTATTTCTTCTCTCTCCCAGACTTTATAATGTAATTTATAAACCAGATATCATCCCTTTCATTCTGCCGGTATTTCTTCTCTCTCCCAGACTTTATAATGTAATTTATAAACCAGAAATCATGCCTTTCATTCTGCCGGTATTTCTTCTCTCTCCCAGACTTTATAATGTAATTTATAAACCAGAAATCATGCCTTTCATTCTGCCGGTATTTCTTCTCTCTCCCAGACTTTATAATGTAATTTATAAACCTTAGTTGAGCTGTTTGTGTGTTTTTGAAACCTTTGTTGGACTGTCATCAGCTCTTTCATCTCTTAGAAGTTTTGTGGCTGTCTATATTTCTTGCTTAGTTTACTGGCAACTCTATTTGTTGCTGGATGGATCTCTGGAGGAACTGATGTAGTCAGAACTTTCCTCACAAATATACAGTCGTCCATCTCTACATATGCTCTTTTATCTTGCCAACTAATTTTCTACGTGTCTTTGCCCAGGGTTCACACCTTTGGTAACAATTATCATAATTAACTACCATGTACATGTTTTCCATTCTTGAAAGTTAACATGTCTCTGGCAGAACTTAAATGGTATTTCAGGTCATAATACAACATAACATGAATGTAAGTATTTCAGGTAGTTATACAACATAACTTGAATGTATTTCAAGTAGTTATACAACATAACTTGAATGTAAGTATTTCAGATAGTTATACAACATGAATGTAAGTATTTCAGGTAGTTATACAACATGAATGTAAGTATTTCAGGTAGTTATACAACATAACATGAATGTAAGTATTTCAGGTAGTTATACAACATAACTTGAATGTAAGTATTTCAGGTAGTTATACAACATAACATGAATGTAAGTATTTCAGGTAGTTATACAACATAACATGAATGTAAGTATTTCAGGTAGTTATACAACATAACATGAATGTAAGTATTTCAGGTAGTTATACAACATAACATGAATGTAAGTATTTCAGGTAGTTATACAACATAACTTGAATTTAATCAGCTTCTGATAGTCCTTCTTTTTTTATTGTTTAAGCCATTAAATGTTATAAGTTAAGTTTCTGAATGTTTAGTTAACTTTTGAGGTGTGGATGTTGAACAACAGTTCTTGATGTGATATGTACCAATGATCTTCAGTTCCTAAACATGATAAGATTCTTAAAAATTCATGAATGTTGCATAAAATCAATTTAACAACTTTTGAATATGACAATTTATGACATTCTATGAATTCTGCACGTTTCTGGCAGTTGTTGAATTTGATAAACATCTAAAAGTCCAAGAATGATACCTTGTCTTGAATGTGAAAATATTTTCAAACAGTTCAAGAATGTTGCAAATTTCTGGCAGTTCTTGAATTTAATACATAGTCTTGAATGTGAAAATATTTTCTAACAGTTCAAGAATGTTGCAAATTGCTGACAGTTCTTATGTTTCATACATTATAAAATGTCCATGAATGTTTACCTTTTCAGACAGTTCTTGAATGTGATAATTTTCTGACAGTTCCTGAATAACAGTAGGTCTTTCATAATGCCACAGTTTCAAACATTTATGCACACTTTATCGTAAGCTGCTGATATTATCTGATGCTCAATTACTTCTTACTGTTTAATCTGCTATGATTTCTGTTGTCTTCTCTTGATTATTATTTTGGCAGTGTAACCTAGCTCTTGTTGTTTTTTTTAAAAATGTTTATGGTTATGTTATGCTTGTTGTGATGATAACACACACTTTTTAACAAGGACAACACAACATGCCAGGTGTTCTGTTTATAATAGAAGGATAAAACTAGACAGTTATACCTTCACCAGCTTAAATAAAATACAAGCTAAAATAAATGAATGTTTAAAAAAAATGACCGAAAGGCAACCTGAAGAAATACTGAAAGACCATGTAAAAAACTGAATAAATAAGTGTCCCGTTTTTGCACCTTGTCAGACATGGACAACCAAAATAGTTGCCCCCCCCCCCCCCCATGGGGGAAGTATGCACTTATACGCCTTAGGGTAATTTCTTAGCAGTCTGTTTCACATGATGAGGTTTCAACAATAACACACCTCCTCACCTCAGTAACCTTATACAACAATCCTCATACGACACTCCTCATACAACAATCCTCATATGACAATCCTCATACAACAATCCTCATACAGCACTCCTTATACAACAATCCTTATACGACACTCCTCATAAGACACTCGTCATGCAACAATCCTCATAAGACACTCCTCATACGACACTCCTCATACAACACTCCTCATATGACAATCCTCATACAACAATCCTCATACGACAATCCTCATATGACACTCCTCATACAACAATCCTCATACGACACTCCTCATACGACACTCCTCATACAACAATCGTCATACAACACTCCTCATACGACACTCCTCATACAACAATCCTCATATGACACTCCTCATACGACAATCCTCATAAGACACTCCTCATACAACAATCCTCATAAGACATTCCTAAAGCAGCAGTAGTCCTATTACTTCCAATGTCTCAAGAAAACTCTCTCAACCAATCAGAATGAGAGGAATTAAAAGTAAATAAGTCTGAAGAATGATTAAGACTTTATTTTTTAAAAACACTCATTTGTGACAAAATGTAAGTGAAGACAGCATGCTGTGTAAAGAAGAAAGTTGTAAGATAATGTGACAAAATGTAAGTGAAGACAGCATGCCGTGTAAAGAAGAAAGTTGTAACATAATGTGACAACAGGTAAGTGAAGACAGCATGCTGTGTAAAGAAGAAAGTTGTAAGATAATGTGACAACAGAAAGACTGAAGGACAAAGAGAGAAGAAACTGAGCAGCTTAACATCATGAAAATTTATAAATAGCATTAGGGACAGCAGGTTGCGGAGACAAGTGATCATCTGGCAAAATACTTGAAGTAGTCATAAAAGTTCTAAGGTTTAGCATTACTGTATGTATAGTTCCATCCTTACTTACTTAGTCGTTCTTGTACAGGTATAGTTACATCCATTTTCCATGATCTCAGCATGTGTTTTACAGTATTATTTGTTATATTTGTTGCAGTTACTATTAGTGAGTTGATATAGTTTAACTAATAAATTATTTGTTATATTTTCTGTTCTCATTTTGTTTTTTTCTTGATATGTGTACACATTCCTTCTAGCATCAAACCACTTTAGGGTGATTTTTTTGTAACAGTCTGTCTTACATGTTGAGGTTTCAAGAAAAACCTTGACCTTCATCATCTCATGAGACATTCCTAAAGATGCTGTAGCCCTACTCTTGCTATGTCTGTCTAAAAACTCCTGGAAGCCAACCTGGATGAGCAGAGTTTGAAGAAATACTAAAACTTTGTTTTAAAAAAACAACAACAAAACTGTCACAACAGTTATGAGAAGAGATGATGTTGCAAGATGACATCTGCAATACATTGTGAATATAGGAATGATTCTTCCTCTGCTTAACGTACCATGCCTAGGAGATCATGTCTCTCCACAACTTCCTGTCTCCAGTACAATTTATCAATTCTGCTGTTGACTTCTTTCCATGCCACGATGTCAAACTGTCCAGTATTTGTTCTCTTTGTCTTCCTCTATCTCTTTTTCCTTCAATCTTACTTGTTGTCACAATATATTCCAGCTTTCCTCTTCTCATAACATGCCCAAAAAAATGTGGATTGCTTCTTTCTGACGTGATATAAGTTTGCTTTGTGCATTGACCTCATTTTGGCAGTCCATGGTAGTTTTAACATCGTCTTCTGTAAAACCACATCTCTGTGGCATCTAGTGTCTTCCCTATTTGTTTACTAACTGCCCATGACTCACTCCCATATGTTAGGATTGGTTCTATATAACAATGAAGAACTCTCTAACTTCCAATGACAAAGAATTGTTGCATAAAATACTCTTCATTTTAAAGAATGCTGTTTTTGCCTGAGCTATATTCTGCTCTTCACTTCTGAGATGTATCTTCCATCCATTGTTATTAATGTGCCCAGGTATTTAAATTTATTGACATTTTAAAACGGTTCCATTTATTTGGATAGTGCATTCTGGGGAAGCCCTTTTCCTTGAGACAACCTTTACTTCTGTCTTTTTGCCATTACGGCTAAGACTTTTATTTGTAATTTCTATCACTAGTGTAATCAACAATTTCTATCACTAGTGTAATCAACAATTTCTATCACTAGTGTAATCAACAATTTCTATCACTAGTGTAATCAACAATTTCTATCACTAGTGTAATCAACAATTTCTATCACTAGTGTAATCAACAATTTCTATCACTAGTGTAATCAACAATTTCTATCACTAGTGTAATCAACAATTTCCTACAGCTCCTATTCACTATTAAGACTGTATCATCAAGAATGATTACACTGAAAAAAAGGACAACAAAGAAAGAAGATATTAGACACTTTAATATCATGGTATAGAATAAATAAAACAGTTTATAAACAGCTTTGGGAAAGGAAGTTGTAGATACACATGATCACCGATACCAGCTGGCATGGCACTTGAAGAATTAGTCATAAAAGTTCTCAGGTTTAGCATAACTGTATGTATTGTTCCCTTCATTGTGACTGTTACCTTGATCTCAGCATGTTTCCCGGTATTACTTGTTATATATAAAACTTGCTATAATTGTTGTAAATGTTATTTGAGTTGATCAATGATATAGTTTATCTAATACATTATTTGTTATATGCTGTTCTCATAACTTTTTCCTTGATATTCCTCTCAGATTTCTGTTCTCAAAATTTTGTAACTGAACGTTATATTTGCCACAAGACAATTCTGCATTAAAATTGTTTATCAGCAGATGTAATAAATATTGAAAGTTCCTCAGTATGTTTGTGTCCATTTTATCAAGAGAATGCTCATTTTAGGTCAATTCTGATTAATGTAAATAATACCAATATGGTTTACAAATTGACCAACATAGATAATGTGTGTATGGTCAAACACTACACAGCACATGTATGGTCAACAGTGCCTTGAGATTCAGTCATTTGATAGCTGTTTGCTTTGACACTATAAGATTTGGGGATGAATAGGTTTAAGAGTTTAAAGAGTTATTCTCCTGTTGTCTGTTTTTTTTTGTTGCTTATCTGAGTATTTAACTCTTTTTCTCCTTTACTTCGTTTCCTTTTTCCGCTTCATACAGAGCATGAAGCCAACAGTTCAGCTAGTTCCTTGCATGAAGCCTGTGTCAAACAAGCTGTAGTTTCTGTAGCAACCTTTTTTTCTATAATGAGGTTGCCATCCCCATGTTCAACGTCATTATTTGCTTCTTACAAGCTTGAGACAGCAATTGTCCTACTACTTCCTGTCTCCTGAGAACTTCACTAAGCTTCCCTCCATTATGGCTTTCAGTAAACGTCTTTTTGAAAAGTCAGAATAGTTTGTCTGTGATCTAGAATAGTATGGGAACGTAAGAAATAATGAAACCTCATGAATGTATTGAGATGAAGGTGATTGTTTGGACTGGTCACATACTATTTATGAAATGAGACAAGCAACAGACGTGGCTCCGTGTGTACAGAGAGGCACACGGCAGCAAATATTTCAGACGAAAAGAAAGACAAATCAGGAAATACACACACAGGGAGAGAAAGACTCCGGATTAGAGTGACAGTGTCTCTGCTGTAAGCACTCCATGTGGGACCACAACTGATGATGATGATCCACTTTTAGTATTCTTCTTTTCATCCCTGGACACCTTTATTTGTCTGCTTATGTTTCCATAACTACACCCCAAGCTTTGATACATAAAAATCTCCACGTACGAAGTGCCACAGCTTTGTCAAGTGCCGTCAAAAAAAAAAAAGAATTACAAACTGAAAGTACGATGAAAATTCATGTTTATTATCATTATCTGACTGGTCATTTAGTAAGTTGTTTTGTCAGTGTGTTTTTTGTGTGTGTCTGTGTACAAAATGTATATTTCCTATTGCTCATCACATCTAACAAATTCTCTGGTCCCAAACTAACTAGGTCATGTTATATTGTCTGTTCATCTTTACTCACTCCTAGATTGCCTGATCATTTATTTCATCGTCACAGACGTCTGCTCATCATTTTATTCAGCTTTATACTGTCCATATATTACATCCATTTATAGACTGTCCACCTATTATCACCCAATTTTAGATTTACAGCAGAACTCCAATTATCCTAATTAATTTGTGATAGGGACTGTTGGGGTAACAGAAATTTCAGATAATTGGATTTTGAAAAAAAAAATTTTTATTTAACGAGTCTTATTTAAACATGAGCTTTCTCACATAAAAAATGGGTCCTCAAATAGGCAATTCAGTTGATATCTTTTGCATATGTCATTTATATACTGCTTTTTCTACTTTGTCATTGTCAGCCTTTTTAATTGTTTTTCTTCTAGAGCAACCATTTTCACTTTCTAATAAAGAAGCAAACTAAAGAATTCTCTCACTATTTTTAATGTCAGAGATTGCAGACGCTCAGACTTTTTCAAAAAAAATTTCCCTGCTTTCCCCCTTTTTTCAATAAATTAATTATTTACAATTTATCAGACATTGTCCGAACCACATATTTTCTTTGACTGTAAATTTTTGAATGTTCAAGAAAATGAGAACTGGTCTGTGTTGTCGTCATTTTATCTACAACTGATAATGTAGTGATGGTTTGATGATTAGGTTAATTGAAAATAAGGATCGTCGGGATTTGGATAACTGGAGTTCTAATGTATGTATCTTCATCCCATATTAGATGAAGTCTAAGACTGACTAACCATCGTCTTCATCCAGTCATTTTAACCATTCATTTTCTTCTTGATTCTCATAGCGGACAATTCCACAACATCATGCCTGGAGACACCAACATTATCATGTGATAGTTATAATGAAATACACAAGAATTGCAACATGGTCTTCACAGGAAGCAGTCGCACGACAGGAAGCCTGCATCAAAAGTATTCATGTGCCCCATGCACAAAGTCATGTGACCGAACACCACTAAAAATACTTACAATAGGACCTCATGATAAAAATAACAAATGTACAGACCAGGATGATGTACATAGAAAGTGACAAAACAAGATGGTAACAACAAAAGCTCTATTTATTTTCAGGAGTGGACAAGCCGTATTTAGTCTTCATCTGATCCAGGTCTTGTTTCTTCTTCTCCGTGTCTGTTTTCTTGAAGGCCTGGATGATATCAAGAGAAAGAACTCATGAATAAATAGCTGATGATTTCAAACTGAGAAATAAAATATCAATAATTCTAAAAATGTACATCATGTGAGAGGTTATCAATCAAAATTAAAAATAACAAATCAAATACAATCTTTTTATTATTTTATTAATATACTACTGTTAAAATGATTGCGTTGTGTAGTTGTGTACTGGTGTAGTTGTTGTGTAGTGGCTGTTGTGTAGTTGTGTACTGGTGTAGTAGTTGTTGTGTAGTTGTGTACTGGTGTAGTAGTTGTTGTGTAGTTGTGTACTGGTGTAGTAGTTGTGTAGTTTACCGGGGTTCTCTGATGAGACAAAGAAAGAACAGGATAGCTGCACTGCTCACTCTGTCCCTCCAGCTCTGACTGACTGACTGACTGACTAACTAACTGACTGACTGACTGACTAAATAACTGACTGACTAACTGACTGACTAACTAACTGACTGACTAACTGACTAACTAACTGACTGACTGACTGACTAACTGACTGACTAACTGACTGACTAACTAACTGACTAACTAACTGACTGACTAACTGACTGACTGACTAACTAACTGACTGACTAACTAACTGACTGACTAACTGGCTGACTAACTGACTGACAGAAAATGATATCAAAATAAGAATACAAAAAGCAAGAGGAGCTTTCATTGCATTGGGAAACATGGAGAACAAGAGAAATCAAGTCCAACACGAAAATAAGAATCTTCAACTCAAATGTCAAGGTCAGTCCTATTGTATGTCTCTGAGACATGGAGAGCAACAAAAACAACAACCAAAAAGCTACAGACTTTCATAAACGGGTGCTTGCGTAGAATAGAAGGACTGAAATGGTATGACAAAGTCACAAATGTGGAATTGATGACAAGAACCAGACAAGTGCCAGTGGAACAAGAGTTGAAAAGAAAACGCTGGCGATGGATAGGACACACATTGAGGAAACCTGTTGATAGCATTACAAGGCAGTCCTTGTTCTGGAATCCACAAGGAAAGAGAGGCAGAGGTAGACCAAAAAACACATGGAGAAGAGAACTGGAAACAGAGGTGAAAATGATGAGGACAACATGGAAAGAACTTGAGCGGATGGCACAGGACAGGAAGACTTGGCATGTGTTTGTTGAAGGCCTATGCTCCTTGGGGAGCTGAAGGGTATTGATTGATTAACTGTTCACTCAGATATGTCATTCAAGGCCACTAATATGAGGTTGCAGATGAGGCTGACAACCTCATCATGTAAAACAAATTGTTACAGAAATCACTGCTGCAAGAGTCATGTGACTGCTTGGTGCAGACTTCCTGTAAGGGAAGACTAACTGTAGTGGTGGTTCCATGCTCCATAAGGAGCAAAAAAGGAAGATGACAATTGTCATTAATCAAGATTTACTTTTACAAATTGTCATTAATCAAGATTTACTTTTACAAATTGTCATTAATCAAGATTTACTTTTACAAATTGTCATTAATCAAGATTTACTTTTACAAATTGTCATTAATCAAGATTTACTTTTACAAATTGTCATTAATCAAGATTTACTTTTACAAATTGTCATTAATCAAGATTTACTTTTACAAATTGTCATTAATCAAGATTTACTTTTACAAATTGTCATTAATCAAGATTTACTTTTACAAATTGTCATTAATCAAGATTTACTTTTACAAATTGTCATTAATCAAGATTTACTTTTACAAATTGTCATTAATCAAGATTTACTTTTACAAATCGTCATTAATCAAGATTTACTTTTACAAATTGTCATTAATCAAGATTTACTTTTACAAATTGTCATTTCTATTCAAACAATCAGTGACAAATATGCAAGAAATGATTGAGAATGATGTTGCCACTAGTCTAATGGCAGCAGCTGTATATGTTATCTACAATTAGATTTTGTTACATAGGGAAGTTATTTTGTTAATATTCTTGTGAGACAATTGTTAAGTATTTCACAGATAGGAATATCATGTCCTCATTCATACTCCTTTTGTACTGACAAATGGAAACTTAATAGCATCTCTTTATCTGTCCAAGATGTGAGTGAGTTCATTATCAGTCAGATCAACTTGAATATTCTCCATGCTGTGGACTCAATCCTGACTGAGATATTCTAACGTCTTATCAATAAGAACAGTGCGCTATTGATCTACTGATTAAGCACACTCACATCACTTCTTCGCACACACACACATATATAATTTACAAAGCATGTCTGGATAACATCAACTCACCCTCACTGACTGGTAATACAGTACTACCAGGTAGCGGTTACACACGTTAAACCCAGACAAGTGGTCGCAGGCATTCTTGGCATCAAATATGTCCTCGTACACAACAAAAGCTGTCCCTTTAGTCTCTGGTGTGTTGCCACTAACAAAGTTCAGACAAATATTTACTGATTATAAAATTAATCCATGCCAATAAAACTAACGATTTCTGTAAAGAAATACAATAATGCTCTGCTGTTCGTTTTAGTAATGGACGATAAACTACAAGCACACAACGTTTTAGGTAACATCCTTCATCAGCCACAGTGACAAAAAGGGGACAAAGATGAGAAATATAGTCAGTCTATGAGAAAATTATTTTCTAATAGCCAAACTATGGATTTTGTAAGTCAGTGACAAAGGGTATTAGTCAAAATGTCCTGTGCTTCTAGTTTATTGTCACTTTGTTTCCATACCATTCTTTTTTGTTTATACACATTATTTCCATAAGTTTTACTGTGGCCCCCTAAATTATTCACATACATTGCTCTTTCCTTACTGCCTGTTTGAAGTGGTGCATAACACTTGTAAAACAATGAAATGAAACAAATAAGTATATGTCATACACTACACACCAAGGTAGAAGAGGAACAACTAAGTAAGATACACTGTACATCACAGAAACAGACAAATAAAAGTGAACATGAAGAAGTTACTAGCCTTACAAAACCAGACATATTATACTGGAATTCTCATACATAAAGGCCTGGTCTGTTACAAAAATGGTGCTATTGTTTGAATGTTTTGTGAAAAGTTCAGCCTCACTGAGGAAAGTTTGGTATTACAAAAAGCCTGATCTTGGTTTGCAGTGGTGACTATAAAAGCAGCGAAAAGGGAAACGATCTGGCACATGAGAAAAATACATAGAAATAATAACACTTCACAAACAGATCACCTAAAATAAACAGTGGTTGTAGGAAAGACATTCAGTGTGGGTATATAAAACATTCAGTGTGGGTATATAAGACATTCAGTGTGGGTATGTAAGACATTCAGTGTGGGTATGTAAGACAGAGGATGTCTGCTAAACAGAGGATTACTGCTAAACCTACTACTACATCTGACAGACTCAAACTTGTCTTAACTTTCCACCCTCACTGTTTGGCGGTGAAAAAAATTCTGTTCCGTCATCTGCCTATTCTCCACTCCGATCCTGATACCAGAGAGTTGTTTCGTGATACCCCTTTGTTGGCATATCATAAGGATAAAAATTTTAGGGATATTCTTGTGCATAGTCGCTTGAGACAAACTAGTCCTTCTCACTTTGGTACTAAACCGTGCCAACGCCGCATATGTAAGACCTGTCCTTTTGTACTCCAAACGCAGTCAGTCTCCTTTCCGAACGGTAAATTTACCATTGGGGAGTCTTTCACGTGCGAATCCAGAAACCTGATTTATGCTATCATCTGCAAGAGGTGTGACATGACCTATATTGGTGAAACTGGCAGACGTTTGGCAGACAGGTTTCGTGAGCACTTGAATGACATCCATCATGGCAAACATTTACCAGTGGCCCTTCACTTCAACAGCCCTGACCATTCAGGTAACTTGACATTCATGTCACTGCCCTCCGTTTATGTATCGGCGATGACCGAACTCGATTTTCGTTGGAGAAGTGCCTCATTTTTCAAATGGGCGTTTTAGCTCCTGCTGGGATGAATGTCCAGCATCATTTTGCATAATTCTGGTGGTTTCTGTCGTTATTTTCCTATCTATCCTTGTTTTTGCTTTGGTTCGTTTCATTTCCTCAATTTTCTGTTCTTAGCCGTCACTAGCTCCTACGTCACTTCCGCATGACGCCTTAGTTTTTCAGCCATTTTGAATGTTTCCTTCCTCGACACAGCTAAGTGATGTTTTACGCATTTTATTAGTGTTGTTCACTCCTGTCTTCGTTTCGTTGATTATTTACTTTCTTGTTTCGACATGTCTTTCTGGTTTCACGATTTTCTTGCATTATTACTGTTATCGTTTCGCTCATCACCGTGGTTTCATCTGCTTGTATCGCTCATTTGACGTTTTCCTCATCATCACAGACCTTTGTAGTACCTATATGTAGTTCTTGTCCTTCTCACCTGTTCGTAACTGTAGCTGACAAAGGGTAAAACCCGAAACGTCCCTTGTCTCATGTGTACCGTTTACTTGTAAAACTGATTTCATACCATATTATTTTTTAATTTATATATGGGTATGTAAGACATTCAGTGTGGGTATGTAAGACATTCAGTGTGGGTATGTAAGACTTTCAGTGTGGGTATGTAAGATATTCAGTGTGGGTATGTAAGACATTCAGTGTGGGTATGTAAGATATTCAGTGTGGGTATGTAAGACATTCAGTGTGGGTATGTAAGACATTCAGTGTGGGTATGTAAGACTTTCAGTGTGGGTATGTAAGACTTTCAGTGTGGGTATGTAAGACATTCAGTGTGGGTATATAAGACTTTCAGTGTGGGTATGTAAGACATTCAGTGTGGGTATATAAGACATTCAGTGTGGGTATATAAGACTTTCAGTGTGGGTATGTAAGAATTTCAGTGTGGGTATGTAAGACATTCAGTGTGGGTATATAAGACTTTCAGTGTGGGTATGTAAGACATTCAGTGAGGGTATATAATATGAATGGCCTGTGTGGTTCCCAGGGGTCTCTTATGAGATCAATAAAGAGTAGGAGTAGTGTCCCCTCAAGCATGGCCACTAATACGAGGTTGTGTATGAGGCTGACAACCTCATCATGTCATACATGGCCACTAATACGAGGTTGTGTATGGGGCTGACAACCTCATCATGTCATACATGGCCACTAATACGAGGTTGTGTATGAGGCTGGCAACCTCATCATGTCATACATGGCCACTAATACGAGGTTGTGTATGGGGCTGACAACCTCATCATGTCATACATGGCCACTAATATGAGGTTGTGTATGGGGCTGACAACCTCATCATGTCATACATGGCCACTAATACGAGGTTGTGTATGGGGCTGGCAACCTCATCATGTCATACATGGCCACTAATACGAGGTTGTGTATGAGGCTGGCAACCTCATCATGTCATAATGGCCAATACGAGGTTGTGTATGGGGCTGACAACCTCATCATGTCATACATGGCCACTAATACAAGGTTGTGTATGAGGCTGGCAACCTCATCATGTCATACATGGCCACTAATACAAGGTTGTGTATGGGGCTGACAACCGCATCATGTCATACATGGCCACTAATACAAGGTTGTGTATGGGGCTGACAACCTCATCATGTCAATCATGGCCACTAATACGAGGTTGTGTATGAGGCTGGCAACCTCATCATGTCATACATGGCCACTAATATGAGGTTGTGTATGGGGCTGACAACCTCATCATGTCATACATGGCCACTAATATGAGGTTGTGTATGAAGCTGGCAACCTCATCATGTCATACATGGCCACTAATACAAGGTTGTGTATGAGGCTGGCAACCTCATCATGTCATACATGGCCACTAATATGAGGTTGTGTATGAGGCTGGCAACCTCATCATGTCATACATGGCCACTAATACAAGGTTGTGTATGAGGCTGACCTCATCATGTCAAACATGGCCACTAATATGAGGTTGTGTATGAGGCTGGCAACCTCATCATGTCATACATGGCCACTAATATGAGGTTGTGTATGAGGCTGACAACCTCATGTCAAACATGGCCACTAATACAAGGTTGTGTATGAGGCTGACAACCTCATCATGTCATACATGGCCACTAATATGAGGTTGTGTATGAGGCTGGCAACCTCATCATGTCATACATGGCCACTAATATGAGGTTGTGTATGAGGCTGACAACCTCATCATGTCATACATGGCCACTAATACGAGGTTGTGTATGAGGCTGACAACCTCATCATGTCATACATGGCCACTAATATGAGGTTGTGTATGAGGCTGGCAACCTCATCATGTCATACATGGCCACTAATACGAGGTTGTGTATGAGGCTGACAACCTCATCATGTCATACATGGCCACTAATAAGAGGTTGTGTATGAGACTGACAACCTCATCATGTCATACATGGCCACTAATAAGAGGTTGTGTATGAGGCTGACAACCTCATCATGTCATACATGGCCACTAATAAGAGGTTGTGTATGAGGCTGACAACCTCATCATGTCATACATGGCCACTAATATGAGGTTGTGTATGAGGCTGACAACCTCATCATGTCATACATGGCCACTAATACAAGGTTGTGTATGAGGCTGACAACCTCATCATGTCATACATGGCCATTAATACGAGGCTGTGTATGGGGCTGGCCACCTCATCATGTCAAATGGATACAGAAACCACTGCTACAAGAGCTTGTGAATGTTTTGTGTAGGCTTCCTGTGAGGAAAGGGGGGGGGGAGGGCAGCTGTAGTGGTAGCTTCATGCTCCACAGGGAGAACAAAATAAAGATGATGATGAGGATACCATGTGAATAGCTCTGTGCTGTTCTCAGACATAGAAAGATTAGTACTACTCCTCCCTCAGGGCACGTTACTTGTACCCTGTTGACAGGGACAAGGTTATTTTCAAAAACCTCAGTTGTATGGTCAAAAGTTTACCTGTGGACACTGTCATGTTTGTTAATGACTTTTGTTTAAGCTATAGGGAAAAAGGGGTTCTTCTCTGATGACTTAAGTTCTTTTCACAGTCATAGGATCAACAGCATCCCTGGCTATTTTAAGTTATTTTAAGTTCTAGGATAAATTGCACTTTTCTGGATCTTTTCAAGTTTTTAATTAGTCCTTTTTGATAGGGCTAAGATACAGGGTTCTTCTGTCTTTTTTTTTTTTTGACACTACAAAAACTAGGATAATACACTCTTCTCTAGATACTTTCTTGATTAAAGAATTCTCTTGACACCGTAAAGTTCTATGATAGCGTGTTCTTCCCACACTGTCCTACAGATACTATAAAGTTCTAGGATAAAACGTTCTTCTCTGGATAGTTAAGTTCTAAGATAAAAAGTTCATCTGTGGACACTGTTAAGTTCTAGATACAAAGAAGTTCTCTGGACACTATAAAGTTTAGGGTAGTTGAGTTTTTCATTCTACAATGTTCTTCTTGAAACACTGTTAAGTTGTGGAATAAAGATTCCTTCTATGAACACTTTTACAAAAATGCAAACAAATGTATATCCCTGACAATGATGAAAAAACATGGTCTGAAATGTCGTTAAAAACTTACACACGTATTTGTCGAATAGCCCCGTATTTGCCAAAGATGTCATACATTTCCTCGGCTGTGATTTTGTATGGGAGATTTTTCACATATAAGACCCTGTTGACTTCTGGAGGAAGCCGAACCTTTAAAAAAAAACATTTACATGCCAGTAACATGTTCCAGATGTGTCCTTTGGAAGAATATTTATTTTATGATGATGTTGAAGAGTATAATAAAAGTTAAAGGCATGCAAACTTCAAGGGTATTGTCATCTTCAAGAAATTATGGGTTAATCCCCAGAACTGAACTTTGGACATGCAAAAGAAACAATCTGTAGCTAAAATTAAGAAATGGATAGGAAAGGATTCTCTAGAAATACATACCTGCAGAATAAGATGCGCAAAAACAAAAATTAAACAAGTCAACAAAAGGTGATGCTCCAGTGACCAAAGAGATTATAAAATAGAAAGGCACAAATGTTTAGAAGTATGCCCTACAACACTGGTTCCAAACCTGAATTGAATACTGACAAATGTTACCATATCTGCATGATTTTGTTACACAGCCCTTCAGGTTATGTTATAAATTCTATTTTTATTTAACAATAGGGTCCATTCTTCAGTTCCATAAGGAGTAATGACCTTAAACCATTTCATGTCAGGTCTTCATGTCCTGTGTCATCCATGTCAGGTCTTCATGTCCTGTGTCATCCATGTCAGGTGTTCCTGTCCTGTGTCATCCATGTCAGGTGTTCCTGTCCTGTGTCATCCATGTCAGGTCTTCCTGTCCTGTGTCATCCATGTCAGGTCTTCATGTCCTGTGTCATCCATGTCAGGTCTTCATGTCCTGTGTCATCCATGTCAGGTCTTCATGTCCTGTGTCATCCATGTCAGGTGTTCCTGTCCTGTGTCATCCATGTCAGGTCTTCATGTCCTGTGTCATCCATGTCAGGTCTTCATGTCCTGTGTCATCCATGTCAGGTCTTCATGTCCTGTGTCATCCATGTCAGGTCTTCATGTCCTGTGTCATCCATGTCAGGTGTTCCTGTCCTGTGTCATCCATGTCAGGTCTTCCTGTCCTGTGTCATCCATGTCAGGTCTTCATGTCCTGTGTCATCCATGTCAGGTCTTCATGTCCTGTGTCATCCATGTCAGGTCTTCATGTCCTGTGTCATCCATGTCAGGTCTTCATGTTCTGTGTCATCCATGTCAGGTCTTCATGTCCTGTGTCATCCATGTCAGGTCTTCCTGTCATGTGTCATCCAAGTCAGGTCTTCATGTCCTGTGTCATCCATGTCAGGTCTTCCTGTCCTGTGCCATCCATGTCAGGTCTTCATGTCCTGTGTCATCCATGTCAGGTCTTCCTGTCCTGTGCCATCCATGCAAGTTCTTTCCACATCTTTTTTTATTCCTTAGGGGACAAAAACCAGTGATTCAGTAGCATACTCTTGCAAACTTTCTCTAAGCTTCATCATGAACCTATTTAAAACAAGAGCTTCCATCATCAATGGCTGAGTTGAATGACTTAAATTATTGATGTTGGTTGACTTGGTTCATGTTGGCACTGAAGTTTATTTTGAGTTGTAACTAGCTCATTTTCAGAAAGTCAAGCCTTAAGGAATTTTTGAGGATGTAGTAGGATAGATATAGCAGAGGAGATAATTTTGGTTAATGCATTCTTCTTATATGCCAGAGGATACTACATTAAAAAAAATATGGATACCTTCACATTGAAGTATGGAAATAAAAAGGCAGATAAAGAAACAAAGAAAGTTAAATCTATTATAAAAATAAATAAATGTAAGAACGACCTGACCAGAAATTAAAAGCTTCATTAAATAAAAAATAACTAAAGAATGGACAGTAGTCTGGGATGAAAAATCTAAAAGGAAAACACATATACAAGGCGGCACTTAAAATATTTAGCACCAGGGGTGAATCCACCTCTGGCACAACCGTATTAACGCCACTGCACGCATATAAGTTGTTCAAAGCTCCAATAAGAACATGCCAAGGCTCTAAGGAATTAAAACTCCAAGCTTAAGAAACACCTAGGAACACGCTATTTTAGAACAGAAGAGCCTTACTGCCCCACATGTCAGGTGAAATGAAGAACAGCAGGTTGTGTGCTTTGACATACATGCCACACCTCGAAGATAAAAAAACCTGTACAAAAAAATCCAAAACCCTGTACAAAGACCCGCAAAACCTGTACAAGGACTGAAAAAAAAAACACATCAAAAGAGTTAATTCATGTAAAAATACTGTCAATTATAGTGGGCTGCATTATAAATGAGGCACGGGGACTTTGCCTTTAAAAGCAGGTCTTCACTTATTTTAAAACCCAAACAATAAATGTCTGATTTTATTTTACACTGTAAAAATAATGTGATGGTGTCATCATTTAGTCTATTTCTGTGTTTAATTATCACTAACAGACTGGGAAATCCTGTGTTCAAAAGGACCTTATGAGACACAGTAATAAGGGGAATGGGTTAGAAAACCTGTACAGAAATTATGTAGGCCTACAGGGTGTACACATCTGAAAACGCAAACACCTTGTACAGATTATGGGTAAACCATAGCATGTGGCATGTATGGCTTTGATGTCATACAAATAAGCTGCCGACGTTGTTAGGGATAGCATTAACGTTAAGGATTCGTAAACCTAGCCCTAACCCTAACTACTGTCTTTTTTTTTTTCTCCAGGCCGTAGCGAACAAAGTTCTTCATTTCAACCCTACATGTCTAACAGAACAGAAGCACCTTACTGTACTGAATGTCTACAAGACAATAGCTGGAAGCTCATTCTACTAAAATGTAGGCCTAGGCTACTAATATTTTTTTTTCAGGATGAAATGAAGAAGTGGGCTGTGTTCTTCGACATCATAGAAATAAGTCTCCCAATTCGTTAGGGTTCAGGTTAGGCTTTAGGATTCCTAAACCTAACCCCAACCTTTAGGCCTACCCCTCATAACTGGGTAATGTTCACCCTTAGCCCCACCGATGTCCTATTGTAACTTTTCGTTTACTTTGTACATCGACTTTAAGCAAACATTCGTACGACTTTAAGCAAACATTCGTACGATATCCATATCGACTTTTTAATCAAGATTTAATGCGTTTCTGTCGCTGCAGCATAGGCTACTTGTTTGTGCCGCGTACTTGTTGTTTAGTTATATACAACTAATATTTCGCACAGCGCTAAAGCTAAATATTTCGCAACACCATAAATTAGTAAGTACAGTATCATAAGATTATGATCGTTATTGTACTTTCAATAATTATTTATTGCGACTTGTTAACACAGTGACGTGATAATTAGGATATATAAGCGTCCGATCGACAGAGTTGTTACAGCGCTGGTCTCTCGTGGCTAAGGTTCGATTCATGGTATCATCGCGCTCCAGTCTACCCAGCTGTAAATGGATACCTGACTTTGCTCTTGAGTTAGGGAAGGAAAAGTATCGAGGAAGGGAACTAGTCACACCCCACCTCTTGATGCTGGACCTAGTATAGTGAAGTCTCTAACACTTCATTCTCCTACGGCAGTATCTGCTATGGGAATACCTTTACCTTTTTATATATATGCTCTTTAATAATTATAATCACAGTGTTTTATACATATATTTATATATATATAATCACACTTTGATTATAATTATTAAAGAGAGTCAGAGGTAAACCAAAAAAAAAAAACACACACACACACACACAGATAAGATAACTAGATACAGAACTGAAAAAGAAGAGGAATTCGTGGAAAGACCTCGCGCGAAAGGCATCTGACAGGAGGATTTGGCATGCGTTTGTTGAAGGCCTATGCTCCTTAGGGAGCTAACAGGTATTTTCAAATATTTCTGTATGTTTTAAAGTCAATACATGTCATTATCTTACAAACAAATTAATTATATTTATTTATTAATTTTGTAACGTTGTGATTATAATTATTTACTGTCGTGACCACCGGAGGAACATCATTTATGCTATTCGTATTTCGTACGAATGTTTCCTTACTTGTAAACTCCAATTCCAAGTACAAAGTAAACGAAAAGTTACAATAGGACATCGGTGGGGCTAAGGGTGAACATTACCCATAACTGCGTGTCTGGATTCTTTTTTTGCGGTTATATCGAACACACGGCCCACTATTGTTTTTTTCAATTTTTGTCTCCCATCAATATGAAAAGGGGTTGAAATTAAGACTTATGGGACGTGTTTTCCAAATAGGTCGCCCACTCCGTTAGCAGGAAGGTAAGGTTTAGGATTCCTAAACAAACTGCCCACCGTTATTCGTTTCGAATAAAAAAAGATTGTCATGTTCTCATCCACACGTCTATTTTTCACAACTGACCTTTTGAGAAAGTAGGCTAGGCCTAGCCTATATTTTAAAATCATCAATTATTAAAGATAGTTTGGAATTTCCAATAGTCAAAGCCTCTTGAAATAATAAGTTTGACTATTGAAAATGTCCTACTGACCGATGCACACAGCTCTATCGATAATCAAAATTCACAGTAGGCTACAGTACTTACATTTCCTCTCTTGTTCATCGCCATCTTGATAGTTGTGAGTTGTGACAACAAATGACCAGGATTTTGATCCGTTTCAGATCAAATCGTGTCCAAAAGTATATGAACATTCGAAGAGAGTAAACGTGGTGGTACTAATCTAATGTTTCTTGTTCAGAGTTTCTTCTTGATTTTGTTTGTTTGTTTTTGTTTTTATTTATTTATTTATTTATTTAACGTATAAACACAATTGTGAGTGTCCCTATTTACAATGATTTGACAAATGTGATGCCACTTTCTCATATCGGCAGTTGTTCATATTATTTGGAATTGAAAACAATATATATCCTAATTATAACCCATCAGCGGTTGAACGGGATATTTTTCTTCATTAATTAAAAAAAAAATACTGAACATTTCCTTCAAAGATGCCTAACATATAAGGAACAAAGATAGCGCATATGGTCATCACCAATACCATCCTAGGAAAACTCTATGGAGATAAAAATAGCCTCAAGCTTACCACTGCGTTCTTCGAAAATATTCAATTAGACGTCTGAGAATGGACGAAGATTTTTTTTTTTTTTTTTTATGTGTATAACTTGATGAAAAACATTCCGTTCAACCCCTGAGGGGTTATAATTAGGATATGTAGTGTTTTCATGTCCAAATAATATGTACAATTGCCAATATGCGAAACTGGCATAATATCCTCTGCTCAATCATTGGTTATTGTTAAACAGAATCGACATCATTGCACTCATGGGTGCTCAGTCGCCATCAGTATATGTCGAAGAGTGTGAATACAAACATGTTCCTGTAGTTCGCTGGTTATATACACGACGGATGCATCCTCTCATACGTCCATCTCTACTAGCCTTACGTTCGATTCCAAAAGTCTTAACCTTGATGATTCATGTATTGCAGAGTCATTCTCTAACAGGCGATCATTAATTGTTCTCAGTGTCTCTCCCTTATCCATATCCAGTGTCCTCACTGTGGGTGCTCTTTATGTTAGTGTGTCAGCAATCTCATTACCGCATCCCCTGCATGACCAGGACAGTCGATCCATACCAGCTCTTGCAGACTCGAAGCTTCTATGAATGTTTTCCATTCATGCCGTAGCCAACCAATTTTAACCTTTCGAAGCATGAACTGAGAGGCTGACACAATGACTGCCTGTTTTAATGAAGTTTCAGTTAGCCACCTTAAGGCGGCAGCAACTGACTTTCTCTCCATTCTCATGGTGGAAGTTGTTGTCTTGTAAGCCCCGCTTTGTCCGGCGACTATTCTGCTCTTTACCGTAGCAGAGAAGCCCCAACCTGATTTCTCACCACGGATCACAGACCCAGCTGTATACACAGTGGCATCATTATCCCCGGCATGATCATGTATCAGCTGATTAATTTCCAATTCTGCTATCCCATTGCCCCAAGTTCAACACTCTCTGCCAAGGCTGATGATGACTTGCTGGCAGTTAATACAGTTTTCTTCTGACTTACTCCACTCTTTCCCTTTGAATATGTTTTAAACTGTGATCACCTGCTTGATCGTTGTCTCTGTTTGTGCCATCCATGACATCCCTCTCTTTATTCTTGCCCTCTTAATGTCAGCTATGTTACCATGCAGGGGGTACCGTTTGTCTGTGGTTACTCGCATAATAGGCTTTTGCCTAGGCCATCGCATATCTGGATCTAATCGACAACACTCCAAGCACGTAACCTCATTGTCACAATGGGGGAATCCCGGGTACAGCACAAGACTGTACGCATCCCTTCATTTTGAATGCGTTCTAGTCGTTCACATTGTGTTACTGAAAGCGTGAGTATTCCCAGCCCATACTCAATGACCGATATGACTAGCTGATAATACAAAAAAGAAATAGTAATCTCTGCTCCAAACGCCCCGCGGCCATAATTGTCAGGGCTGTTAGACCTCTCTTGCATTTCTGTATGATGTTCTCTACATGGTACTTGTACGACAGCTCGCGATCGAATATAAGTACAATCATTGTAAATAGGGATAATCAAAATTATCGAATTGAGTATGTGTGTATTCAACAACAAAAAACAATTTAAAAACAGCAACAAAACCCCCAAAAAACAACAACAAAAAGCGAAAGAGACCAAACTATCAAATAAAAAAAATAAAAAAAAACCACAAAAAACAAAACCAAGTTATAGGGTAGGTGGCGTAAATACATGGGATCCCTATTTTGATATTTAATCAACCGTCATTTATCATAAGTTATGTTTTATAACAAAACCCCTAGACCTTCATTTATCATAAGTTATGTTTTATAACAACACCCTAGACCAGTGTTTCTCAACCATGATAGTAGCAACGCCCCCTTTTGACAACTAATATTTTAAAAAGCCCCCCCCCCCCCCCCACACACCCTTTTAACACCCCCTTGCTCTTTGTCGTGTATACACAAACACACACATATATACGAGGTCTGGTCAAAAAGTATCCGACCTTTTTTTTTTCGGGGAAAAAAAAATGATATACAGGAGGTTTCTCTGGTGGATACAGTGGAGAAGACCTTCCTGCGCATGCATGAATTTTTTCCCTCCCAAAGACAGTGTCAGTCGTCTGCAATTAGTGTACGCGCGAGCTGTGGTAGTAACAAGCCGTCGGATTTTTATTTGTCACGAAATGACGGAACGTTTTGAACAGCGGTATTGCACTAAATTTTGCCAAAAGCTCGGTGATACCCAAGTAGAAACAATTCGAAAGATTCAACAAGCTTTTGGCGATGAAGCCATGAGCATTACACAAATTAAGGAGTGGTACAACCGTTTCAAAGATGGCCTCACATCGGTGCATAGCGAGCCACGTTCCGGTAGACCATCAACAAGCCGAAACGACGTGGTCATTCACGAAGTGCGGACTTTGGTCATGCAGAACCGTCGTATCACCATCCGAGAACTTACGCACGAGGAGGGGATAAGCCACAGTTCAGTACAATCCATATTGACGGAGGATTTGAACTTGCGGAGAGTGTGCGCTAAATTCGGACCTGTGGACAACGGGAACTTAACAGCTGCATCACGACAATGCACTCGCACATTCTTCGCATCTGATTCAGACTTTCTTGGCCAAATACAAGACTCCTCTAATTCTTCAGGCTCCATACTCTCCTGACATGGCTCCTTGCGATTTCTGGCTGTTCCCCAAGCTGAAAATACCGCTGAAAGGGACCCGATTTGAGTCACGAGAAGACATTATGATAAATTCGACGGCCGAGCTATACTCCATTCCCAAAGAGGCCTACCTGAAAGTCTTCCAAGCATGGCGGGACCGCTGGGAGAAGTGTGTGCAGTCCCAAGGAGATTACTTTGAAGGGGATTAGGGTTTCAGACTTCCAAGTAAGTGATTGTATTTTTCCTGGCCAAAGGTCGGATACTTTTTGACCAGACCTCGTACATATATTCCACCATACTTTTAAAAAAAACAATGCAGTTAATGAGTTATCTTTTCTTATAATATAAAGAAAAAGAGAAAGCACATTTATAAAAGCATAGTTATATAAATATGTGTTTAAGTATTTAAATCTCCGCCTACTGTCTCCTGACAATGGTAACATCTCAGGTACTAAAATTTTGCGTTTGGAATCCTTGAAACACTCCAGTGTTACAGGCAATTGGAAGAGGAATATCTTTTGTAATTGTTTCATATTGATTCTTGTAAAAATGTACACAACGCCCCCCTGAATGGAAGTAGCGGCCCCCAATCTTTGTGACCCACCAGAACGCCCCCAGACAGCTTGAAAACGCCCCACAGGGGGCGGTACCGCCCCGTTGAGAAACACTGCCCTAGACCTTCACCCTACTTGCCATATACCCACCATTCACTATATATTAACTTTTGTTAGTGTTAAATACTGTTTAAGTATATTATGCGGTTCACTAGGTCTATCTATTCTTAACGCATATTTTGTATTTATGGGTGAATTAGTACCCTGCAAATAATATAATATTGAGATTCTCTGTTGTTCATACCGCTTACATTTTAACAAGAAATGTTTACATATTACTGTCTGGAATCATGTACCATCAATCTTGTGCAAACACTCAGCCTTTAGTTCTACTTCGTGACGCACACGAAACAGTGAGTACAGATCCGATGAGTAGTGAGAACAGGGTATTAAATAGAAGTATACAGCTGACTAATAGGTGGTCCTGACGCTGGGCAAAGTGAAGCAAATGGTGGTCTATTCATCTTGGATCCTTAGCAGTCAGTGGACATCACACCTAGTGGCGTCTTGAGGGGGCAACAACAAACTGTCTCCACTGTGCTCGGTCGGTGGCCATTCTTCGTGCAGTGCCCCGACTCATTCCGTTCATGTTTTGCCCCTCTGCCTCTATAGTTCTCCGCCAAGCTGTTTTCGGTAGGATTCTCGCTTTCTTTCTGGGGTCCATGGCGTAAAAGTTCCTGTTGAGATGTCGTGGTTTCTTCTGTTAACATAGCCAACCCAGTTCCAGCGTCCACCCGCTGTGAAGGCAGTCCTGATTCTGAAATCATCAGTATAAGACATGTAAAGGGAGATAACAACAAAAAAATTAATGGAGAAGAGAACTGCAGACGGACATGAAGGAAATGACAAACAAAGGGAAAGAACTTGAGCTGATGTCACGTGACAGGAAGACTTGGCATAAGTTTGTTGAAGGCCTGTGCTCATTGGGCAGCTAAAGGATGATGATTATAACGATACCATTAACTCTGTAATTATTGTGTTATAACCTTAACTGTGATGATTATAACGATACTATTAACTCTGTAATTATTGTGTTATAACCTTAACTGTGGTGATTATAACGATACTATTAACTCTGTAATTATTGTGTTATAACCTTAACTGTAATGATTATAACAATACCATTAATTTTGTAATTAATGTGTTATAACCTTAACTGTGATGATTATAACGATACTATTAACTCTGTAATTATTGTGTTATAACCTTAACTGTGATGATTATAATAATACCATTAATTTTGTAATTATTGTGTTATAACCTTAACTGTGATGATTATAACGATACTATTAACTCTGTAATTATTGTGTTATAACCTTAACTGTGATGATTATAACGAAACTATTAACTCTGTAATTAGTGTGTTATAACCTTAACTGTGATGATTATAACGATACTATTAACTCTGTAATTATTGTGTTATAACCTTAACTGTGATGATTATAACGAAACTATTAACTCTGTAATTATTGTGTTATAACCTTAACTGTGATGATTATAACGATACCATTAATTTTGTAATTATTGTGTTATAACCTTAACTGTGATGATTATAACAATACCATTAATTTTGTAATTATTGTGTTATAACCTTAACTGTGATGATTATAACAATACCATTAATTTTGTAATTATTGTGTTATAACCTTAACTGTGAAGATTATAACGATACTATTAACTTTGTAATTATTGTGTTATAACCTTAACTGTGATGATTACAACGATACTATTAACTCTGTAATTATTGTGTTATAACCTTAACTGTGATGATTATAACGATACTATTAACTCTGTAATTATTGTGTTATAACCTTAACTGTGATGATTATAACGATACTATTAACTCTGTAATTATTGTGTTATAACCTTAACTGTGATGATTATAACGATACTATTAACTCTGTAATTATTGTGTTATAACCTTAACTGTAATGATTATAACGATACCATTAATTTTGTAATTAATGTGTTATAACCTTAACTGTGATGATTATAACGATACTATTAACTCTGTAATTATTGTGTTATAACCTTAACTGTGATGATTATAATAATACCATTAATTTTGTAATTATTGTGTTATAACCTTAACTGTGATGATTATAACGATACTATTAACTCTGTAATTATTGTGTTATAACCTTAACTGTGATGATTATAACGAAACTATTAACTCTGTAATTATTGTGTTATAACCTTAACTGTGATGATTATAACGATACTATTAACTCTGTAATTATTGCGTTATAACCTTAACTGTGATGATTATAACGAAACTATTAACTCTGTAATTATTGTGTTATAACCTTAACTGTGATGATTATAACGATACCATTAATTTTGTAATTATTGTGTTATAACCTTAACTGTGATGATTATAACAATACCATTAATTTTGTAATTATTGTGTTATAACCTTAACTGTGATGATTATAACGATACTATTAACTTTGTAATTATTGTGTTATAACCTTAACTGTGATGATTACAACGATACTATTAACTCTGTAATTATTGTGTTATAACCTTAACTGTGATGATTATAACGATACTATTAACTCTGTAATTATTGTGTTATAACCTTAACTGTGATGATTATAACGATACTATTAACTCTGTAATTATTGTGTTATAACCTTAACTGTGATGATTATAACGATACTATTAACTCTGTAATTATTGTGTTATAACCTTAACTGTAATGATTATAACGATACTATTAACTCTGTAATTATTGTGTTATAACCTTAACTGTGATGATTATAACGATACTATTAACTCTGTAATTATTGTGTTATAACCTTAACTGTGATGATTATAACGATACCATTAATTTTGTAATTATTGTGTTATAACCTTAACTGTGATGATTATAACAATACCATTAATTTTGTAATTAATGTGTTATAACCTTAACTGTGATGATTATAACGATAATATTAACTCTGTAATTATTGTGTTATAACCTTAACTGTCATGATTATAACGATACCATTAATTTTGTAATTATTGTGTTATAACCTTAACTGTGATGATAATAACAATACCATTAATTTTGTAATTATTGTGTTATACCTTAACTGTGATGATTATAACGATACTATTAACTCTGTAATTATTGTGTTATAACCTTAACTGTGATGATTACAACGATACTATTAACTCTGTAATTATTGTGTTATAACCTTAACTGTGATGATTATAACGATACTATTAACTCTGTAATTATTGTGTTATAATCTTAACTGTGATGATTATAACGATACTATTAACTCTGTAATTATTGTGTTATAACCTTAACTGTGATGATTACAACGATACTGTAACTGTCTTTTTCTCTTGTTGAGGTGATCACTGGCCCAAGACAGTATACTTGTTGTTAGATGTGTAGTGCGAGCGTATGATGAACTGAGTGTGGGTGCGAATGAAGGCGCGAATGTGTTTAGGCTCGTATATATGAAGACCCTGCAACCCATACTCTCACATGCAGTAGTCAAGGATGCTTGGACACTGCAGGCATGTTTCAAGACATTTATTGACGAGAACACACATAGTATCAACAGGAACAGTCAGTGTAACAAGGTCATGCTGACCTGAAATCGATAGGTATACAGTTGGCATTCAAAAGGTAAACATCAGAATAGACGTGCATGGTCAATAGCAAAGTTCTTCAATAATGACAGTTCGTAGCGTCGCCCTTGGCATCTCTGACTAAACGCGTCAGATGCCTTAGTCACTTTGACACATAGGTGCAACTTGGCATTCCCCGCCAATTGCACATTATCAGGCTGTAGTATAATAGCCGAAAGCACAGGCCTCGTTCTGACGTCGGCTGTGTACTTCTGTTAAATAGGTTATCATCAACCCTGCAGTAATGCTTATTGTAGACATAAATCCCGCCAATCTGCGGTTCCCACAATATATCTTCGTCACTGGATTTCTGGACAATATAAAGACTAACAGTCTTGGATGGCTACCTCGAGCACAAAATATAAGTTCTGAAAATGGAGGATCGGTGAGCTGCAGTTCACACTAAGTAATCCTTTTACATGTTCTGCCACCGAAAAGCGTAATAATGCATAAAGGTCGGTATTACCTGGAAAATGAATCCTCAGAACATAACAAGGAATTCTGTCGTCATCCCGACGCACAGAGATTCACTGGGGAAAACTGCCATAGCAGTTACTTCGAAGATTCTCCCCGAAAAAACAATGGACTCTTGGTCCCTTCAGAAAAACAGGACCTTCCCGGCTTGCCGGAAGTATAACTCTCTCCCGCTTAAAAAAACTTCCCATAGGCCTACGCCCGAACTGTCAACCTTTGACCCCAAAGGTCAAAACACAATGAATGAATAAACAAGGGAAGACAACCCCTACTCAACCTGACATCGCAGGTAAAGACACAATTATACTTATGATAAAACATAGGCAAATAACTTGACAGATGACTCCGTCGAAAATGACAGCAACATTACTACCACCCCCCTGTAAAAAAAAAAATGAAATTTTTTTTTTTTTAATATGTCCATGAGCAAGATAGCACCAGTATCACTTCTGTGCTCATGCAAAAACTGAACCTAATATCAGGTACAATAGACGCATAAATAAGGCGTCTGAAGAGAATACAAATCATCTCTCAACATAGGAGAAAATATTTCCTTTAAGCCAAACAAACTAAGGGATACCATTCAAGAAACCTAAGTTGCTGGCAATACCAATCATATATCAAACATTACTAAATAATATAATCATAGCAATATACAAATGTCAATGCTATTTTAGCAACATATCACTGATGGATGGACAAAATGAAATTTGTTAAATTATCTAAACATCATCCAAATACATTTGCATTACAACATATTATGATATTAAGGACAGACCTAAGTCTGAAAGTGTATCAGGAAAAACTAGGACACAAGATTTAACTGGAATCATGTGGGCATCTAGACAATATGTCCGCCATCACATTATCCGAACCACGGATAGCTCGCACCGTGAAATGGAAAGGCTGAAGAGCAATAGCATAACGAGTAGATCTCGAGCTCTTCAAATCCTTACTTTGCATAGCCGTAAGAGCTTTTTGGTCAGTTTCCATAAAGAAATGCGCGCCCAGAAGGAACCTTTGTAGCTTAAGAATGGACCAAACCATAGCCAACAATTCACGGTCCAAAACCGAGTAATTCCTTTCTGCCGCATTTAGCTTCCTAGAAATATACATTACAGGATGCAGAGTTCCTGAATATTCCTGCATTAGTGCCGCTCCAATCCCAGTGGAAGAGGCATCACTACGGAGGTCAAAAGTCTTATCAATCGTTGGTAGTCTTAAGATAGGATGAGATGAGAACAAATTCTTAACCTGATCCAATGAAGATTGGCATTCTTGGGACCACCGCACCATATTAGGAGAACCTTTTTTCAATAACGTTGAAAGTGGTGCCATAATGGAGGACAGATTCTCAATGAATCTTCCATAGAATTGTATCAATCCCAAGAGACTACGCACTTGCTTTTTCATCTTCGGAACCGAGATATTTAATATCTTTGAAATGTTTTGGTCCTCTGTCTTCAACAGACCATGACCAACTCGATGACCTAGGAAGGAAATTTCACTAAACCCAACAAAAGCTTTAGAGGGTTTAGCAGTCAAACTATGCTCACGTAGAGTAGATAGCAATTCCTTTAGACCCAAATAGTGTTCTTCCCAAGTATCGCTGAAAAGACAGATGTCGTCTAAATATGCAATGACATCTGCACGATCTGATAGAATTCGTCGCATCATGCGCACGAAAGTCGCTGGGGCGTTCATAAGCCCGAAAGGCATAAAATTCCATTGAAACAGACCCCTAGGTGTCGAAAAAGCAGTGAGAGGTTTGGCGTGTTCCGTCAGTGGGACTTGCCAATAACCTTTCGACAAGTCTAGTTTAGTAAAGAATTTAGCTTTAGAAAGTCTAATAAGTAGATCATCTAATAACGGCATAGGTTCAGCATCGAACTTCGTAACTTGATTTAATTTGCGATAGTCAACGCAAAGACGTATGTTATTGTCTTTCTTTCGAACAATAACTATCGACGAAGAATAAGCTGAAGTGGATGGTTCAATTATTTGTAGTTGAATCATTTCATCCAATTCTTTCTCGACTTGTGCTTGAAAATGAATAGGTATTGGGTATGGTCTTACTCTGATCGGATTACGATCAGTAAGTATGATGTCATGTTCTATGACATCTGTGTGTCCAGGAATGTCGGTAAGGACATCCTGATATGATTGTAACGTAGAGGATACTTGACGCTGTTCCTCAAAAGACAAGTTGGAAGAGACTGTAACGTCTCTCCACGATTCCGTTGAAGTAAGTGGAATCGCAGGAAGAGGTAAGTTCACGTCAGAAAAAATAGTTTCCTCATCCTGTATAACGGACAGGGATGAGATGTGACCATGTTGGACTGGAGAGTCGTCCGTCGCCTGGAAAATAGGCTGCAAATAGTCTGGAAGTTCAATAAACTCTGTTAGCATATTTATATGGAAGGTTTTATGCCTTCCATCCACATCGACAATATAGTCGACATCGGAAATTTTTGAGACTATAGTGTATGGACCTTTCCATGAAATGAGAAGTCTATTCTCTCTTGAGGGCAGTAAGACATATGCTTTGTCTCCAGGACAAAGTTGACGTAGGCGTCTTTTCTTGTTAGCAAATCGCCTAGCTTTTTCTTTCGCAAATTCGGAAGATGAAGTTGCTAACCTGCACGATTCGATAATCTTTTCTCTAAGAGCTATGACATATTCATATGACGATTGTGTATCATCGTCAATACTATCGGAAGTTATCAAATCGTGTAACAAGGACATCGGACCGCGCGGTTGCGCGCCAAAGACAAGTTCGAAAGGAGAGAACCCTGTATGCTCGTTGGGAACCTCTCTATAGGCAAAGAGGACTGCAGGTAAAACCCTGTCCCAATCTTCAGGATGATCCTCCGTTATCTTGCCAAGTAAGTTCTTTAGTGTCCTGTTAAGACGTTCTACCAATCCATTGGACATTGGATGATAAATACTACTGAGAGACCTTTTAATGTCTAGCGTAGCCATTACCTGAGACATAACGTCCGAAATTAACTGAGTGCCGTGATCCGACAGTATTTCTCCGGGGAATCCCAGACGAGAAAATACGAGCCAAAGAGCATCAGCGATATCGACAGTTGATATGCTCTTCAGAGGAATAGCCTCTGGCCAACGCGTGCACATGTCCACGCAAGTGAGGATAAATTGGTGTCCTCTGGCTGACTTAATCTTGAACGGACCAATGATGTCTATAGCCATTTTCTGAAACGGCCGAATCGGAATATCTGCAGCCTGAATAGGAGCAGCATGTCTCGGACCCCTAGACTTGACCTCTTGACAAATTTTGCAAGATCGGCAATAAATTCGGATGTCTTTATTCACGAATGGCCAAAAGAAGGACGCAAGGACTCTAGTTTTAGTTCTGGAAAAACCCATGTGTCCAGCACACTGAGAATCGTGTGCATGCCGAAGAATTAAGGCTCTCTCATACACTTAGGCACAAGAATTTGCGAGTGCATAGACTTGTCCGAGTGTTGTACCATTCGTACCAATATACCATTCTTCATAGTGATATACGATTTGTGATTCGTATTTTGATTGGGATCCCCTTTCTTTGCAAGAAGGAAGAATTTCTTCAAAGAAGGATCCTCTTCTTGACGTTTAACAAACGAGTCATGGGAAATCACCAAGTGCTCGTCTTGGCTATCAACTTCATTACTATTATCAGATGAAGTTGGGGGATTAAGAGCTTGAGCTCTTGTCACCACTGCATTGACCGTTTGAATGTTTTTTTTTTCTTCCCAACTAGAAATTTGTTGCGGGGTGCATTCCTTAACCCCATGAATACGACCGATTATAAGATCCGCAATAGGATTAGGAAGAAGACATGCATGGACCTCTCCTGTGAAGAAAGGAGTGTCAATCCTAATAATAGCAGTAGGATAACTTTCCATAGTACCACCAAATGTAACACATTTGATTGTTTTTCCAGTGGCACAGCAAGGATCTATCAGAGACTCCCTAACCCCGACGGTAGTACATCCCGAATCGAAAAGTACTGAGACTAGCCTATCATTTATTAGACCTTTATGTAAGATGAGAGATCCTCTCCCATCATGCGCAACTGTAGCAGGTAGAGCAGGAAGAGGGTGACCACAACTTAGCGTAGATACAGTCGATGAGTCGAACAATGTTAAGCATTGGGGGCATTCAGTTGCTCTCCCAAAATCGAAAGCACAACCAGTGATAGCCCTAGAGTTACCACTATCATTTACTGTATTACAGGCTCCATCAAACTCTTGTTGTGCAGAGTTTGCCTGTTGGAAAGGTCTTTTCTTGTTAAATCTAGGTCTGCCTCGATTATCATTTCCCCTGTAATTATTTCGACTATCATTTCCCCTGTAATTGTTATCATATTGCCTATTGTAATCATCATTCCGGTTTGAATCCCGGTTTCTAAATTCACCATCGTCATAATCTTGACGTCGAGAATGATTACCTCGAAAATTTGAATAGTTATTATTTGGATAGCCTTTGCGAAAGTGTCTCAAATTATTACCACTAAAATTACGAGAACTACCATCTTGTCTCCAATACATAGACGAAGAACCATCATGTGTTGGATTACTCCGCTTCTGGGTGTAATTTTGATTACTTCCCCTATTCCAGTTTTGTTGAGCACCCTGAATTTTTTTTTTGAAATTAGGGCCATATGGTGTTGCCGAAGCAGCTGGCAACCCTTCTTTCACTTTAGAATTGCTAACTGTAGCATGGGGATGTGCTGTGGCATACTGACAACAGTATTCCTCCATATCTTTTAAGTTTTTAGGCTTACGCTCATGAAGGAATGCAAGAAAAGAATCATTAACAGATGACAAAACCTTATCTCGCAATAATAAGTCCATTAGACCTTCATATGTTTTCTCAGTCTGAGACAACTCAACCCATCGTGTAAATGTACGACGTATCTTTGTAACAAAATCAGAGAAATCTACTCCATTTTCTGGCAACATTGTCCTAAAACGAAGACGATAGTCTTCTTCTTTTAGTTGGTATTTTTTTTTAGCAATGCTGCCCTGACAACATCATAATTAGTCCTCTCATGTTCGACTATTGTCATAATAGTAGTCACTGTGTCACCTGTAAAAAATGGCATCAGTTGTTCAACATATTTTTCCTTTTTTATGTTATGCGTATCGCACAAAAATTGGAATCTATCTAGATAATCTGCTACGTCATCCTTTAAAGGATTGAAATGAGGCAATTTAATCCTACTAACAAACTCCTTTGTCGTACTCGAAGTTGTTTGCTGAGCACCCGTACTCGTCAATTTCAATTTCTCTAACTCCAAAGTTGCGAGTTTTTCATCAAGTTCCATCTTCTGTTTTCTTTCCTCATGTTCCATTTTTCTAATTTCAGCCTCAGCTTGAACTTTCCTCTCCTCTGCAGCAGCTTGAGCTTGAATTTTTTTCTCCTCTGCAGCAGCTTGAGCTTTCCTCTCCTCTGCAGCAGCTTCTTTGTCTAATCTTTTTTGTTCAGCTTCAAATCTCCTTTCCTCCACCTGCATCTGCAATTTCTTTTGTTCAGCAGCAACATCAGCTTCTCTGTCTAGTCTTTTTTGTTCAGCAGCTGCTTCTCTTTCTAATCTTTTCTCTTCAGCCAGAGCTTTTTTTTCTTCTGCAGCAGCTTTTCTCTCTTCAGCAGCTAATGCTTTGTCATACTGAGCAACAGCCCATTGTTCTAACTGTTGACCAGTCTTATCAAGGGCCTTCCCTTGTGTAATAAAGTAATCCAATGTAGACATCTTGTCTAATGAGATCAGTAACTTGCAGAAGTAACTAAATTAAATTATCCCACTTTAATGGGAGACAAGTCTGAAATGCTAGACTTGTATACTCACTTCACTTTATTTCACTGTCTTAGTCTTAGACAAAGACTTTGTATGGTCCTCTTGTTTATAATGTAACCAAAAAAATCACTTGAGTACCTGTGGAAAAAAAAATCCCTTATATCCCACTCACTATGGGCACAAGTCTTTTTTATAAAGAACTTGAATATGTATTTCACCTTGTCTCAATCTTTGTAGATAACAAGTCTTTTATCAAAGAACTTGTATAAATATCTTATATAATAATATTTTATTAACAAACTCTATATGAAGAGTCTACCTTATCAATAATAACAATACATGACCAAGTATATGTATGTAGACTGTGCATGACAGTAATGTAGTACAAAAAAAAAAAAAAAACAAAGACAAAGATACAAAACAATACAAATGGCACCACTGTTTTAACCAAAAATGTGTAGAGAAATACACAAAAGAAAGGAGAGACCTACAGAATACAAACAAAACAAATCGAAAATCAAAACTGAAAAACAGACAAAATATTACAAAAACAACGTTAAGTACAGTTACATCACAGCTAACATCAATAGCGACCAATTGTCACTAGCAAATTTTCAAATTAAGAAAATTTGCACCTACAGAACGCATACAGTAAGCCTCGATTAAGTGGCATATTTACTGTAAGACCCACCAACCGAAAACCCGCTGAAAAATACACAAAAACAGTAGAAGTAACATAAACATATAGCAATCAATTTCAATGTGTTGCAGAACAAGTTCAGTCACAGCTGAAACTAAAATAAATTTCTTGCTCCTTGCGAACACAGAAACAAAATGTCAAACGCGCACTGAACGTCAAATCCACTGTAGCATAAAGTGGTATTCACGAACCAAAGTTACTATGACCTTCTCGAGTTAGGACTTGCACATTGAATGTTTACAATTTCCACGTACTGTTTACAAATACTTGACCTCGAACAATGTAGCTTGAATGCTCGGACATAGAAAAGTCTGTTGTTGACTGAAACGTGTAACAACCAGCAGTACTGTTCACAATAGGAACCCGCCTTCTATGCAGTTATGGTCCACGTAGCAAATGCCTAGATGTTAACTTCAGTACTTGTCTTGTTGTAGTTTATGTAGCATTATAATATAAATGCTCGTACTGTTTATCTGGGTCAACCGTTGATGACCTATTTCTGTCCTGTTGTAGCGAAAACTTGCAAGTGTAGAATTAGCGCTGTGTGTTACGGCTGTCCCGTGTGTCGCTTAGACCCACAGATCAGAAGTGTAATGTGTACTTGTCCTTCTTGTAAATTTCTGGACAAAACTGGAGACATCATATATGTAACAGCCAACCAGGAATGTAAATTTCTGGATCCATTAATGTCAACAATAATGTCAAATGCTCGCTCTGTTCTTTTTTAAACCCACAGATCTGGTCCATCAGAAATGTAAGTTTCTAGGCCACATTGGCGACAAGAAATGTATCTTAAGAGCCCACGTAACTGGTCCACCAGAAATGTAACTGTCTTTTTCTCTTGTTGAGGTGATCACTGGCCCAAGACAGTATACTTGTTGTTAGATGTGTAGTGCGAGCGTATGATGAACTGAGTGTGGGTGCGAATGAAGGCGCGAATGTGTTTAGGCTCGTATATATGAAGACCCTGCAACCCATACTCTCACATGCAGTAATCAAGGATGCTTGGACACTGCAGGCATGTTTCAAGACATTTATTGACGAGAACACACATAGTATCAACAGGAACAGTCAGTGTAACAAGGTCATGCTGACCTGAAATCGATAGGTATACAGTTGGCATTCAAAAGGTAAACATCAGAATAGACGTGCATGGTCAATAGCAAAGTTCTTCAATAATGACAGTTCGTAGCGTCGCCCTTGGCATCTCTGACTAAACGCGTCAGATGCCTTAGTCACTTTGACACATAGGTGCAACTTGGCATTCCCCGCCAATTGCACATTATCAGGCTGTAGTATAATAGCCGAAAGCACAGGCCTCGTTCTGACGTCGGCTGTGTACTTCTGTTAAATAGGTTATCATCAACCCTGCAGTAATGCTTATTGTAGACATAAATCCCGCCAATATGCGGTTCCCACAGTATATCTTCGTCACTGGATTTCTGGACAATATAAAGACTAACAGTCTTGGATGGCTACCTCGAGCACAAAATATAAGTTCTGAAAATGGAGGATCGGTGAGCTGCAGTTCACACTAAGTAATCCTTTTACATGTTCTGCCACCGAAAAGCGTAATAATGCATAAAGGTCGGTATTACCTGGAAAATGAATCCTCAGAACATAACAAGGAATTCTGTCGTCATCCCGACGCACAGAGATTCACTGGGGAAAACTGCCATAGCAGTTACTTCGAAGATTCTCCCCGAAAAAACAATGGACTCTTGGTCCCTTCAGAAAAACAGGACCTTCCCGGCTTGCCGGAAGTATAACTCTCTCCCGCTTAAAAAAACTTCCCATAGGCCTACGCCCGAACTGTCAACCTTTGACCCCAAAGGTCAAAACACAATGAATGAATAAACAAGGGAAGACAACCCCTACTCAACCTGACATCGCAGGTAAAGACACACTTATACTTATGATAAAACATAGGCAAATAACTTGACAGATGACTCCGTCGAAAATGACAGCAACAGATACTATTAACTCTGTAATTATTGTGTTATAACCTTAACTGTGATGATTACAACGATACTATTAACTCTGTAATTATTGTGTTATAACCTTAACTGTGATAATTATAATGATACCATTAATTTTGTAATTATTGTGTAATAACCTTAACTGTGATGATTATAACAATACCATTAATTTTGTAATTATTGTGTTATAACCTTAACTGTGATGATTATAACGATACCATTAATTTTGTAATTATTGTGTTATAACCTTAACTGTGACGATCATAACGATCCATTAACTCCGTAATTATTGTGTTATAACCTTAACTGTGATGATTATAACGATACTATTAACTCTGTAATTATTGTGTTATAACCTTAACTGTGATGATTATAACGATTCTATTAACTCTGTAATTATTGTGTTATAACCTTAACTGTGATGATTACAACGATACTATTAACTCTGTAATTATTGTGTTATAACCTTAACTGTGATGATTATAACGATACTATTAACTCTGTAATTATTGTGTTATAACCTTAACTGTGATGATTATAACGATACCATTAATTTTGTAATTATTGTGTTATAACCTTAACTGTGATGATTATAACAATACCATTAATTTTGTATTTATTGTGTTATAACCTTAACTGTGATGATTATAACGATACCATTAATTTTGTAATTATTGTGTTATAACCTAAACTGTGATGATTATAACAATACCATTAATTTTGTAATTATTCTGTTATAACCTTAACTGTGATGATTATAACGATACTATTAACTCTGTAATTATTGTGTTATAACCTTAACTGTGATGATTATAACGATACTATTAACTCTGTAATTATTGTGTTATAACCTTAACTGTGATGATTATAACGATACTATTAACCCTGTAATTATTGTGTTATAACCTTAACTGTGATGATTATAACGATACCATTAATTTTGTAATTATTGTGTAATAACCTTAACTGTGATGATTATAACAATACCATTAATTTTGTAATTATTGTGTTATAACCTTAACTGTGATGATTATAACGATACCATTAATTTTGTAATTATTGTGTTATAACCTTAACTGTGACGATCATAACGATCCATTAACTCCGTAATTATTGTGTTATAACCTTAACTGTGATGATTATAACAATACCATTAATTTTGTAATTATTGTGTTATAACCTTAACTGTGATGATTATAACGATACCATTAATTTTGTAATTATTGTGTTATAACCTAAACTGTGATGATTATAACAATACCATTAATTTTGTAATTATTGTGTTATAACCTTAACTGTGATGATTACAACGATACCATTAATTTTGTAATTATTGTGTTATAACCTTAACTGTGATGATTATAACGATACCATTAATTTTGTAATTATTGTGTTATAACCTTAACTGTGATGATTATAACGATACCATTAATTTTGTAATTATTGTGTTATAACCTTAACTGTGATGATTATAACGATACCATTAATTTTGTAATTATTGTGTTATAACCTTAACTGTGATGATTATAACAATACCATTAATTTTGTAATTATTGTGTTATAACCTTAACTGTGATGATTATAACGATACCATTAATTTTGTATTTTGTAATTATTGTGTTATAACCTAAACTGTGATGATTATAACAATACCATTAATTTTGTAATTATTGTGTTATAACCTTAACTGTGATGATTACAACGATACCATTAATTTTGTAATTATTGTGTTATAACCTTAACTGTGATGATTATAACGATACCATTAATTTTGTAATTATTGTGTTATAACCTTAACTGTGATGATTATAACGATACCATTAATTTTGTAATTATTGTGTTATAACTTTAACTGTGATGATTATAACGATACCATTAATTTTGTAATTATTGTGTTATAACCTAAACTGTGATGATTATAACAATACCATTAATTTTGTAATTATTGTGTTATAACCTTAACTGTGATGATTACAACGATACCATTAATTTTGTAATTATTGTGTTATATCCTTAACTGTGATGATTATAACGATACCATTAATTTTGTAATTATTGTGTTATAACCTTAACTGTGATGATTATAACGATACTATTAACCCTGTAATTATTGTGTTATAACCTTAACTGTGATGATTATAACGATACCATTAATTTTGTAATTATTGTGTAATAACCTTAACTGTGATGATTATAACAATACCATTAATTTTGTAATTATTGTGTTATAACCTTAACTGTGATGATTATAACGATACCATTAATTTTGTAATTATTGTGTTATAACCTTAACTGTGACGATCATAACGATCCATTAACTCCGTAATTATTGTGTTATAACCTTAACTGTGATGATTATAACAATACCATTAATTTTGTAATTATTGTGTTATAACCTTAACTGTGATGATTATAACGATACCATTAATTTTGTAATTATTGTGTTATAACCTAAACTGTGATGATTATAACAATACCATTAATTTTGTAATTATTGTGTTATAACCTTAACTGTGATGATTACAACGATACCATTAATTTTGTAATTATTGTGTTATAACCTTAACTGTGATGATTATAACGATACCATTAATTTTGTAATTATTGTGTTATAACCTTAACTGTGATGATTATAACGATACCATTAATTTTGTAATTATTGTGTTATAACCTTAACTGTGATGATTATAACGATACCATTAATTTTGTAATGATTGTGTTATAACCTTAACTGTGATGATTATAACAATACCATTAATTTTGTAATTATTGTGTTATAACCTTAACTGTGATGATTATAACGATACCATTAATTTTGTAATTATTGTGTTATAACCTAAACTGTGATGATTATAACAATACCATTAATTTTGTAATTATTGTGTTATAACCTTAACTGTGATGATTACAACGATACCATTAATTTTGTAATTATTGTGTTATAACCTTAACTGTGATGATTATAACGATACCATTAATTTTGTAATTATTGTGTTATAACCTTAACTGTGATGATTATAACGATACCATTAATTTTGTAATTATTGTGTTATAACCTTAACTGTGATGATTATAACGATACCATTAATTTTGTAATTATTGTGTTATAACCTTAACTGTGATGATTATAACAATACCATTAATTTTGTAATTATTGTGTTATAACCTTAACTGTGATGATTATAACGATACCATTAATTTTGTAATTATTGTGCTATAATCTTAACTGTGATGATTATACCGATACCATTACCTCTGTAATTATTGTGTTATAACCTTAACTGTGATGATTATAACGATACCATTAACTCTGTAATTATTGTGTTATAACCTTAACTGTAAGGGGGACAATTTGGTTTAGTTTTAAGGACCATATTCATTGCACACTGACTGTGATCCGATCTCCTTCTTTAGATCACACAAAAAGGATCTCAGCACAGTGCGCGAACTCCGTAGCACCGGCGAGGATCCCGATGTGTGTATAAAGGAATCACACAATTTATAAATTTGTTTGTGGTGGGTAGGTTTCCTAGTTTTTAAATGTTGCCAGGACGACGGCCGTATGGTCTACTCTTTACGATTTCCAGCTGCCGAGGGATTTTTAACGTGTGCAACTTGCACAGGGGACAGCCTGTTTTTCTCCCATTATCCGAGAAGGCTAGGCATCCGATCTCTTTATCCAGGAGATAAGGGGTAAGTATGACATCTTTAAGAACCACTGGTTCTGAAAAAAAATTCCATCAATGATATTCCCTGTACTGGGAGCGAACATATTACCTTTAGATGGACGCCATACCCTTTAGCCACTCCGACCCCCTAAAAAGGTAACAATTAAAATTTATCAGCTGCAAAACTTTTATTTGTTAAAATGTTTTGAATTCAAAGCTATGTCATATGAATAAACTGAAACTGTAAATGTCAACACATTGTTCAGTTTGTAATCTACCAAAAGGTGAAGTACTGCATATACAAGGTAGAGTGGATCTTAAGAGTTGCGATATTGCGTTCCGTATTAAACAGGTACTAACTCTGTTTTATATTTTAAAAATATAATTTGATGCGACCATCCTCCGGTATAGCCATATAGAGCTAAGTTATACATGTAACATTTCTGTATACAAGATAACATTTACTTACACTTACTTACTTAGTAGTTCCTCTTCTACCATGAGGTGTAGAGATTTGTAAGAGAGAGAGCCATATTATTCTGCCGGCTGTCTTCCTCCTTGATTGGTTCCATTCTAGTCCTCGGTCCTTCAAAGATTGTCTAATGTTGTCCTCCCAGCGGACTTTGGGTCGTCCTGGAGGTCTAGATTCCTAGCTTTTAGTTTCCCATGCTTGTTGTGGCAGCTGGTTTTCCTCCATTCTGCAGACATGACCAAACCATCTTAGTTGGGACTGTTCTACTTGGGTCTGCAGGGGTTGGGTTTTTAGGCCTTGATATATCGTTTGATTGCGGACCATGTCTCTTCTTGTTGCTTCAACTACCTTCCTCAAATACCTCATTTCTGAGGTTTGGATCTGGCTTTTGTGGGCTGGAGTAATTGTCCATGATTCGCATCCATACATCAAGACTGGTACATAGGTGGAGCGGTAAACAACCATCTTTGTCTTCTTGTCAACATCTCATTTGCTGAGGAATCCTCGATTTGTGGCCTGAAAATACCTCCCAGCTGCTGCTCTTCGGGTAGAAAACTCTTCTTTGATGCTGTCACGGGATTGACTCCCCTTGCTCTGTAGTGATGGTCCAACAATGGCCAAACCTAGACTGTCTACCTTCAAAGGTGTCTACCTTCTCTCAAGATTACTCTTGGCAGAGTTGTGAATAGAAGGATGATGATGCTTCTATCTTGAGCAAGTCTTCATAAGATATTTCAGAAATCAAGACCAATGCCATGCTGAATTGGCCTGAGCAATTGTTAACTTTGTATCTGCCCGACACCTTTTATGAAGAACTATTATGTATTTTAGCTTGTTCGAGCCCCCAACTGATTCCATTCAGTGAAATATTAATTTAATAGCTCTGTTTAAGTGCATTTTAAAATGACTGAGACATACGGGTGCAACACACTCAAAATTATTAAATCAGATGTAAAAAGCTACTGGGCCCATTATATAGGGCAATCGATGAAAAGCGTACACCGCCCTTTCCGTGTAATCGGTCAGCCAATGAAACGATAGCTTACTGCACGGAGTGTCCCTAGGTCGTCTAGGCATCAAAATGGACGAAAAAAAAACGTACTATGTTGTACGAGTTTCCAATGGTAGTGTGAAAAAGCAGATGGATTACAACTAACGAGGATAACAAGGTACGATATTACATAGCGTAAAGCTTTATTCATATACCGGTATCTTTGTAATACATCAGGAGATAATTGGAAAGGAAGGCATATGAATCATAAGCAGTTTTTCTCGAAGTCAGCTGTCACAGCGTAAAGTAAGATGAACAAAAGTAAAGGACAGATATATGAATCGACAGCGCTCATTCGTCTGATTAAAACAAGCCTGGGATGAAGAATATATGTTGGAAAATAAGGAAGTAGGAATTTATTGACATTTTACTATTAGCACACCTTGGCTAAAAATTACACATTTGCAAGAAACGAACCAGCCTATGACCTAGATGTTATCATAGACAATGGATGGGACACTATATAAGGGAGGAGAGCGGAAACTTAGTTCACTCGCCGCCAAAATTAAATTACAGACACAGAGGTCAGAAACTGCCACCAAGCAACTTTGCCATCTACATGTGTGTGCAGACTGCCAGGCTTTAGAAGATCTGTGATTCTGAATTGAGGGTCCTATCATATCCTGTCATCCAACCTGCCAGCAAAGCAGACGATGGTTGTTTTACCCGTGCCATACTAAGAAGCATTCAGACACCAAGTAGATACATCAGATCTGGCATTGGAAACCCTCAGGCTTGGGCTTTTACAATCACTTGTTTGCAGCAGAGGACAGAACGGTACAGTCACCTAAGTTAAGTTTTCTAAAACAGGACTGTTTCATGCTACATGGCCTACCACACTATTACATACATTGTGATGAATCTAGTTGTTGGTTAAGACCAATTCTTGTGAAAGACATGATATAAAAGTCTCAGTGACTATTTTAAAGATTATTAACATTGACTTTTAAACTTCAAGTACTAGTGCAAGATTAAGAGAGAGAGAGTGGAATTGACTTTTTGGGAACATTTTAATACCAAGTGATTAATTTCAAAAAGGAAAGAGACATTAACACTCTTTGTTTAGATTTAAATTGTGTGTAATATATATTGATTTTGAAACATCATCATCATCAAGTATATTGCTTTGTATCCATTTGATTTCACGAAGACAAACAAAGAAGAAATTAATGTACATAAATAAATTAACTAATTGTATACAACGGCTTGAGTAACTCATTTCAGTTTGTTGAAGTTACTTAAATTTTGTTAATTCCCCTAGGCAAAAAAACAGCCCATAGGTTAGTCGTGAGAGGGGACAACCTAGATTTTGGTACTGCTCCTTACCATCCGGTCCAGAAGTCTTTACAGTCCGACAATTACCTATGACAACTTATACGCCATTGATCATTTCTGAGAATGGGGTATTACGTTTAAGCCCAGACTCTTATCTGGCAACTATCCTAGTATCATCTGATACACCTGTTGGTCCATTATCATCTACATTAATTAACCTCTCGCTACATATATTTAACAGTGTAAAAACGAATAATTCTTTAAAAACTCATCACAGGTGATGTTATTGTTAGTTAAGGGAATTTTTTTCTTAGGAAAGTTCACTTGGCAGCTTTTAAGTGGGTACTTAGCTGCCAGTAGGCGGTCAGTTGGTTTCTGCTCCAGCGGATGTTTGGTTCTTTGCAAATTGTAGACCGGTTCACTCTCGTAACTGGTCAAGTCTGGTGGCTGTAACACGTTCTAGGAAGTATCATGGTGTAACTACGAAGCTAGTCCAGCGTCTTTAAGACCCGCCTGATGACGGTGACTAGCTTTGAATGAAGGCCACTTATACCACTCACTTGTTCCACAGATGGTACCACCAGTTGGTACCACCGACCCAAAATCTCTTTTGGGAATACCGACTTCTGACTCAGAAAAATAGTTAAGGCAACTTGTTTAAGATGCCTCCTACACATGGTCTGGGGTATTACTTTGCAAATAGAATCCCACTATGACGTAGTGTTCAAGTTCCTAGGATTCCAGTCTTTCCCTATGAATGAAATTAGAGTTTTCCTGAGATACGTCCACAAGATGCTCAAACACGTTGTCCGGTCCTTTAAAGTGGAATCCTGATTTTTTTCCCTAGTCTGGCTTGTCTGGCTGTCTTCTTGACGAGTTGAATTTCACAGTGACCTAGACAGGCGAAAGTGCCAGATTATATTGCAACTTTCAGCCCACGCACATTGTTGTTACTATTTGACAAGGCTCCTTTCAGAAGTGTTGTAATTTTACATTTCGAATGCCAGCCAATAGCATTCAACCTTGCGTGCTATGATGGGGTTATCCCAACAACTTGCTCATGGAAACATTCTACTAGGCACATAAGAAGTGAATTTCAAACGTCCCTTTCCATATAAGGTATTGTGGTTTCCGTTTAGTAATGTGATGTGGCCGTAAAGACACCCCGGAGGCCCCCCCCTTCATTGTTCATGGCAGATTTATCGTCCATATATTTTCGATGTGCGCGCAGCACTCTGGGATTGTAAATGTGATGGGGCCGTAAAGACACCCCGGAGCCCCCCCCCCCCTTCATTGTTCATGGCAGATTTATCGTCCATATATTTTCGATGTGCGCGCAGCACTCTGGGATGTAAAAAGTCTTCAAGAACATATATTAGTTTAGGCCATAATAAAGCCTAAGAATTAGTTGTGATGTGTTATATCTGGTAGTCGTGTGTTATATTTGATAATTGTGAGCCATATCTGTGTTTTCGTGCCTAATAAAGCAAATATCGCGAGTGTTATTTATGCGGCCAAATTAATACGCCTAGCGCGCAGTAAGTTGAGTGATCAGCCATAGGGTCTATATAAGAAGTGCCTAGCCGGCGAGCGAGCCTATTTTGCTAAAGCCGCCCAGACGAGAGAGAAACGAAGTTAGACACCAGACTCAATCTGTAGATGCCTTGAGCACGATTAGGAACTGAGCACTAGCTGGGTGTTTGTTTGTTTGGTGTTTTGTTTGCTGGTTTATTTGTTTAATGTTTGCTTCGTGTACTTGTAGTCAGTGACAGGGTTGTAGAAATAAATACAGCCCCTGCCTCAGAATCAAGAGTTTTTATTGTTGTTCGGGTCGGTGCGAGTGTGAAAAGAGAGTGATCAAATATCACAACATCATCATCATCTCGCCCCCCCCCCCCCCTTTCACAATTGGCGTCGTCGGCAGGATAGGCAGACAGTGACACCGAGCAAACAGCAAACGAACAAATAGGGTAAACACCCGGCAGCAAGATGGCCGCGAGGAGCACACGTGCTACGAGCAGAGGGGAGCACGAGGATGTAGATCCAACACAAGTGGTCGGTGCATCAGTGGTGCAAAGTGAGGGATCAGTAGCAAGTCCACTGCCCCAGCCAGAACACATGCTGTGCATAATGGTGCCCACCCACAAGAAAGTGAGAACTTTTGGAGAACGCACAGGGCCAAACGCGGAGGACTATGCAAGGGAGGTTAGAGCTGCATGGAGGTCCGGCTACATGAGTAAGGAGGACCAAGCCGATGAGATCCTCGACAGTGTGACCCCAGTTGTCAGCAGGGAGCTGCGGATACAAGTAAGAGACAATGACCCGGAGGCAATGCTTCAAGCCATACTCAGGGTGTATGGGGAATCGAGGAGCACCCAAGAACTAATGGCGCTATTTTATTCAGCGTACCAAGGGCCAAGGGAATCGGTGCGTGAGTTTGCCCATAGGCTGCATGAGATATTTGAGCAGGCAGCAGGGGCACAGGAGAAAGCCAATGGTGTCAAGCTTGACGAAACGGGGCTAAGGGACCAGTTTGTTGCCAGTTTAAGGGATGACTTGACGCGGAGAATGATGGAGGACAGGGTCCGGCACCAGCCTGCAGTGTCATTTGTATCCATAAGAGATGATGTTCTGAGATGGACTGGGAGTGGTCAAACAGCAAGAGCTGGGACAGCCACAGTCACCGCATCCGACGAAGAAATGGCACCCAGGTCACATGAAGGAAACGCCGAAGTGGAGCAACTCAGAGCAGAGGTCGCACAGCTGAAGCGCCAGATGGCTGAAATGCAAGATAGGCATAGAAGGCCGGCGAGGGCCATCCGATGCTTTCGGTGCAAAAATTTAGGGCACGTCCAGAGGGAATGCCCACAACAGGCACTAAACTAGACCCCTCTGTAGCTGGGAGTCAGGCTGTGGAAGGGGAGCTTTGTGACTCAAATAGAAAGAGTACAGGTAGAGGTGGCAGACAATTACAGGTTGGCATGAGGAAGAATGTAAATGGAAGGAAAGGGCCTGTTTCTCCAGATAATAGGGAGACTGAGATGTTGGTGCGGCAAGTGGGGGTCATTAACAGGAGGACCATCTCTAGACGCCACGGGGACAGCCGCAGGTACAGAAGTAAAAAGAAACGTCATTTATGGAATGGCACCCGGAGAATCAGGTGCTATAACTGCGCTGATTTTGGGAATCATATAGCTGCCAGGTGTCCATGTGGTCCTCTACCTAGAAGATGTTTCCAATGCAAGTCAGCACAACATTTAGTGGCGAGCTGTCCGTTTAGTAACTCTGCGGCTAGGGCATCACACAAAGTGGAGCGCAGGCAGAAGGACCGCCACTCAGAAGGAAGGTTAGAGATTCAACCATCACAGGAAATGTCAACCAGCAGCGGACCAAATCCCCAGGAGCTTGAAGAAAGAAACGTGAAGGGAGAGCACCAAGAAAACCGGATCAAGATGGTAGGAGGTCGGCCTGAAGGAGTAGTGCTGATGGAAGGAAAAGAGATAAATTGTGTGTTTGACACAGGTTCACAGGTGTCTACCATCACAGAGCAATGTTTCAGGGAGATGTTTGGAGGGCTCCCCTTGGATGAGGGTAGATGGGTGCGCCTGACAGCAGCAAATGGTGCCACCATTCCATATATTGGTCACTTAGTGGTGGACATACAAGTTGGGTGCACAGTAGTGAAAAACTGTGGAGTTTATGTTATCAAGGAGGTACAAGGACCTAGAAACCAGAAGAAAACACCAGGGATCATAGGTACTAATGTCCTTGTGGAAATCCCAAACATACAGAACATACTAAGATGGGACCCTCCAAGGGATCAGGGGATGATGCAGAAATCAGCCTCTATAAAAGTATGGGTATCTGGGAGAAAGCAAACCCACATACCTGCTCGATCGATCAGGGCCATAACAGTCAAATGCAGGAGAGGAGGCCAGTCAGAAAGAACTTGTCTCTTTGAGCCTAACAGAGACTTAGAACACAGAGGGCTGATTATGAGTCATACATTGACTGTTCTTAGAAGTGGGTCCTGTGATATTCAGGCCATAAATTTGGGAGATGAGGACTTGTTTTTAGCGCCCGGGACACAAGTAGGAGTACTGACAGAAGCTGGGGTGGACTATAGCACATATTTTAGAGTCGTAGGGGCTCAAGAGATAGACATGTCAGCAAGTCCACCATACACGAATCCAGAGCAAGAGATGTGCCCAATTGACCTGACCGGGTTTGAGGGCAGTGAGGCTGAAGAGCAGGAAGTAAGAGCGTTGTTGAGACGCTATGCCGATCTTTTTACCACAGATGAGACAGATGTAGGGTACACAGACAGGGTAATGCACACCATCCCATTAACAGATGACACCCCAGTTAAGCAGCCTTACAGGAGAATACCTCCTGCTTTCTATAGAGAGGTACAGGATCACCTACAAGGATTGCTTGACAAACAAATAATCAAGGAGAGTTGCAGTCCTTGGGCCTCCCCAATAGTTTTAGTCCGGAAGAAGGATGGTCGGCTTAGACTCTGAGTAGACTTCAGGGCACTCAATAGCAAGACGAAGAGGGATGCCTATCCTCTACCCCGAGTGGATGAGTACCTGGATGCGCTAGGAGGAGCAAAGATATTCTCATCACTTGATCTGGCAAGTGGTTATTATCAAGTAGCAATGGATGGTCGGCGTCTGTGGCCTAATGGATATGAACGCAGTTTCATAATCCAGATATACCAGGTTCGAAACCTGCTGCATGCGGTTTGCTAGCAGATCGCTTTGTGTGGATTTTTAACAATGGTATAAGCGCCGTACCGTTCAGAAAGCAATGGCAAACTACTGAATGAAAAAAATTGCCTTGAAAAATCACAAACAGCCAATAAAAGCTGGGGTTGATTGCCACGTCCTGTAAAGGATAAGCAACTAACTTTAGCAATGGATGAGAAAGACCAAGAGAAAACCGCTTTCACTACACCTTTTGAACTTTATGAATACACCAGGATGCCTATGGGCTTAGCCGACTCTGCCAGCACCTTCCAACGATTAATGCAAAGCAGTATGCATGATTTAGTGTTCCAGCTGATACTAGTATATGTTACGTGCAGTCTTTGATATCTTACAATATAATACATTTGTATGCTTGTTATGTTCGCAAATATTTTGTAAACAAAATAGATACTTTTTAGTGCTTAAGGAAAAGTCATTATTGAGTTACTTCCCTTGAAAGGAGTGTCGTCTCTTTCGATCGAACTCCGCGGATGAATCCAGTTTTACTGCGATTTATTCTTTGTTTGGGTAGAAATAGGTTGTTCTTGCTTCAGTGTATCTATGGCCTGAATTTATGTGTATTGTTTGTCTGGGTAGGACGAGTCTGTCTTATATCTGAATATCTTTGCATGTCTAAGTCGAACTATATGGTCTTTTGGCTGGAAAGGTCAAAGGGCTGTTCGGCGGATGTGTCGCTAGAGAGGTGTGATTTGGCTTCGCCCTGATGATGGGGCTGTGTTTTTCTGTATCGGCTTGTCGCCGGGAAAAGTGATCTCAAGATTGTTGGGGAAAGTGATAGACGTTTAGACCTATCCTGTATGCTTTACCCCAGTGTTTATTCTTATTGCCAAGGAATGGCAGAATCATATTTCTGATACCAAGGTAAAACAAACGCACTTCCTATGAACTCTTACGAGGCCATCGTTTTTCAATAAGGGAAGATTTAACTATATGAAGATGACATTCATTCATAGCAGCACCATATTGTAAAGTGAAGTCAATTGTCTCATGATAGAATCTACAAAGAAATGAGAACATTTAATGTATGATTAACTTTGATACAGATTCCTAGTTGTATCCAAACGTGAGTTACAGCTCACGAGAGAAGCCATCTTGTATTCACATATTTAAGGACTATCAGGAAGAGAAAGGGATGCCCCGTATTATCGCTTGATGAGTCCAGAGATCACTGCTACACATGAGAACCCATTACTAGCGGTTCAATATGATTACATGAAAAAAATATGTGCTGATCATTATTTAAAGGAATCTTCGCTAGACGAGGTTAGGTCTAGAAGCCATCTTGAATATTGTTTATAAACTGACGTGCTTTTGTCAGTAAACTCAGATGATATATATATATATATATATGGAACTCTGAATGCTTGTCTACAAATGTTCCAGTATGAGGTTATTCAGCATGAATGCTACCTTAAGATGATACACCATAGGTTTATCATCTGGTGGACCAGCTTTATGGGTTTGACCTCGCAGAAGTTGAGAAGTCAACAGACTACCGATACCAGACCGTTTCCTGTGGCTGATACGACACACTTACAGTATTAGTTTGCTCTTTGTCAACACTTCGTCACGTGACCTATCAAGTGAATGCAGTATCTAGGTCAGCGTTGTTGACATTTTTACATTAGACATTACAGAGTTTCACAGAACAGTTGGATCAATTCTTGTCAATATTAACAGGAAGACAGTATTATTGAACTAAGAAGTCCTATTTTCATCGATGGATCTTCTTGTTTTCTATATATGAACTTTGATATTTAAGGCCAGAATTTGTAATTCAATAAAGTGGCAGTTTATTTATTTGCATAAGAATAACTTTGCCATTACTGTAAAACTGAGCCTATTTTGCAACACATACTATCATACACATAATTTATATATTTATGTTTACATGTTATTTGTTTGTATAACATATTAGTTTATATGTCAGCGGGTTGTGTTTAGGTTGGGCGGTGTCTTCACAACAGAATATCCCACGTGATAGAGGGTCCGTTGTGGGCGTTTTCTTTAGGTGCAATTTCCTTAATTGGAAATTTGCTTGCAACAACTGGTTGCTATTTGTGTTAGCTGTGAAGACTGTAATTATTGTTATTTTTGTAATATTTCTTTGTTCTTTAGTTTTGTTTTGATTTGTTTGTAATTTGTTGGTCTACCCTTTTCTATCTTTCAGTTCTATTCACAATTTATATTCATATACTGTGACGTCATTTGTGTTGTTATTCCTTTGCAGATTCAGTGATTATTTTCATTGATTTCCCTATTTGATTTATTTGATTTCTGCAAACGTTTTCGTATTGTCAGTCTTATTTGTACTTTATGTATTCTGTTGGTTAACATATGTTTTATATAGGTACATTTCATAAGACACTATTGCTTGTGCACTGCACTTGGATTATGGTATAAAACAGTACTTGATTATTATTACTGTTATACAAGACCTTATTAAGTCTTGTGACCCACAGATATTGGGATAGTGTGCTGATTAATCAAGTCATTAAGAACTTGTGGTATTATTATTGTTTCAAGTGATTAGTATTATTGTTAGACATCATGTCTACATTAGAATACTTCATTATACAAGGGAAAGCCCTTGATAAGACTGGTCAACAATTAGAAGAATGGGCAGTTGCTCAATATGACAAGACATTAGCTGCTGATGCAGAGGAAAGAAAAGCTGCTGCAGAGGAGAGAAAACTTCAAATAGAAGAAAAAAAAGCTGCTGCTGAAGAAAAAAAAGCTGCTGCAGAAGAGAGAAAAGCTCTGGCTGAAGAGAAAAGATTAGAAAAAGAAGCTGATGCTGCTGCTGAACAAAAGAAATTGCAGATGCAGATGGAGGAAAGGAGATTTGAAGCTGAACAAAAAAAATTAGAAAGAGAAGCTGCTGCTGAACAAAAAAGATTAGACAGAGAAGCTGAAGAAAAAAAAGCAATAAGAGAACATGAATTTGAGTTAGAGAAATTGAGATTGACAAGTATGAGTAATGTTAATCAGGCATCTAGTGGTAATGGTAAACCTTCTACTTACAAGGTTAAGGTTCCACCGTTCAATCAGTCCAGTGACGATATTACATTCTGGCTGGATAGATTTGAACGTTCGTGTCGTACACATAATGTGGATAAATCACAATACGCTAATCAATTAGCAGAAAACTTGAAAGGTGAATCTCTGACTAGATTATGCCTTGTAGGAGAAGCAGATAAGGATAATTATGATGTCATTAGGGCGGCTTTGATAAAAAAATACCAGCTAAGTGAGGAAGGCTATCGCCTTTTGTTTAAGACGATGGTGCCTGAGACAGGTGTAGAATTCTCAGAATTCATCGCAAAGGCACGTCTCACAGTTGATCGTTGGATTGAGCTTTCCAAAACAGAAAAAACGTATGAAGGACTTATGGATTTGTTGCTCAGAGATAAGATTATGTCATGTGTTAACAAACCATTCCTTGAATTTATACATGAGCGTAAACCCAAATCTCTAAAGGAAATGGAAGAATATTGTTCCCAATATGTCACTGGACACCCTCACGTGACTTTTGGCAACACTAAGATTAAGGAGAGTATGCCAGTTGCTTCAGCAACACCATACAATCCCAACTATTCACACAGATTTCAGGGACCTCAAAACAGATTTGATAAAAAAGGTAACCATAATAGTTATCAAAACCAAGGTAACCAATCATTTCAGGGTTCTTCTTCAAAGAACTGGAGACGAGCTGATAGCTCTCGACACAGGGGTGGTCACAATTATAGCAATTTCCATAGAGGAAGTAATTATAGAAACTATCCGAGGTATCCGTCTTGGAGTCAACAAGATCGCAATTACAGAGATACTCATTATAATGAATATGATAATGGTAACCAAGAGAACTATGACTCAAACCCAGATAGGGGTTACAATAGAGGTAACAATAACTACAGAGGTAATAATAACCGAGGTAGATCTCAAAACAGAAGACATAAACCACATTTTCAGGCAAACTCTGCACAACAAGAGTCTCATGAAGCCTATAAACAGAGTAAAGATAATAATGACGCTAATAATATGGCATGTTCCGCTTTTGATTTTGGGAGAGCATCTCAGTGCCCCCAATGCAAAACATTATTTGAGCCAACCACAGTGTCTACTTTAAGCTGCGGCCATCCTCTTCCTGCTCTTCCTGCATCAGTCGCGCATGATGGAAGAGGTTCTCTTGTCTTACATAAGGGTTTAGTAAATAACAATCCAGTCTCCGTGCTATTTGATTCTGGATGCACCACAATTGGTGTTAGGCAGTCACTCGTAGATCCTTCCCGTGCCACTGGACAAGTAGTCAAATGTGTAACATTTGGCGGCACATTAGAGAAATACTCTACTGCTATCATTAGGATTACTACTCCTTTCTTTACAGGAGATGTACACGCATGTCTTCTTCTGAATCCGATCGCTGACCTCATCATCGGTCGCATTCATGGAGTCAAAGAATGCACTCCGCAACAAATTTCCGCGTGGGAAAGGCAAAACATGCAGATTGCTAACGCTGTAGTCACTAGAGCTCAGGCTCTTAATATGCCTCAAACTTCATCTACTGAAGATAATGAAGTGCATAACCAAGATGATCCCTTGGTAATTTCTCGTGACTCGTTTATAAAAAAGCAAGAAGATGATCCCACTCTGAAGAAATTCTTCATTCTTGCAACTAAAGGTGATCCGAATAAAGACACAAGTCGTAAATCGTGGATTACAAAGAAGAATGGCGTACTTGTACGTATGGTTCAAGACTCCATTACGTCAAGTCATTCTCAAATCCTGGTTCCCAAGAATTTGAGAGTTAAAATTTTGCAGCACGCTCACGACTCTCAGTGTGCTGGACACATGGGTTTTTCCCGTACTAAGTCAAGAGTCCTTGCGGCTTTCTTTTGGCCATTGGTAAACAAGGACATACGGATTTATTGTCGATCTTGTAAAGTATGTCAGGAAGTTAAATCCAAAGGTCCACGGCATGCTGCACCCATTCAGGCGGCAGACATTCCTATTCGGCCGTTTCAAAAAATGGCCATAGACATTATTGGTCCATTTAAGATCAAGTCTGCCAGAGGACATCAGTTTATCTTGACGTGTGTTGATATGTGCACACGTTGGCCAGAGGCTATTCCTCTGAAGAGCATTACTACTGCTGATATTGCAGATGCTCTTTGGCTTATATTTTCTCGTCTGGGGTTCCCCGGAGAGATATTGTCAGACCATGGCACCCAACTAATATCAGATACCATGTTTCAAGTAATGTCTACTCTGCAGATAGATAGATCTTTAAGTAGTATCTATCATCCAATGTCTAATGGGATGGTCGAACGCCTTAATGGAACACTTAAAAACTTACTAGGAAAGATAACTGAGGATCATCCTCAAGATTGGGACAGAGTTTTACCTGCGGCCCTCTTCGCTTACAGAGAGGTTCCCAATGAACATACAGGATTTTCTCCCTTTGAACTCGTCTTTGGCGCGCGTCCGCGCGGCCCTATGTCGTTGCTTCATGATCTCATAACAGCTGACAATATTGACGATGACACAAAGTCATCCTACGAATATGTCATCGCGTTGAGACAAAAGATTATCGAAGCATGCAAATTAGCAATTTCTTCTTCTGAATTTGCGAAACAGAAGGCAAGGCAATTTGCCAATAAGAAGAGATGCTTACGACAACTTTGTCCTGGTGACAAAGCATTTGTATTACTACCTTGTAGGGAAAACAGACTACTTATCTCTTGGAAAGGTCCGTACGATATAATATCGAAAATTTCCGATGTCGACTATATTGTCGATATTGATGGGAAGCATAAAACCTTCCACATCAATATGCCTACTGAATTCCATGAACGTCCGGATTATTTACAACCCATTTTCCAAGCAACGGACGATTCTCCAGTACAACATGGTCATTACTCATCACTGTCCGTGATACAGGATGAGGAAACGAGTTTTTCAGATGTAAATCTTCCTCTTCCAATGATCCCACTTCATTCTAGTGAATCATGGAAGAACGTTACTGTCTCTCCTGATTTGTCTCTAGGAGAACAGCGACAAGTTTCAACTATGTTGCAAACATTTCAGGATGTACTCACTGACATCCCTGGACAAACTCATGTCATTGAACATGACATTGTTCTAACTGACCATACTCCTATTAGGGTTAGACCTTATCCTATCCCTATACATTTTCAAGCACAGGTCGAGAAAGAGTTGGATGAGATGATAGATTTGAAAATAATCGAACCATCCACCTCTGCATATTCTTCGCCGATGGTTATTGTTCGTAAAAAAAGACAATAACATACGTCTTTGCGTTGACTATCGCAAATTGAATCAAGTAACGAAGTTCGATGCCGAACCTATGCCTTTACTGGAAGAGCTACTTACTCGACTCTCCAAATCTCATTTTTTCACTAAACTTGATTTGTCTAAAGGATATTGGCAAGTTCCTTTATCTGAACGCGCCAAACCTCTCACGGCTTTTTCAACACCTAGAGGTTTGTTCCAATGGAATTTTATGCCTTTCGGTCTTATGAACGCACCAGCTACATTCGTACGCATGATGCGCCGAATCCTATCTTATCGGTCAGATGTCATTGCATATCTAGACGACATCTGTCTTTTCAGCGATACTTGGGAAGATCACTATTCAGGGTTAGATGAATTGCTGTCTACTTTGCGCGAGCACAACCTGACAGCGAAACCCTCTAAAACCTATATTGGTTTTAGCGAAATTTCTTTCCTAGGCCACCGAGTTGGTCATGGTTTCCTAAAGACAGAGGACCATAATACTAATAAGATACTTAACATCTCTATCCCTAAGACTAAAAAACAGGTGAGAAGTCTGTTAGGTCTTATTCAATTTTATGGCAGATTCATTCAGAATCTATCTTCTATCATGGCACCTCTTTCTACACTTTTAAAGAAAGGTTCGCCTAATATGGTCCACTGGTCTCAGGAATGCCAATGCTCTTTGGATAAGATTAAAACATTGTTTTCAACACCATCTATTTTAGTGTTACCTACTAAAGATAAGACATTTGTTCTTCGTAGTGATGCTTCATCCACTGGGATTGGAGCGGCACTAATGCAAGAGTACTCTGGAACTCTGCATCCTGTAATGTATATTTCCAGAAAACTTAATGCGGCAGAAAGGAATTATTCGGTTTTAGACCGTGAGCTATTAGCTATGGTTTGGTCGATCCTCAAACTACAGAGATTCCTTCTAGGCGCACATTTCATAGTAGAAACCGACCAAAAAGCTCTTACTGCTATACAGAGTAAGAATTTGAAGAGCTCGAGGTCTACTCGATATGCAATTGCTCTTCAACCTTTTCATTTCTCTGTGCGAGCTATTCGTGGATCAGATAATGTGATGGCAGACATTCTGTCAAGATGCCCACATGATTCCACATAACTATTAGGTCTTAGACGTCTTGATATGTCTAGTTTATAATAGTTCCTTTCTATATCAAGATAGATACACATTTGTAATTTAATAATATAATGATTGTATCACTACTTAGCGGTTCATTGATGTTTATTCACCGCTGTGCTTTGATGATTTTTTCTTCATAAATCCTAAATTTAGGATATCTAATACGAAATTATGGTATGAAATTTTTTAGGCATTGTGTAATTGCCAGAATTGTATTATACTTTGATGACACCTTCCTGGAAAAATTTACTTGTAGAGAAATAATTTTTCTCAGTTTATGAGATACATTCTCACCAGTCGCTCCATAAGTCGACTTAGCCTCATATTAGGCGTTATATTTATTCCTGATATTTTCATCTGCGCATTATTCATGCGTTGTGAGCCTATTGTACGTTGCTCCTAGATGTATTTCAAAAAAAAAAAATGTTCCATTTTTTTTTCCCGGGAGGTGTGGTAAGACTGTTACGTGCAGTCTTTGATATCTTACAATATAATACATTTGTATGCTTGTTATGTTCGCAAATATTTTGTAAACAAAATAGATACTTTTTATTGCTTAAGGAAAAGTCATTATTGAGTTACTTCCCTTGAAAGGAGTGCCGTCTCTTTCGATCGAACTCCGCGGATGAATCCAGTTTTATTGCGATTTATTCTTTGTTTGGGTAGAAATAGGTTGTTCTTGCTTCAGTGTATCTATGGCCTGAATTTATGTGTATTGTTTGTCTGGGTAGGACGAGTCTGTCTTATATCTGAATATCTTTGCATGTCTAAGTCGAACTATATGGTCTTTTGGCTGGAAAGGTCAAAGGGCTGTTCGGCGGATGTGTCGCTAGAGAGGTGTGATTTGGCTTCGCCCTGATGATGGGGCTGTGTTTTTCTGTATCGGCTTGTCGCCGGGAAAAGTGATCTCAAGATTGTTGGGGAAAGTGATAGACGTTTAGACCTATCCTGTATGCTTTACCCCAGTGTTTATTCTTATTGCCAAGGAATGGCAGAATCATATTTCTGATACCAAGGTAAAACAAACGCACTTCCTATGAACTCTTACGAGGCCATCGTTTTTCAATAAGGGAAGATTTAACTATATGAAGATGACATTCATTCATAGCAGCACCATATTGTAAAGTGAAGTCAATTGTCTCATGATAGAATCTACAAAGTAATGAGAACATTTAATGTATGATTAACTTTGATACAGATTCCTAGTTGTATCCAAACGTGAGTTACAGCTCACGAGAGAAGCCATCTTGTATTCACATATTTAAGGACTATCAGGAAGAGAAAGGGATGCCCCGTATTATCGCTTGATGAGTCCAGAGATCACTGCTACACATGAGAACCCATTACTAGCGGTTCAATATGATTACATGAAAAAAATATGTGCTGATCATTATTTAAAGGAATCTTCGCTAGACGAGGTTAGGTCTAGAAGCCATCTTGAATATTGTTTATAAACTGACGTGCTTTTGTCAGTAAACTCAGATGATATATATATATTTGCAATACTGAGTGCTTGTCGACTGACAGTCCATTATGCTATTATTCTACATGAGTGCCCATGTATCATTGCAAGATTCGCGTATTACACTCTCACTTCATGCTTACACACCCCTGCGTAGGTCGAGTTGACATTCCATATTCAAACCACGAACACTGATGTCCTAACACAGCCATTCAACACTGGTGGACATCAGTAATCAAAAAAGAGAGTTATCAACTGGTTGCTGACCTTTGTCTTCCAGCACACACCCAGTCTTCACCTGCCTACAACACCATAGGTTTATCAGTATACCTTGATAACATTTTAGTGTATTCTGCTGACTTCCTTAACCATTTGAGCCGACTGGAGAGAGTATTCTCTAAGCTACGCCAGCTAGGGCTAAAGTTGAATGGAGGAAAGTGTAAGCTGTTCAGGACAACGATTGAATTCTTGGGGCATACGATATCAGCAGACGGAATAGGAGCTATGGAAGACAAGGTGAAGGCTGTTCAAGAGGCCCCTGTACCACGTTCCTAGACTGAGTTACGGTCATTCCTGGAATTGACCAGTTACTACCACAGATTTGTGCCGGGCTTTGCAAAGATAGCCAAACCGCTACATGATTTAGTAGCTGCGCTCAATCAAGGCATGCAGACTAGAAGACGAAGTAAGTCACCCATAGGAGAGTTGTGGACAGAAGAGTGTGCTGTAGCCTTTGAGACACTGAAAAAGGCACTAACCTCCACACCGCTACTAGGGTTCCCTAACTTCTCGCTACCGTTTATCCTGGAGGTAGATGCATCATTTGAAGGATTGGGAGCAATTCTTTCGCAAGTGCAAGATGGGACAAAGAAAGTCTTGGCATATGCAAGTCGCACACTTCGACCCTCTGAAAGAAACTAAAAAAGCAGTATGAGGCTGGAACTGCTAGGTCTTAAGTGGGCCATGACTGAGAAGTTCAGAGGTTACCTGCTAGGATCACAAGTAGAGGTATTTACAGACAATAGGGGTCTGGCCTTCTGGGAGAAAGCTAAACTGGGAGCTATAGAGCAGAGATGGATGGCCCAGATGGCGATGTTTAACTACACAATCCGACATCGGGCAGCGAGAGCCAATGGAAATGCAGATTGTTTGTCCCGTTTTCCTATTGAGACCACAGGCGAAGAACTTGAGGATGATGCAGATGTTGCAATAAGTGGCATAACAGCTGAGGTTATCAGAGAGTTTACCCAGATACCATATGAGATAGGGTTGATGGCAGCAAGCCAGAAAGATGTCAGTGAAAGGGTACCGGCCGAATCAACCACAGCACCAGCAACCACTCAAGCATTTCCCACCTATTCGCGTGAGGAATTGATAAATCTCCAGGGAGCTGATGATGTGGTAGCGATGGTTAGGAAGATGGTAAAGGATGACACCAGACCTGCAGGAAAAGGTGCTCGAAAGATCCCATTGGCTGCAAGGAAACTACTCAATCAGGGTAACCGGCTCGAAGTGACAGATGGGTTGTTATACCGGACAGTGAAGGGATCAGATGGATCCAGCATGAAACAACTGGTAATACCTGAGTCCATGAAACCACGGATACTAGACTCTGCTCACAGGGTGGGCCATCAGGGAAGAGAGCGCATGCTGCAGTTGCTGAGAAGTAGGTGCTTCTGGGTAAGCATCACAGCTGATGTTGACGTCTTTTGTCGCAGATGGAACCGATGTAACGTTGCCAAGGCACCGCAACTGAAGTTTCATGGGCCATCGGGAAACTTGATTGCCTCCAGACCACTTGAGGTGGTAGCAATGGATTTCACACTGCTAGAGCGGGATTCCAAAGGGTTTGAGAATGTATTAGTGCTGACAGATGTGTTCAGCAAGTACACCATTGCTATACCAACAAGAGACCAAAAAGCAACAACAGCCACCAAGGCCCTGATGGAAAATTGGTTCCAGTATCTCGGAGCTCCTCAGAGGATACACTCTGATCAAGGTCGGAACTTCGAGTCTGCGATAGTCGCAGAGCTGTGCAAGGTATATGGAGTCCACAAGAGCCGCACTACAGCTTACAATCCTAAAGGCAACGGGCAGTGCGAGCGCTTCAACAAGACGTTGCATGATTTGCTGAGACCCATGACAGCCGACCAGAAGCGAAGGTGGTCTGAGCATCTAGCGGAGGTGGTTATGGTCTACAACTCTACCCCCCCACTCTTCGACAGGGTACTCACCATACTACCTCCTCTTAGCAGAGCACCGAGGCTTCCTCTAGATTTCATGTTAGGCACGCGCCCAGATGAAGAGCCGGAGACAACTGATGAGTGACTGCAAGGTCACCTAGAGAGGTTGCACATAGCACACCAAAAAGCTGCAGAGAGAATGTAGAAAATGGCCGCTGACAGGAGGGAGAGAAGTAATCAGCTTCCAGGCCCCACACCATTGCGAGTGGGTGAAAGAGTGCGGAAAAGAGTGCACTACACTGACAGGGCCAAAATACAAGACGTGTGGTCCAACGACGAATTCATTGTATCATCAATTCCAGAAGCTAGCGGTGGTCCTTATGTGATAAGGCCAGCAGGCAACGAAGATCTGAAGATGAGGGTTGCGGCGCACGAACTGAGACGAAGTGAGGACAAAGATGATTCTCCGAATCTGGTAGATGCTACACTAGGCCTACCTGAGGCACCAGCTTCGCCAGATGAAACAGACCCTGGGGAGGACGTGCATGGTCTAATGCCCGAACCAGGCTGGTACGCCCTGCATCCGATAGAGGGTCCTGCACCGAGACGATCTGAGAGGTTACAATTGAAGTGCAGGAGGGAGATATGTGATGGGGTCGTAAAGACACCCTGGAGGCCCCCCCTTCATTGTTCATGGCAGATTTATCGTCCATATATTTTCGATGTGCGCGCAGCACTCTGGGATGTAAAAAGTCTTCAAGAACATATATTAGTTTAGGCCATAATAAAGCCTAAGAATTAGTTGTGATGTGTTATATCTGGTAGTCGTGTGTTATATTTGATAATTATGAGCCATATCTGTGTTTTCGTGCCTAATAAAGCAAATATCGCGAGTGTTATTTATGCGGCCAAATTAATACGCCTAGCGCGCAGTAAGTTGAGTGATCAGCCATAGGGTCTATATAAGAAGTGCCTAGCCGGCGAGCGGGCCTATTTTGCTAAAGCCGCCCAGACGAGAGAGAAACGAAGTTAGACACCAGACTCAATCTGTAGATGCCTTGAGCACGATTAGGAACTGAGCACTAGCTGGGTGTTTGTTTGTTTGGTGTTTTGTTTGCTGGTTTATTTGTTTAATGTTTGCTTCGTGTACTTGTAGTCACTGACAGGGTTGTAGAAATAAATACAGCCCCTGCCTCAGAATCAAGAGTTTTTATTGTTGTTCGGGTCGGTGCGAGTGTGAAAAGAGAGTGATCAAATATCACAACATCATCATCATCATCTCGCCCACCCTTTCACAGTATTATCACGTTTACAATTTCACTCTTTAAATGTCTCACCAGATTGATATTATCTGTAATTATCATCACATATAACTTTGAGGGAAGTGATTGCGTCATTTATCAGACACTCCTAGTCACTTGTATGAACTCTGAAGCGACCCTCCCCTATTGACCCGTCTAGGCGAAGGTGGTTGCGTAATCGTAAACAAACAATTCACGCCTTAAGTCAATTTGGCGCAATCACTTAATTTATTACAATTAATCCTTAAGGATGGTCAATGACGACTTGAAGTAACACGAATCGAAGTGTGAAAATGTAACCAGTGACTAGGGCACAGATTTCTGTGCTCCAAAAATGATAAATAAAGAGATAATGACAGAGAGAGAGAGAGAGAGAGAGAGAGAGAGAGAGAGAGAGAGAGAGAGAGAGAGAGAGAGAGAGAGAGAGAGAGAGAGAGAGAGAGAAAAAATACGCAAAAGAGAACGACCAATTAAGTGACAGATGCCTCACTTCCAGTCTATGACAGCTCCAAGGTATTTAAAGTGGTTGATCTGCTCCAGGGCCCGTTCTTCCAGCTGAATCTGATGCTTTTTTTCCTCCCATGATATCACCACGGTTTTTGTTTTGGAGCTGCTGATGACGATCCCTCTCTTCTCCATCAAGATAAAATTTACTTATATTAAAAAAAAGACTTAAAGTGTCAGATCATTTTTTTTTCTACAAAGAACTTTAAGACAAGGTGTGTATTTTTATATTTAAAAAAACATTTAAGTCATAAAATTCTTTTCAAAATTGGAGGTATCAACCAAAATGCGTGACCCCCTACAGGGGCGTGGCCCAGTTATATTCAATCGGTTAAATCGGCCCAAGGCCAGTCCTGCACACACATACTATTTTGTGTTCCCTTTTTAATTTCATTGAATATATAGCAATTCTCTTGGTGGAAGCGACGACTACGAATTAGGTGAGAATCGATTTCCAACATACATTCAATGAGCGTTTATCGATAACTATGTTCTACATTCTGCCACCGCTAGAATTCAGTACGACAATTCACTCACAGAATAAACCAGAAGTAGTCATTTTTTGCTAGCAGTTGCTAATTTTGTAGTATAAACTGTTTTGTGTGTGTATTTGTTTGTTATTATTGTGTGTGCGTGAGCAGATCTTATTGATTTCTAGAAGCTGAACATTTTCCATTTCAGCTCGAACATTTTGTTGGATACTGTTAATGCAGTCTGTCACAGTAATTAGTTTATATGTCAGAGGAGGAGGAAGTGGGACATTCTTTTGCACATTACTACTAAAATACATACACAAATATATGCATGCATATATACATACATACATTATACATAAATACATAATACATACACACATATAAACAAACAAACATATTACATACATACATACATTATATCAGAATCTTTATTCTCCAGAAAATACATTGATATGTACTGACATGACATAATAAAATACAACATGGCATATAGGAGAATCATTAGAATCTACATAAATTACATACATACATACATACATACATACATACAGACAGACATACATACATACAGACAGACATACATACATATATACATATCGGAATCTTTATTCTCCAGAAAATACATTGATATGTACTGACATGATATAATAAAATACAACATGGCATACAGCAGAATCATTAGAATTTACATGAAGTAAATTTACATAAATTCATACAGCGTTAATGAGGGCTGTTACCACATACTTACATACATACATAAATACATACATACACACATACATACACATACGCATGCATACAGACAGACACACACACATACGTATGATTCTCGTGCCACAAACGACGGTGTTAGTTAGTTAAAGATTCCGAGCAAGGCGTCACCTCCACAGTTGGTCCCCTACAGAAGGCCCTGCACCAAGCTCTTACAGTGGTAGTTTGGGTGGCAATATGGTTTACATGATCAGGTTGCCAGTCTCGTGCCCAACCTCATATTGGTGGTTTGTACGACATGTCTGAGGATTCACTATGTCCATTCACTATGTCCATTCACTATGTCCATTCACTATGTCCATTCACTATGTCCATTCAGTATGTCCATTCACTATTTCCATTCACTATGTCCATTCACTATGTCCATTCACTATGTCCATTCACTATGAGCATTCTTGCTATGTCTCTTCAAAGACTTCCGGGTACTACACGGGGTGGGTTTTGTAATGCTCTATTATATTTCTATTTATAAAAATGACGTCAGTCATTAGGTGACAACAAATTCACCCCACCATATCGTTGTAGTAGCAAGTTCCTGTCTTGGCGTCTTGTCGAACTAAAGTTATCTGTCTATTCACCTTCTAGCAGTTGTGCATTATTTATTGCTTGATTATCAGTGCTGTCTGTCTCCTGACTCAGCATGTGTATCCTCAAGTCTTACATCTGTAAGAAGCGGTGAGAAGAAGTCGTTGGTCTTGGATAGGAGCACACTGAGGAAACCTGTTGATAGCATAACAAGACAGGCCATGTTCTGGAATTCCCCGAAGTAAAAGAGACATTGTTGTTGTTATTGATCCAGCGGTGCTTGGGCTCTTGTCCCCCCCGCCCCCAATGCCATGTAGTGATATCTGCATGTTTTTGCAAGTAAGTGAAAGAGATTGAAGGGGACACAACAAAAAGGAAATACGCTCACGCTCATGAGGAGATAACTCCAGACAACAATAAAGAGGACAAAGAAGGCATGCAACGGTTGTGATCGTGTAGCCGGAAAGATGGAGGGGGGGGGGGAGGAAGGCGTTGTATGATTGTTGTCAAAGTCACGTGTTTATTAGGGAGGTCAAAGGTAATGGCTATGGTGATGATGTCTGTACACTCAATTTGTTTAGATTTCCATCATCTTAATGTTACATGTTCCCTTATTACGATTTTCGGTAAGATGTGGATGACATTTCTCCTTTTATCAAATGTCGAGAAATAAATAGTTCTGAGCATATAAAGAGACATAAAGCTTCAGTTAAAACCATAACTGATGGAAAGACCGAGGCAGCGAGCAAGTGAAGGACATGCTAATAGTAGGGAAGGAAACCTCCAGAAGTTGAAAGACAGAAATTTTTAGATCGGAGTCACAAAATATTTTCAGAATAAAAAGAACTTGTGCTCCGCTTGGAGCTACAATGGGTTGAATGATTATTGTGTTAAGTGAGCACATTGTAGTCACGAAATGTTTTCACACTTGTACGTAAAGAGTAATACGTGATTCATTACGTCAATCCGTTCTTGTCATGAGTGAATAGTTGTTAAACGTGAATTGAATCTGAGCCGAACTAGTACCAAGCTAGATGGCAAATGAAATTATGTATTCTTGAACCTTGTGAACTCTTTCCACCAACATTCTCCATGTTTTTTTGGGGGGTCTCGCGATATTCTTTATACTCTGGTGATTCCTGATCAAGAAGTGCCTCAGCTGGTTTCCTCAAACATGTGACCCATATACTGTATATTCGACCACAGCCAGGCCTAGTTCTAGATGTTTACACTTAATGTCTACCCGTGAGGCTGTCTACGGCCCTGATGAAGTGAATCTTCCAACGGTTGTTTGTAAGCTAGTGTCACCACAGTCAGAAGTCGATACACTGTTTTTATATAAATATATTTTTTAATATAGTTCAATAAACCATGCGCGCATTGACAACGTGCGTGTCTCCAGTAACAATGTTTCTCAGCATTTTCTCAACACTGAGAATTGGTACTGATTCTGCGCAACCAACTCTAAAACTATCAAGTTAAGAACCATCCTGGAATGGTGCCGACGATTACGTGTCCCTATTTTCTCAGTTTTTGTCGTCTTGTCACAGATGTATTTTCCTATTTTCTCCCATTCATTCATTTCATTTACTTTCTTGTATCATCCATGGAGCACGAGGCCATCGCTGAATCTGCCCCTCTCACCACTCCCCCCCCCACTACAGCCTGTACAGTAACATCTGCACCTCTCACCACTCCCCCCACTACCGCCTGTACAGTAACATCTGCCCCTCTCACCACTCCCCCCCACTACCGCCTGTACAGTAACATCTGCACCTCTCACCACCCCCCCCCCCGCTACCGCCTGTACAGTAACATCTGCACCTCTCACCACTCCCCCCCACTACCGCCTGCGCAGTAACATCTGCCCCTCTCACCACTTCCCCCCCCCCATTACCGCCTGTGCAGTAACATCTGCACCTCTCACCACTCCCCCCCCACTACCGCCTGTACAGTAACATCTGCACCTCTCACCACTCACCTCCCCCCACTACCGCCTGTACAGTAGCATCTGCACCTCTCACGACTCCCCCCCCACTACCGCCTGTGCAGTAACATCTGCACCTCTCACCACCCTTCCCCCCACTACCGCCTGTACAGTAACATCTGCACCTCTCACCACTCCCCCCCCACTACCGCCTGTACAGTAACATCTGCACCTCTCACCCCCCCCCCCCCCCCCCACTACCGCCTGTGCAGTAACATCTGCACCTCTAACCACTCCCCCCCACTACCGCCTGTGCAGTAACATCTGCACCTCTCACCACTTCCCCCCACCCCCCCCCCACTACCGCCTGTACAGTAAAATCTGCACCTCTCACCACTCCCCCCCCCACTACCGCCTGTACAGTAACATCTGCACCTCTCACCACTCCCCCCCACTACCACCTGTGCAGTAACATCTGCACCTCTCACCACTCCCCCCCCACTACCGCCTGTGCAGTAACATCTGCACCTTTCACCACTTCCCCCCCCACTACCGCCTGTACAGTAACATCTGCACCTCTCACCACCCCCCCCCACTACCACCTGTACAGTAACATCTGCACCTCTCACCACTCCCCCAGCCACTACCGCCTGTGCAGTAACATCTGCACATGTCACCACCCCCCCACCCAACTACCGCCTGTGCAGTAACATCTGGACCTCTCACCACTCCCCCCCACACTACCGCCTGTGCAGTAACATCTGCAACTCTCACCACTCCCCCCCTCCCCACTACCGCCTGTGCAGTAACATCTGCACCTCTCACCACTCCTCCCCCCCACTACCGCCTGTACAGTAACATCTGCACCTCTTACCACTCCCCCCCACTACCGCCTGTACAGTAACATCTGCACCTCTCACCACTCCCCCCCACTACCGCCGGTGCAGAAACATCTGCAGCTCTATTCACTCCCCCCCCCCACTACCGCCTGTGCAGTAACATCTGCACCTCTCACCACTCCACCCCACAACACTACCGCCTGTACAGTAACATCTGCACCTCTCACCACTCCCCCCCACTACCGCCGGTGCAGTAACATCTGCAGTTCTATCCACTCCCCCCACTACCACCTGTGCAGTAACATCTATACCTCTCACCACTCCACCCCGCAACACTACCGCCTGTACAGTAACATCTGCACCTCTCACCACTCCCCCCCTGTACAGTAACATCTGCACCTCTTACCACTCCCCCCCCCCCACTACCGCCTGTGCAGTAACATCTGGACCTCTCACCACTCCCCCCCACTACCGCCTGTACAGTAACATCTGGACCTCTCACCACTCCCTCACCCCCCCACCCCCCTCCCCCCACTACCGCCTGTACAGTAACATCTGGACCTCTCAACACTCCCGCCCCCCCCACTACCGCCTGTACAGTAACATCTGCCCCACACCATGCTGCAGCAGTGGTTTATGTTAAACATTTGTTTATACCTTGAGGTTTCCTGCCTGTATAACTTGCTTGAAATAGTAGTAGCATATTCTTTATTTGTGTCCTCAGAGAACCAGGGAACCACACGGCGCCAATGTCCTCTCGTCCTCAGAGAACCAGGGAACCACACAGCGCCAATGTCCTCTTGTCCTCAGAGAACAAGGGAACCACACGGCGCCAATGTCCTCTCGTCCTCAGAGAATCAGGGAACCGCACAGCGCTAATGTCCTCTCGTCTTCAGAAAACCAGGGAACCACACGGCGCCAATGTCCTCTCGTCCTCAGAGAACCAATGAACCACACGGCGCCAATGTTCTTCAATAACACGTGATCACTTTAAAAAAAATATTTATCAAGGTCTGTCTGTGGGAGCCGCGCTGGTGTAATGGCTTCGGCGTTGTACTGGCGACCAGGTGTTCATGGTTCAAACCCGGGCGTCGGCGTTTGAAGAAATGTTTACGGCCGGAAATTTGACTGAATAGCCTGAACGGCTCCTGTGATAAACCCTCTGTGGATGGGAAGGAGCGAAGCTCCTGACCGGGTTGGAAGGAAAGTCCTCAGGTTCCCCAGCCTCGCAATGACATGTCATTGGGCCGAAGGGGCTGAAAGCCCAAGTGCCGCTGGTTAAGGAGAAAAAAAAAAAAAAAAAAAAAAAAAAAAAAAAAATTATCAAGGTCTGTCAATTTTTATTTACTTCCTTACTTACTTAGTCGTTCCCCTTCTACCGTGAGGTGTAGAGGTTTGGAAGAGAGAGCGCCAGACTATCCTATCGGCTGTCTTCCTCCTGGCCTGGTTCCATTTTAGTCCTCGGTCCTTCAAAGATTGTCTAATGTTGTCCTCCCAGCGGACTCTGGTAAGGAAAAGAAAGGACGATCCCAACAGAGGTTAATTTACCCAAAAGATCAAAAGGTAACAATAAGTTATGAAATAGTCAGTATGGGAAAAGAATAGGTTCCTAATGTAATCTATCCCGTGACTAATCAGATTATTGAGATAAAAAAAAGAAAGAAGAAACCATATAAGTATATGATGTTAACAAAAGACATAAGTTTCTTTCTCTGTTCATTCAATTCACATACACGCAGTGGCCCCTTTCAGACTATGCTTACCCCAGTAGTTGTCGCAGGCATTCCAAGGAAATACACTAATAAGTAATCATACTATTAAGTGTCAAATTTTAGTTTTGGCAAATCCAGCCCCAGACTCTCCGTAGTTGCTGACTGCAAATTTCACAGGAGTCGCTGGAGTCGGTGTTTTAATTTGTCCTGGATACAATAAGTTATCTATGCCTTCAGTTGGTTGGAGTAGGGTTCATGCGTGGTGATCGCCGATGTAGGATGAATAGAACATATACAGTTCCTAGGTTGTTTAGCCTCAGGTGGCCGAAACGCTAGGTTAAGTTACACCAATGTTGCTGACAATATATTTCGCCACAGCTGGCTGATGAAATTGATATAAATAAATCTGGTAATAGTTCTGGTCCAGTTAATATTAAAATTTAATGTATATATTCTGCTTTCTCTCATGAAAAAATGAGAAAAATTGTACCGCACAGGTCACAGCAACAAGCTCATCAATATTAAATATTCTTGGATGCTTATGGTATTATAAGTTCGTATGATCATAAGTTCATATGGCCATAAGAAAAGCCGCTTGTACTCAGGTTTAATCAGCCTATATTTTAGGAAAAGAAAATATAAATATTTAACCAAGTTATAAATATCATATCTAACACTTGTTAAAATAGAACCTCTTCACCACTCTTTTATAAATTAGATTTAAAAACACACGTGTCTAGCTTATCCTATCGTTCTTTTAACGCGTGATATGAACACCAGTCATTTATAAAATTACATAAAATGGATAGAAGTAAATAATATATGAAGTCAGTAGACAGTTATTTAATGTATGTACTAGTCAATTTAAAACATCTCTTACTGGGAAATAGCGAGTAATTAAATTTACTTTACTGCTGGGAAATTTAGCTATAAGTTATTTAATTAGCACAGAAATCCCAGTGAAAAATTGTCGTGAAATATTCAAATCCACATATATAAATTAAAACGTAAATGTAAAGCCTAACAAATAACTTCAATAAAAGGAAAGAAGAATGGTAAAGAACAGTGCTGTCACAATGACAGTACTCGAAATCCCCCTTGTTTTCTACTTCGTCTGCAAATTGTAACGTTTCACGTTGATAGTAAAAGCCTACTGCTTCAATACCCGCTTTCTACGATAAAATATGTACTCCATTTCTAAGAAAAACCTTGAGATACGCAAGATGACCTAGATTTGAGATTCCATTCATGTCTTTTTATACACTACGTTACCTAAAACGAAAGACAGATGGACTAAAGATAGAAAGAAGGGAGGGGCTGAAAGCATGCAACACTAAACACGCGTCTCGCTACACAATTACTACCATCACGCGTGTAAGGCCACAAGCACTAGCTTTTTTTCAAATCGACAGTGATAAAAAACACTACACACAAGAGAGTTAGGTTTTAAAAACTTACAAAACGCTTATTAGGAAACCTGACATTCTACTGTTTTATGTCTTAAATCCTGACATTAGTCTGACAGTACAGCAGGACAGGTGGCGGTTCTAAACATAAAAAATAAAAAAAAACTACACGACTATCCTGGAAAATACATATTTTGAACGCAGCCCCTTAGCCCCATTAAATTTATATATTTTGGGTTCCTTAGGACTTGCTGACAAAGAATATGTTAAACGTTACGCAAATAGTCTAGGAATTACCAAATTATAGCCAAAAGAAATAGTGAGGGATGTCAGACAACACCCAAATCAGAATCGCTCAGTGGCAGATTTTCAACACACCATTGTACGGAAATATGCTGACATGTTACCTCCTATTTGATTGGCGGAAAATAAATGTAAGGCTAAACACGATTAGTCGGACTATAAATACTACTTCGTTGTTGTTAGGGGAAACGTGAGTAGGAGTACTTTTTTGAAAAGCTGTGTAAACATGGCATGATTGGTTAGACCTGCCAATATAGTCAATTAGAGGCGTCAGGTCAACACCACATTTGCAAATAAACTTACTACAGAACCAGTGCGTTGAGCGCCAGTGCATATTTTTCTAAATAAAAGCCTGGGACATCGGCAGATCGAAATTGTGCTATATTCAGTGCCAGTCAACGTAATTCTGTATTATTTCCATGAATTGTGGTAAGCTTGAAATATTTGATATCTTTTAATGAAAATTGAATGTAAATTGATAATTTATGTCTGTATATATATGTGTGGTTCAGTAGCGAACATGAGGTAAAGCCTATATAATGCTCCAGCCTGAACAGAAGGTGTCGGAGGAAAGTAAAACTACATGGAATTGCCAAACAGTACACTGACACCTATATTATTGACTAGAAAGAAATAATGCTGGAATTGCAGAGGCGTAATAACCATTAGGGAGGAATATACTGGTGAAAATTGTTTCAGATGAAGATAGCAGTTGGCCTACCGCTCTGAACTCAGTGTTTGTTATGTATTGTGCTCAGAGTAGAAATAGAGTATAAATTAGTTCTGAAGTAGGAGGTACAACCTTCTTGTTTCAGGGACTGTGGTCCTAAAGTTATTGAGCAGCACCTGGTCAGAGCTTTGCTGAATCCAGAGGCGGACAGCATACTCCTTGGTCCATATAGCAAACAGTGAGGTGTCTCCAGAACACAGGGGAGCACTCGAGCAGAGGAGTCTTTTCCTGCCGCCATCACGAAAGATAAGCCTATGTGGCCAGCGGAGCTCAACATTATGTAACCCCATCTTAAACTGACATTGTGTAAAAATAAGAGGGGAAATTAATTGTTTTAATGAACGGAACTGAGAACATCTCCAATACTAGTTCCAACAGAAACAAACACTTGAAGTCATGATGACAAATAACAACATAGCTTGAAAAAACAAAACCAGTATTACCTCATAGTACCACTACACAACTGACACACATAAGATAATATTAATAAAATATGTCACTACAAGATTCATATTGATAAATTCTGTACATATAACTTGTAATTAAAATTGATTGTGATTCCTGGTTCACTTTGTATTTGAATCAGGACACCTATATATTAATGAAAAGTACTTAATACATATTGATATTTGAAAATTTACCAGTGACTCATTTAAGATAGTCTCATAGAGTGTTATATGTATGTGAGTGTCAAACTGTTGTCAAGTGTGGTGGAATAAATTAAATTGTTTATCTGTCTGTTATTGTTGTGACTTACACTTCATCATTTACAAAACCCTAGACATTCAACGTAGTCATCACAATATTCCAGAATAATTCTGACTGAGGTATAAATATGTGGTAGCAAGTAAGGTCATCTGTAATACACTACACTTATTAGATACAGATACCTTCACAGCTGATCTCAGTCAGTACACTAAGTCCCCTATAAATATTTATAATATCCCACTTTACCACATATATTGGGGACTCGCTCCAGGGATATTGAACTTTCTCCTGTTATAGATATTGGGAATAAAAAGAATTAAAAGGTATCCTTGGGTGGAAATAAATAACGTTGAGCTCTCAGTGCCTGTAGTGTCCTTAGATAATTATTGATAGATTGAATTGTTACAATTGCATGTTAGACAATGGCCGACTTGGCAAAATTTCGATCTGCTGCTGTACAGACTGCGAAAGAGTTAGGAATGGACGGACAAATTATGATTGCTTATGTCACGGCTGAATGTGACAAATATATTGAACGGGAAGAAAGAAGATTAGAAAAAGAGGCCGAAAGAAAATTAGAATCTGAAAGATTGGCCGAAGATAAGAGAATAGAGGCTGAAAAAGAAATTAAGAGGTTGCAGATTGAGGCTGAGGCTAAGAGGTTGCAGATTGAGGCTGACAAAGAGGCTAAGAAATTGGAAGTAGAGGAAAGAAGATTGGCTGCAGAAAGGGAAGACAAGCGATTAGCTGCAGAAAGGGAATCAGAAGATAAAAGATTACAAAGGGAACATGAGTTACGACTAAGGGAGTTTGAGTTTCAAGGCCATGCTCCTGAAAATGGTGCCAGTCCCTTTGCCTCTGATGCCACTGCTAGCCAGGGAGCCTCAACCTCAGCTATGAATTTTCATTTAGATCATTTTGTTGAGAAAGACGATGATATTGAGAGCTATCTAAATAGATATGAACTATTAGCTACCACATATGGGTTAGAGAGAGAAAGGTGGAGCTTAAAGTTATCTCAAGGTCTTCGTGGGGCAGCTTATGAAGTTTTTGCCAAAATGAGCAGAGGTGATCAGGAAAATTATGACATGCTAAAGCAGGCTCTTTTGTTAAGATATGAAAAGAACGCAGAATTTTATAGGAAAAAAATTTAGGAATGCTAAACTACTGTCAGGTGAAACCTACCACCAGTTCTCTGCACGAATAGAGACATACTTGGAGAAATGGACTTCTCTGGGGAAAACCCAAGATCTTAAGGAAATGGTCCTTATAGAACAACTAAGAGAGTCCATGGCTCCAGACCTGAGAAAGTTTCTCATGGAACAAGGTGCAGAGAGGCTGGGTGAGTTGCTAAATGTTGCTGAAAGGTATCAAGCAGCTCAGGCAGAGGTATCAGGTAACAAAAAGAAACAGTTGGAAAATTTTAGGGCACCACAGAACTTTAATAAATTTGATCCCTAGGATCAAAACAAAGGTAAGCACCAGTTTGATAGGCCACGGTATGACAATAAAAATAAAACCCCACAATTCGATGAAAGGAAATATGATGAAAGAAAATCTTTCAACCAAGGGAAAAGGTGGTGTAAAAATTGTCAGATGGACAATCATGACACTGACCGTTGCAGAAGGAAACCTGTGTATATGGCCACCCTTCAGGTCAGGTCGACCTCAAGACAGGAGGAGGATATTATGTTGGATACCACTCCAGAAGAGATGAGGAAGGCACAGGCTGGGGATAAGACCCTCAAGCCTTGTTTCAGGAAATTGTCAACTTGTCATACAACTCCAGGCAAGGGAGATTTTTACATGAAAAACAAGTTGATGTATAGGAAGACTGGAGCTAGATCCAAAGGTCAGGGACAGCTGGTACTTCCTAAAAGATATAGGGCAGACTTAATAAGGAGCCTACATGTGAAACCAGATGGGGACCATGAGAAAATAGGTACCATCATCCAAAAGGTGGCTCACAATTATTATTGGCCCAAGGCAAGATGGGACATTGAGAATTTTGTAGAAAGGTGTAGCATAGCACATGAGGGAACACCCACAAGTGGGAACATTGATCAGGACCTGGACACGCCACGGGGCAAAATTAGGCCTGATAATAAAAAGAAAAATAGATTTGATAAAGTGGACCAAAGGGAATGGGAAGCCCCTTTTCACGGACAAGCTTCACTTAACTGTTTTACAATGGCCACTATGCGGAGAGTGCAAAAAGATGTCTTACCCCAGGATAAGCCGAAAATCCCTCAATCGGACTTAAACAAACTGGAGGAAGAGGATGTAGAGAGGAAATCTCTCATCAAGAATTTTAAGTGGGGAGACAGCCCCAAGAAAAGAATTGGTAGCGGTCGTTTTGTGACTGATAATTCTGGGAAGAAAAATCATCACTATAGCGCTTCTAGTGGAAGAGACCATACCGGTGCATGGACAAATAGGTCCACAAAATTAAAGCTCCACATGTAGCGCTGTTAAGAACGTGGACTGATGAAAAGGCAGAGGAAAATATTACATCCTCATACCAATATGTGAATGAGCTGACCACTCGTTTAAAAACTGGCTGGAAACTTGCCAATGAAAATTTGAAACAAGCCAGGAAGAAACATGCTGCCTATTTTAACAGGAAAGCGAAAGACAGAGATTTGGCTGTGGGAGAGAAGGTACTGCTTCTTCTACCCGGTAGTCAGAATAAGTTACAAATTGGATGGCAAGGTCCATATACAGTTCTAGAGAAGGTGTCTAGAACCAATTATAAGATAGATAAGAAGGGGAAAGAAAAAATCTATCATGTGAATCTCCTGAAGAAATATTTGGAAAGAGAACATCAGGAAGAGACACACTTGTTGACCTTGTCCATTGCCATGGAGATGAAAAAGGAACCACTTTCATCATTTGAATATCCATTACACCCCTGTGAGACAGCGGCACAGGTGAAAATCAGTACACATTTAACGAAAACTCAGAAAGAGAGAGTACAACAGGTTCTAGATAATCATGCAGAGGTGTTAACAGACCGACCAGGACATACAAACTTATTGGAATATGATATGAAGCTGATAGACCCCACACCTGTCTGTATGAAACCATATTCGATTCCTTTTGCTAAGGAGAAAGCTTTGAAGGAAGAGATAGACTATTTGTTGAAGGAAGGAATTATTTCACACAGTGAATCTTCGTATAGTTCCGGTGTTGTACTCCTAAGGAAGCCCTCTGGAGAACATAGACTCTGTATAGATTACAGGAGACTGAATGCTATTACAGAAGGACAGGTGGATCCATTGCCGGATACAAATCAGTTGTTTGCCAGGCTAAATAAAGCTAAATATTTCTCAAAGTGGATCTGAGTAAAGGCTACTATCAGATTCCAGTAAAACCTGAGATCAGACAAAATTGTTAGATGGAAACAATTCGGAGGAACGTAATGAATCCCTGAGTTGCCTCTTTGATTGAGGATATTCCGAATGTTTCATACAGGCTAATAAGAAGATTATGGGATCCACTACGAAAACTCTGCTATCACCAGGTATATGTTATCTCCTCATAACGTACATTTTGAGGAAAATCTAATGTTCTCTGGACATGTCATTGCGCAGACTCAGAGAAGAGAAATGGTGAATACGGGTTGTGAAGCAGCATTAAGACAAGCAGTCACACTTGCGGCTGTTCAGTAACATAACCGAAAAATATTATTGGTTGTAGAGGTCTGAGGCAGATTTCATGAGTAGTGCCTACTCTGAATGGACCCAACTACATAAAACCATGATAGCACAACAGCAGAGTAAAGTCAAGTTGACTTACATTTATCTATGTGTATATAGAATAAAGGACTGACATAAGATGTCTGTTTTAAGAGGGGAGATGTCGTGAAATATTCAAATCCACATATATAAATTAAAACGTAAATGTAAAGCCTAACAAATAACTTCAATAAAAGGAAAGAAGAATGGTAAAGAACAGTGCTGTCACAATGACTGTACTCGAAATCCCCCTTGTTTTCTACTTCGTCTGCAAATTGTAACGTTTCACGTTGATAGTAAAAGCCTACTGCTTCAATACCCGCTTTCTACGATAAAAAATATGTACTCCATTTCTAAGAAAAACCTTGAGATACGCAAGATGACCTAGATTTGAGATTCCATTCATGTCTTTTTATACACTACGTTACCTAAAACGAAAGACAGATGGACTAAAGATAGAAAGAAGGGAGGGGCTGAAAGCATGCAACACTAAACACGCGTCTCGCTACACAATTACTACCATCACGCGTGTAAGGCCACAAGCACTAGCTTTTTTTCAAATCGACAGTGATAAAAAACACTACACACACGAGAGTTAGGTTTTAAAAACTTACAAACGCTTATTAGGAAACATGACATTCTACTGTTTTATGTCTAAAATCCTGACATTAGTCTGACAGTACAGCAGGACAGGTGGCGGTTCTAAACATAAAAAAAAAAAAAAAAAACTACACGACTATCCTGGAAAATACATATTTTGAACGCAGCCCCTTAGCCCCATTAAATTTATATATTTTGGGTTCCTTAGGACTTGCTGACAAAGAATATGTTAAACGTTACGCAAATAGTCTAGGAATTACCAAATTATAGCCAAAAGAAATAGTGAGGGATGTCAGACAACACCCAAATCAGAATCGCTCAGTGGCAGATTTTCAACACACCATTGTACGGAAATATGCTGACATGTTACCTCCTATTTGATTGGCGGAAAATAAATGTAAGGCTAAACACGATTAGTCGGACTATAAATACTACTTCGTTGTTGTTAGGGGAAACGTGAGTAGGAGTACTTTTTTTGAAAAGCTGTGTAAACATGGCATGATTGGTTAGACCTGCCAATATAGTCAATTAGAGGCGTCAGGTCAACACCACATTTGCAAATAAACTTACTACAGAACCAGTGCGTTGAGCGCCAGTGCATATTTTTCTAAATAAAAGCCTGGGACATCGGCAGATCGAAATTGTGCTATATTCAGTGCCAGTCAACGTAATTCTGTATTATTTCCATGAATTGTGGTAAGCTTGAAATATTTGATATCTTTTAATGAAAATTGAATGTAAATTGATAATTTATGTCTGTATATATGTGTGGTTCAGTAGCGAACATGAGGTAAAGCCTATATAATGCTCCAGCCTGAACAGAAGGTGTCGGAGGAAAGTAAAACTACATGGAATTGCCAAACAGTACACTGACACCTATATTATTGACTAGAAAGAAATAATGCTGGAATTGCAGAGGCGTAATAACCATTAGGGAGGAATATACTGGTGAAAATTGTTTCAGATGAAGATAGCAGTTGGCCTACCGCTCTGAACTCAGTGTTTGTTATGTATTGTGCTCAGAGTAGAAATAGAGTATAAATTAGTTCTGAAGTAGGAGGTACAACCTTCTTGTTTCAGGGACTGTGGTCCTAAAGTTATTGAGCAGCACCTGGTCAGAGCTTTGCTGAATCCAGAGGCGGACAGCATACTCCTTGGTCCATATAGCAAACAGTGAGGTGTCTCCAGAACACAGGGGAGCACTCGAGCAGAGGAGTCTTTTCCTGCCGCCATCACGAAAGATAAGCCTATGTGGCCAGCGGAGCTCAACATTATGTAACCCCATCTTAAACTGACATTGTATACAAATAAGAGGGGAAATTAATTGTTTTAATGAACGGAACGGAGAACATCTCCAATACTAGTTCCAACAGAAACAAACACTTGAAGTCATGATGACAAATAACAACATAGCTTGAAAAAACAAAACCAGTATTACCTCATATTACTACTACACAACTGACACACATAGGATAATATTAATAAAATATGTTACTACAAGATTCATATTGATAAATTCTGTACATTTAACTTGTAATTAAAATTGATTGTGATTCCTGGTTCACTTTGTATTTGAATCAGGACACCTATATAATAATGAAAAGTACTTAATACATATTGATATTTGAAAATTTACCAGTGACTCATTTAAGATAGTCTCATAGAGTGTTATATGTATGTGAGTGTCAAACTGTTGTCAAGTGTGGTGGAATAAATTAAATTGTTTATCTGTCGGTTATTGTTGTGACTTACACTTCATCATTTACAAAACCCTAGACATTCAACGTAGTCATCACAATATTCCAGAATAATTCTGACTGAGGTATAAATATGTGGTAGCAAGTAAGGTCATCTGTAATACACTACACTTATTAGATACAGATACCTTCACAGCTGATCTCAGTCAGTACACTAAGTCCCCTATAAATATTTATAATATCCCACTTTACCACAAATATAATGAAAACTTTAAACACACTAAATCACTTTAAAGCTAGTATATAAATTACCGCAATCAGAAAAATGAAACACTCCACGAAAATCTAATAATTTTCACTCTGTACGAGAAATCTTAAGATAACGAGCTAGTGAATTCAGATAGATTTCTGGGCAACTGATTATGGCTATCGGAAAGACATGGTATATATTGATAAATTTCGTTCTATAGTTCTTAAATGCGAAAGTCACACCTACTGCCAGACCCGAGCCAATTTGCCGTTCGATTCTTGAATCAAATTTAATTTTACCACCTCTTCCGCCTCTGCCTCTCTGGCTTGACTTTCATCATCTCCGCCTTGCCGAATATCAGCTACGCAATTACTTCCCTTGAAAGTTTTACAATCCAAGGTCCGTCTCAGACTGAATATCGTGTGTTCCCCTGATCAAAGAATCTATTACGCCATGCTCCGCGCTTCGCTCTCTGTTTCACATAGGGCTTAATTGCCAGATGGCTCACGTGTTAATTGCACTGGTGAATCCTTCGTTCATGTAGGGCAAATATAAACTAGATGGGGAGGGGCAAAAGTGGATGATTACTGCTGCACTATTTCCATCTGTGACATTTCGTCCAGGCTTGAAGACATGAAACCCTTTATGTCTCCTCTATGAAAATAGCGCTGCTGTTATCCGTATCTTGCGAGTGATTGATATCTTCACTTTCCCTTTCTTCCTCACTGCTCCGATTTCTACTAAAAAAATCTGCTCCCACGTTTTTCTTTCCTGGTATGTATTTTACTTTGAAAGCATATACACTTAGGAGCAACGCCCACCGCATAATCCTCGCGTTGAATTCATTATTTGCTCCAAGAAAAGCCAGTGGGGCATTGTCCGTCTGCACTGTAAATGAAACGCCGTAAAGGTATTCGTGATTTTTCCTGATACCACTCACGAGTGCTAGACATTCTCTCTCCACTGTGGAATAGTTTTGTTCTGCTGTGTTCAATTTTCGGCTGCCATAGGCGACTGGGAATAACAGGTTCGGATCAGTGTCATCTGCTTGAAGCAGGGTTGACCCGATGCCTTGAACCGATACGTCGACCCGCAATATAAAAGGTTTCTTAAGGTCAGGTAACCGTAAAATTGGATATTCGGACAGCTGTCGTTTGAGACTGCTGTAAGCGTGTTCGCACTTAGCATCCAAAATACCTGTTTCCGGTCGCCCCTTTTTGGTAATGTCAGTAAGGGGTGCCGTTAGCCCGTTGAAGTTGTTAATAAATTTCAGGTAGTATGCACACAGTGATAGAAATGAGGGTGTGTCTTTCTTCCTTCGGGGTCTTTTAGCTGCAACTATTTTCTCAATGTTCTTGGCAACTGGCCACATGCAGCCTTGAGAAATAGTATGCCCCAGAAAGTCGTGCTTTTCGAAACCGATAAGACATTTGCTAGATCTGGCTGTGAGACCAGTTTCCTGTAGTCTCCTGAGGAGCATAGCAACCGTAGCAATATGTTGGTTGTAGTTTTCCGATGCAATTAATATGTCATCCATGAAATTATGGATATGGGGACTTTGCAAGGGTTCTAAAAGCTTTCTCATCATTCTGGTAAAGACTCCCGGTGCGTTATGCAATCCGAATGGCATCACGTTGAACGTATAGTGTCCTTCACTGGTGCTGAAAGCTAACAGGGGCTTAATTTCCTCCTTGACTGGTATTTGGTAATAACCGTTACTCAGGTCAATTTTGGAGAAAATTTTATTCCTCCTAAGCTTGGTGAACAGCTCAGAAGCGCTCTGGAGAGGTTCCGGCTGGAATTCCGTTACAGAGTTAAGTAATCGGTAATCTATGCACAGCCGAACTTCCTTATTGGGCTTCTGTAACAGTACTACGCTGGAACTGTAAGGAGAGATAGACTCACTGATAATTCCTGCTTGACGTAGCTTGTCCATTTCTCCGCGTAGCGTATCAGCTTTAGCATACGGGATGGGGTAAACTCTGGTTCGCACAGGTGTCTCGTTTGTCAGTTTCATATCGAACTCTACGAGATGTGTTCGACCAGGTACATCCGTCAAAACTGCTGTGTACTGTTTCAGTAGCGCCCTCGTTTCTGTCTGTTGTGCTTCAGAGAGATTGTCACCGAATTTCACATCTTGAAAAGATTCCGTCTGTTGCAATGGATATTCCATGCAACTATCTTTATCTTCCTCATCTTCGGTTGCGGTCGCTACCGTTAGGTGATGTTCGGAGGATGGCACCGGTCTTTCCAAGTATTTCTTTAACAGATTTACGTGGTAGACCTTCTCCTTTCCTTTAATAGAGATCTTGTAGTTCGTTCTTGAGATCTTTTTAAGGCGGTAAACGGCCCTTGCCATCCGATACGCAGTTTGTTGCTTCCGGTTGGCAGTAACAACAAAACTTTCTCCCCTGGTTGTAGTTCTCTCTCTTTAGCCGCTTTATTGTACCGTTTAGCGTGCTTTGCGCGTGCTTTCTTAAGGTTGGTTGTAGCAAGATCCCATCCTAGTTTTAACCTTTCCTTAAGTTCCGATACATACTTGCTGGTTGAGACGACTGTCTCGTCGGCCTTCTGGTCTGTCAGTGACCGGAGTAAGGCTTCTAGCGCCCCCTTAATAGGTCTGCCGAAAAAAAGAGTAGCTGGTGGTAAACCTGTAGAAGCCTGGGGGACTTCCCTGTAAGCGAGTAAGGCTGCAGGAATGAAAAAGGTCCCAATCTTCAGGTTTCTCTTGTCCCAGCTTACGTAACATCATGGTGAGGCTGCCATTGAAGCGTTCCACAAGCCCATTTCCGGCCGGATAGTAGGGGCTTGTGTGGATGTGCTTGGCCCTCAAGATCTTAAAGATCTCCTCCATTAACAGGCTACGGAATTGGGATCCGTTATCCGTAAAAACTTGCTGAGGAAATCCCAACCGCGTGAAAATTTGCACGAGGGCTTCTGCGACATACTTGGAATCCGTGCATGTTAGCGGTATAGCTTCGGCTTACATAGTGCAAGTGTCGACTAAGGTCAGGATGAACCTGCTGCTTCTTTTGGTCCTTTCTAGGGGTCCAACAATGTCGACAGCAACCCGTTCAAATGGTGTCCCCACTATTGGCATTTCACCCATGGGAACTGGGGGCGTCCAATGCTTGGGTGCCATCCGTTGGCACTGGGCGCAGGATTTCACGTATCTGATAATATCAGTGTTCATTCCTGGCCACCAATAGTGAGTCGATATTCGCTGAATAGCGGCGTTTTGTCCCATATTTATGTAGTGGTGTTTGATGGTAGTGTATGATGGTGATATTACTAATTGTAATTGTATGAGGCCAGCTGTGAAGGCTCCTGAGATAAAATGTAGTTGTGAATTGTCAGAAGGCCTTTCTTGCTACCACTACGACCTCACACTTAATTTTTTTTTAAATGAATGTGGCTACGTAAAGTGTCTAGGGTTATGATATGTAGTGTGGTGTAATAAGTTATAGATATACCCACAGATATTTAACAAGACTAATACTATTAATAAATGTTACAACACACTGAACTAACTCAATAGTGTAAAATTTTTTTGATAGAATTATATTACATTTATTTTGTTCTGGATCAAATTTTTTAGGTTGACCAGAACTTAAAAGGGTTTAGAGATTATGAAATGAAATGCATGGAATATTATATCATAAATGCAATAGTGTACATATACATGTACTATACTAGTTAGTTTTATTAAAATGTTCTAGTAGTCATCTACTTGGGAGGATATTTAATGTTTGTGCTGTTGGGGTGGCCTCATCACACCTGTCTATATTGACTACACAGTGTCCAGAAAATGGTGGGAATTTTTATGGGGTTATTAGTAACTAAACGGTGTTGGTGAATGTCCAGCAGACCAGAGGCTCACTCATCTGGTAGTTGTAGCTCTGGTGCTGAAATCAGGTGGTCCCACCTCTCCGTGCTGGCGGGCAATAATGGTGGTCTCTGTCACAAGTACTGCACAGATACACTCGAGTAAGTCACCAACTGAATAGACACTGCTTGGTTGACAACAGAAACTCGCAGCTCTGCAATCAAAGTATGGGCCATGTGTCAAAATCTATTCTCTACCCACGTCTGGACACAACACTGACACAACAACCACATCATACAGACAGGTCAGATCTCTCTGACCAAACAGCACATTTACCATGGTGGTTTTACATCAGATAGATCCTCCCAGACTATAGGTTCTGAAAAATATTTATTAGTTGTCTGCCCTAAAAGAGGATAGGTAATATGGTTCATTATTCTCAACACTTGATCTGTCTTGCCTAACTCTGGCTGGAGTTTATGTACATTGTTGGTCCCTAGACCCTGACTTGGGCGGGGGGTCTAGAGCAAATCCCTACTTGTTTGTAAGGCTAGATTTCGATATGGCAGTATCAAATCACTCGAACATGAAACAATATTCAAAATATATAAGGAAATAATTTCAATCTTACCAGATTATGAATAAATAACACAGAATTGCTAGCAAAACTCAGCTGAGCTGCTGGCTATAGTATGGCGTCCCTAAAGTTATTTCTCTTTCTTTCATATGGAAATCACCACACTTTAAAATCTGTGTCTATCACTGAACAACTATTGAAGAATGGCCCCACTTTCGCGTCTGAGCGCTAATGATATGATTGTCTGTGGCCAATCACTGCCTAGGTTTATTTTTACTTCAAATTTCCTACCATAAAGTCATTTCAGTCATGCTTCAGTCAAGTATGGATGGTTATCTGTTAGTCTGTCCGTCTCTACTTGTGTTTGTACAAAAATGTTCTTGATTTTTGAACCAACCTTTCTCTCCCCTCCAAAATTTTGTCGTTAAAAGTTATATTTAGACACAGCTACCACCCACAAACCCTCTCCTCCATACTAAGTAAATTTGAACACCTGCGTCCCCAAGGTCGTGTTTTTTTGTGCAATTAGTGACACTTTTAGATTCAATACAGTCTGTCAATGATGTGAACAACACTGTCTTTTGTCATTATCTTCAATATTATCTATCCGTCTGTAAAATTAAGAACATATTTGTTCACTGCTCAGAATAGGCCATCCGGCCAGCTAATTTTTATATTCCTAACCTTAATATTAAGAAAAAAATACTTTTTAATTTTTGTAATATTCCTAACATCTGCGTTTAGCCGCTGAATTCAAATCAAGGGCTTGGTATCGCGCAAAAGCGTCCAATAAATGACTGTGGCGTAACATATCTATGGTCCCTTCTGTCGAGTTGCTTACTTTTTTTGTCAACTTGGGAAACGTGACTTTTCTCCGTTTCCCCCCCAATTGCGTCTCCTTAGCCTTTCCAGTCTCACGCAATCTTTCCAGTCATATTTTTTTCCTTTTTGATCCGCCGTTCCCCTCCTGTCTAGCAAGTCAATTTTTATGGAGGATGATGACCCGCGGTCTAGGCGATCATGTACTACAGCAGCCTACGCATTATGTTTTTATCCTTAAATGTTATGTTTGGAGATATTTTACCGTTGTATCTCTGTCAATTTCACTACACATCTCCCCACTTGAAAACATGCCTATGGCAAGTTCCAAAACCAGCGATACACATAGTTAAAATTACTCCTCACGTCTGCCACTACTCTAATTTTGATCACAGGGGTGCCGACTGAGGAAATCTGCACCGACATTCAATTTGCCTGGGATATATTGGATACTAAACTGATAAGGTTGAAGCAACAAAGACCACCTCAGCAATCTTGCGTTTTCATGCTTAGCCTGAGACAAGAACACGAGAGGCTGATGGTCCGTCTCCACCACAAAAGTCCTACCATACAGATAGATTTGAAACTTCTTTATTGCCCAGATTAACGCTAAACATTCTTTTTCGCTTGTGGAGTATCCTTGTTCCGCCTTATTCAATTTGCGGCTTGCATAAGCGACTGGTTTCAGTTCCCCATCAGGTGAAGATGATCTTTGCAACAAAGCCCCTCCGAGTCCTACATTACTTGCATCGGTTCTTAAGACAAAGTCCTGTGTCAAATCAGGCAGTTTGAGAATAGGCTTGCTAGTGAGTTTTTCCTTTAACTCTTGGAACGCTAGTTCACATTGTGCAGTCCAAATAATTTTATCTGGAAGTCCCTTGCGAGTCAGATCAGTCAGAGGAGCACAAATAGCGTTAAAATTCTTGATGTATTTCTGATAAAATCCGCATAACGACACAAATGATCGCACGTCCTTTTTTGTTTGCGGCCTAGGTGCTCTCTGCAGTTTTTCCAAATTCTTAGGATCAGGGGTCATATTACCCTGATATACAGTGTGCCCCAAGAATTCCAACTCTTTACATCCAATACAACATTTTGTTGGCCTAGCAGTCAAATTCGCCTCCCGAAGTCTATCAAACAACATCTCCAGAGCTTCAATGTGTTCTTCAAATGTCTCTGTGGCGACGAGAATATCATCCATGAAATTCGAGATACATGGGTTATTCAGGGGATCCAACAATTTTCGCATCATCCTTGAAAACACACTCGGAGCATTTTTCAGTCCGAATGGTAGAATATTGAATTCATAATGTCCACCCGAAGTGCTAAAAGCCAAATAAGGTCTCACTTCAGGCTTCACTGGGATCTGGTAATAGCCTTTACTAAGATCCACCTTTGAAAAGTATTTTGCCTTGTTCAGTCTGGCAAATAACTGTTTTGTGTCTGGTAATGGATCCACTTGTCCTTCTGTGACAGCATTCAGTTTCCTGTAATCTATGCACAGTCTGTGTTCCCCAGACGGTTTTCTCAACAAAACGACACTAGAACTAAAAGATGATTCACTGTGCGAAATAATCCCCTCCTTCAACAAATACTCTATTTCTTCCTTCAATGCCTTCTCCTTCGCGAACGGAATAGAATAGGCTCTCATACAGATTGGGTTTGAGTCTACCAGTTTCATGTCATACTGTAGCAAATTTGTATGGCCTGGTTTATCTGTTAATACATCTGTATGTTCCTCCAGAACCTGTTGAACTCTCTCCCTCTGGTTTTTAGTCAGGTGCTTACTGACTTTTACCTGTGCTGCGGTTTCACAAGGATGTAATGGGTATTCATGTGAGGTGAGTGGTTCTTTTTGCATCTGGGTTGCAATAGCCAGGGTCAATAAGGGGGTACTTTCCTGGAGTGGTCTGTCCAGATACTTCTTTAACAGGTTTACATGATAAACTTTCTCCTTCCCCTTTTTGTCAATTTTATAGTTTGTTCTAGACACCTTCTCTAGAACCGTATATGGACCTTGCCAACCAATTTGTAATTTATTCTGGCTTCCGGGTAGTAGAAGCAGCACCTTCTCTCCGACTGCCAGTTCCCTGTCCTTTGCCTTCCTATTAAAATATGCTGCATGTTTCTTCCTGGCTTGCTTCAAATTATCATTTGCCAGTTTCCATCCAGCTTTCAAACGAGTGGTCAGTTCGTTCACATATTGATACGATGAGGTAACAGTCTCTTCCGCCTTCTCATCTGTCCAGGTCCTTAATAGAGTTACATCTGGATCTTTAATTTATCATACTTATTTTTCATGGAACCCATCGGGTCCCGTCCATTAGAAGCTCTATAATGAGGACTTTTCTTCCTAGAATCATCACTCACAAATCGACCACTACCAATTTTTTTCTGGGGTTTGTCTCCCCACTTTAGATTGCTTATGAGAGATCTTCGCTCTCTTGTCTGTTCTTCCAGTTTATATAAGTCTGACCGAGGGATTGTCATCCTATCCTGGGTAAAATTTCTTCTTTGTACTCTTCGCATAGTGGCCATGTTAATCCATTCAAGTGAAGACTGGGTGTGAAAAGGGGGCTCCCATTCCACTTTGTCTACCCGAGTATAATTAGTTTTCCTTTCAGGCCTAAAGTTGCCCCGTGGCGTTTCTAGGTCCTGCACATATTTTCCCTTTGTGGGTGTTCCCTCATGAAATACGCCACATGCTTCTACAAAGTTTTCAACATCGACATTTACGTCGGGCCAATAGTATTTTCGAGCAATCTTTTGGCAGATGGTACCGACTTTCTCATGGTCACCATCTTTTCCAACATGTAAGCTCCTTATTAAGTTTGCCCTATATATCTTGGGAAGAACTAACTGTCCGTGACCAGTGGATCTAGTTCCTGTCTTCCTGTATAAGAGTTTGTTCTTCATGAAATATTCCCCCTTGCTCGGAGGTGTGTGGCATTTGGGCAATTTTTTAAAACATGGCTTGAGTGTCCTATCCTCAGCCTGCGCCTTCCTCATCTCCTCTGGATGAGCATTTATAGGTTCACCTTCTTCCTCCTTCTTCTGTGACCTGGTCTGCACTGTCGCCATGATCACAGGTTTCTCGGGATTCCCCAAGAAGACGTATCTACACCCCAATATCAGAGGGTAGATTGGTTCATCTATCACTGCTGCTCTGATTTCTCCTTCCACATAGCGAGTTTTCACCGTTATCCTTGCGATGGGAAGTGTCATGAGTGGTATGTCCTTAGTCGCCCCTTGTATTTCCACTGTTTCTGTGGTATACTGACTTGGGTCCACTAGGCTAGACTTCACAACTGAATCATAATCCAAACCTGTATCATAAAGGCACCTTATGGTGACCCCATTACAAATAACATCCTCACAAACTGGGGGGTGATAAGGTTCCTGTTGTCCCTTAGGATTAACCTTTAATCTTTGCGTCCCCGACTTCATTGCAGCAATGTTTGAAGGTTTCCTTCTACAAAATTCGGTGTTATGGTTATCCTTCTTGCACCATTTACACCATCTTTTTCCTTGGTTCAACGGTTTTCTTTCATTGAACTTTTGGTCATTGAACTGTGAGTTTCTGTCGCGATAGTCATTTCTTGGCCGCTCAAAGTTTGTCCTACCTTTATTTCCCTGCTCTCTATTATCAAATTTATTAAATTGCTGTGGAGCTTTAAAATTGTCTATGTGCTTCTTCTTAGCACCACTTACCTCTGCCTGGGCTGCCTGATACCTCTCAGCAACATTTAAAATTTCCCCCAACTTCTCTGCACCTTGTTCCATGAGAAATTTTCTCATGTCTGGAGCCATGGACTCTCTCAATTGCTCAATCATGATCATTTCTTTAAGATCTTGGGTCTTCCCCAGAGCCGTCCATTTCTCCAAATAGGTTTCTAGTCTAGCAGAGAATTGGTGGTATGTCTCCCCAGACAACAGTTTGGCATTTCTAAATTTCTTACGATAAAATTCACCATTCTTCTCGTATCTTAATAACAAAGCCTGCTTTAACATGTCATAATTGTCTTGGTCTTCCCTGTTCATTTTAGCAAATACTTCATAAGAAGTACCTCTCAATCCCTGTGATAGCTTTAAGCTCCACCTCTCTCTCTCTAACCCATATGTAGTAGCTAATAACTCAAAACGTCCTAGGTACCCCTCTATGTCATCGTCTTTTTCAACAAAATGGTCTAAATGAAACCCCATAGCTGAGTTTGAGGCTCCCAGACTGGGCGTAGCATCTGAGGCAAAAGGGCTGGCACCATTTTCAGGAGCCGGGCCTTGTAATTCCAGCTCCCTTAGTCGTAATTCGTGCTCCCTTTGCAACCTTCTATCTTCTGCCTCCCTTTCGGCAGTCAACCTTTTTTCTTCTGCCTCCCTTTCGGCCTTTTTATCTTCTGCCTCCCTTTCGGCCTTTTTATCTTCTGCCTCCCTTTGCTGTCGTTTTTCTTCTGCCTCCCTTTGCTGTCGTTTTTCTTCTGCCTCAATCTGCAGCCTCTTAATTTCTCTATCAGCCTCTAACCTCTTCTCTTCAACCAACCTGTCAGACTCCAATTTTCTTTCAGCCTCTTTTTCTATCTCCTTTCTTCCCGTTCAATATATTTATCACATTCAGCCGTTACGTATTGAATTAAAATTTGACCATCCATTCCCATCTCCTTCGCGGTGAGCACAGCAGCTGATCTAAATTTTGCCAGCTCCGCCATACTTTTGAGACAATATAATAATATACAAGCTAAATCTCTAACCAGTAAATACACTAAGTACTTCTTATGACTATAGTCTAACTAATTCTAACTAACCAGTTAACTAATTAATTATTACTGGCTGTGAAGATTCACCAACTTTTATCTGCAGGGACACTTTTAATGTTAAAGGGAATTTTACAATTTATTTCCCTACTTTTATTTCTCCCACCAGGAGATCCTAATATTACTGTTGGGCTAATTATCCCTGGACAAGCCCCCAATTTATGTAGTGGTGTTTGATGGTAGTGTATGATGGTGATATTACTAATTGTAATTGTATGAGGCCAGCTGTGAAGGCTCCTGAGATAAAATGTAGTTGTGAATTGTCAGAAGGCCTTTCTTGCTACCACTACGACCTCACACTTAATTTTTTTTTTTTAATGAATGTGGCTACGTAAAGTGTCTAGGGTTATGATATGTAGTGTGGTGTAATAAGTTATAGATATACCCACAGATATTTAACAAGACTAATAATATTAATAAATGTTACAACACACTGAACTAACTCAATAGTGTAAATTTTTTTGATAGAATTATATTACATTTATTTTGTTCTGGATCAATTTTTTAGGTTGACCAGAACTTAAAAGGATTTAGAGATTATGAAATGAAATGCATGGAATATTATATCATAAATGCAATAGTGTACATATACATGTACTATACTAGTTAGTTTTATTAAAATGTTCTAGTAGTCATCTACTTGGGAGGATATTTAATGTTTGTGCTGTTGGGGTGGCCTCATCACACCTGTCTATATTGACTACACAGTGTCCAGAAAATGGTGGGAATTTTTATGGGGGTATTAGTAACTAAACGGTGTTGGTGAATGTCCAGCAGACCAGAGGCTCACTCATCTGGTAGTTGTAGCTCTGGTGCTGAAATCAGGTGGTCCCACCTCTCCGTGCTGGCGGGCAATAATGGTGGTCTCTGTCACAAGTACTGCACAGATACACTCGAGTAAGTCACCAACTGAATAGACACTGCTTGGTTGACAACAGAAACTCGCAGCTCTGCAATCAAAGTATGGGCCATGTGTCAAAATCTATTCTCTACCCACGTCTGGACACAACACTGACACAACAACCACATCATACAGACAGGTCAGATCTCTCTGACCAAACAGCACATTTACCATGGTGGTTTTACATCAGATAGATCCTCCCAGACTATAGGTTCTGAAAAATATTTATTAGTTGTCTGCCCTAAAAGAGGATAGGTAATATGGTTCATTATTCTCAACACTTGATCTGTCTTGCCTAACTCTGGCTGGAGTTTATGTACATTGTTGGTCCCTAGACCCTGACTTGGGCGGGGGGTCTAGAGCAAATCCCTACTTGTTTGTAAGGCTAGATTTCGATATGGCAGTATCAAATCACTCGAACATGAAACAATATTCAAAATATATAAGGAAATAATTTCAATCTTACCAGATTATGAATAAATAACACAGAATTGCTAGCAAAACTCAGCTGAGCTGCTGGCTATAGTATGGCGTCCCTAAAGTTATTTCTCTTTCTTTCATATGGAAATCACCACACTTTAAAATCTGTGTCTATCACTGAACAACTATTGAAGAATGGCCCCACTTTCGCGTCTGAGCGCTAATGATATGATTGTCTGTGGCCAATCACTGCCTAGGTTTATTTATAATTCAAATTTCCTACCATAAAGTCATTTCAGTCATGCTTCAGTCAAGTATGGATGGTTATCTGTTAGTCTGTCCGTCTCTACTTGTGTTTCTACAAAAATGTTCTTGATTTTTGAACCAACCTTTCTCTCCCCTCCAAAATTTTGTCGTTAAAAGTTATATTTAGACACAGCTACCACCCAAAAACCCTCTCCTCCATACTAAGTAAATTTGAACACCTGCGTCCCCAAGGTCGTGTTTTTTTGTGCAATTAGCGACACTTTTAGATTCAATACAGTCTGTCAATGATGTGAACAACACTGTCTTTTGTCATTATCTTCAATATTATCTATCCGTCTGTAAAATTAAGAACATATTTGTTCACTGCTCAGAATAGGCCATCCGGCCAGCTAATTTTTATATTCCTAACATTAATATTAAGAAAAAAATACTTTTTAATTTTTGTAATATTCCTAACATCTGCGTTTAGCCGCTGAATTCAAATCAAGGGCTTGGTATCGCGCAAAAGCGTCCAATAAATGACTGTGGCGTAACATATCTATGGTCCCTTCTGTCGAGTTGCTTACTTTTTTTGTCAACTTGGGAAACGTGACTTTTCTCCGTTTCCCCCCCAATTGCGTCTCCTTAGCCCTTCCAGTCTCACGCAATCGTTCCAGTCATATTTTTTTCCTTTTTGATCCGCCGTTCCCCTCCTGTCTAGCAAGTCAATTTTTATGGAGGATGATGACCCGAGGTCTAGGCGATCATGTACTACAGCAGCCTACGCATTATGTTTTTATCCTTAAATGTTATGTTTGGAGATATTTTACCGTTGTATCTCTGTCAATTTCACTACAATGTCCGCTAAAGGGAAGAGAGTGTCCCATTTCTAAGATTTGGGCTCTGTACTGCGTCGGTACTAGGAGCTGGTTATGCCCTTGATCAGGGTTGCCTGTTCTACGATATAGTACGCCATCCTTAGAAAGATGTCTCCGTTGTGTCTGGGGTCCTTGGCCATGGGCAGTTTCCTAAAGCAGGGTTCCTTTTGTTGCGCCTCTTTTAGTTCCTGAGGTAACAAATTTGGCGCAGGCTCCCGTTCCTTCTTGGTTTGCCCTCTTGTGGTTACTGCTGCCACAATCGGGTCTTTCGGTCTTTCAACAAACACATATCTACATCCAAGTATGACTTGGTAGATAGGATCATCCATAATAGCTGCTTTGATAACACCTCTGACAAAATCAGACTGTATCTCCACCAATGCGATGGGAAGCGTCATGGGTGTATCACTCTTGAAAACTCTACATCATTTGACTGTGTCTTCTGTCTCTTGACCAGGTTTGACCAAATGTCTTGCGACAATACAATCAAACGATAATCCTGTGTCAAAAAGACAAGATGTTGAAGTCCCGTTCAAAATAACAGTTCCTCGCGTTGAGGGCCTCTCACCCTCAGGTTGAGAATCACTGACACTCATTCTCCGTTGCGAGTCTGTTAACAAGCAACCGATTCTATTCGTCCCGGTGTGCTTGCTCTGATCCGATGTCCCTTGTGCAGGGGTCTTTCCCTTGTCTTGACCTTTCTGGCGGCTGTGCCATGTAGGCCGGTTGGGTTGATCAGAATGTTGCGTGGGGTACTTGTTTTTAAAGATTTTTGATTTTTCCTGGGGAGGGTTCTGAGGTAAAGTTTCTCGTTGATTATGGTGATGGGAAGACGGCTCTGGATTATTTTTCCGAAAATGCTCATCTGTCGGCTTGCGTTTAATGCTTGGAAGCTCGGCCAAAGCATTCACGTAACGTTCAGACTTACTAAGAATGTCCTCCAACTTTACTGCGCCCTGTTCAGCCAGAAATCTACGGGTTTCGTTTCACAACCTGGATTTTATTTGTTCTGTAAGAACAAATTCTTGGAGTCCTTCAAAAGTGAGAGGGAGCTCGGAAAGTTCCATGCTCTTTGTCAAATATTCCGTCAGGCGTGAAGAGAATTGATGAAATGCCTCCGTGCCTTCTTTTCTGCTGTTTCTGAACAGGTGCACAAATTTGCGAGCGTTCATCTCGAACCGCTCCAGTAAAGCCTTCTTTAGCATGTCGTAATTGTCTTGATGGCTGCTTCCCAGTTTTACGTAAACGTCATTAGCACTACCTTTCAGAGCCTGTGAAAGTTTTAGACACCATCGGGAACTCTCTAACCCATATAGTGTCGCCATCCTCTCAAATTTTTCGAGAAACGAGTCAATTTGCTCGTTAGGGCAAGGGAAGGATTCTAGGGCGAAAGACATAGCTACGAGTTGAGGAGATTGGGTACTGGATTGATCAGTTAACTGTGACTGAGGTGGAGACTCTCCATTGCGGAAGAAAGACATAGCACGACGACTTTGGACCTCTAGGGCCTTAATCGCCAATTCATGCTGTCTCTCCTTCTCTCTTTCCTCGTGTGTCTCTGTCTCTCCTTCTCTCTTTCCTCATGCTGTCTCTCCTCTCTTTTCTCCTGTTTTCCATCTCTGCCTCAATTTTCTTCTGTTCCGTTTGAGATTGACGCTCTTCCGCTTCTTTCCTCTCCGCTCTATCTTGTGCTTCCTTCTCTGTCTCAATTTTCTTCTCCGCGTCATATCGGTCAAGTTCTACATTGACAAACGCTGTCACTTCTTCTCCTTGCCATCCTGTTTCCTTTGCTTCTTCTCTCAGCATGGCTCTAAGTTTAGCTCTCTCAGCCATGGCTAATAACTAAATGCCGTTAACCCGAGAGAGAAAGAAGAAAAGAAGGAGAGGAAAAAAGACTCTATCCTAAACAAACTTACGAGAAAAAAAAATTAATATTATTTCACTGGGATACCTCCTGTCCTGTTATCCGTTATCTAATCTATCGCTGTTATTATCTGGCCTAAGCTCCTAATACAGACGACTAAGCCAAATAAATTGTAGATCAGTCTAACAGTGGAAAAACTACTTTTACTATCGGTGGATAAAACAAATTGTATTACTAAACTGAAGGAGAAACAAAATTATTTTTCCCTTATTTTATAAATCCACCAAAACTCACCCACTCTAGAAGTCAGTTAAGAGTAAGGGACGTTATTGACTAGACGTAAAGTCAGAAATCGGTCCTTAGCTTAGCTCAAACTCTACTGCTTCTTTTAAAAAACCTAGTGATTGTTAAACAATCACACATACGAGTGTAAGAGAAATGACAGTCTCTGGTTAGAATAATTTATCTAATCCAGCCTATCTGGACGACGATATTTAAAACAGACGCACTTTCTCTCCTTGTACGAAAATACAAGTTACACTGCACTCACATGCACACAATGCTGTGACAAATACGCACAAACGTGAAAACAAACTATGGATAACATATAATGGATATGGGTTGACCGACACGATAACTAAAGGTTTAATAACAATTATTATTTATAGAAAATCACAACATAAATCATATGCATCAATAGATCATGGTTTACAGACAAAATGAAAAAAAACTAAACAAATAGGTTCTCCCCTCTAGTAAAGGAAAGGAAAGGACGATACCCACAGAGGTTAATTTACCCAAAAGATCAAAAGGCAACAATAAGTTATGAAATAGTCAGTATGGGAAAAGAATAGGTTCCTAAAGTAATCTATCCCGTGACTAATCAAATTATTGAGATAAAAAAAAAGAAAGAAGAAACCATATAAGTATATGATGTTAACAAAAGACATAAGTTTCTTTCTCTGTTCATTCAATTCACATACACGCAGTGGCCACTTTCAGACTATGCTTACCCCAGTAGTTGTCGCAGGCATTCCAAGGAAATACACTAATAAGAAATCATACTATTAAGTGTCAAAGTTTAGTTTTGCCAAATCCAGCCCCAGACTCTCCGTAGTTGTTGACTGCAAATTTCACAGGAGTCGCTAGAGTCGGTGTTTTAATTTGTCCTGGATACAATAAGTTATCTATGCCTTCAGTTGGTTGGAGTAGGGTTCATGCGTGGTGATCGCCGATGTAGGATGAATAGAACATATACAGCTCCTAGGTTGTTTAGCCGCAGGTGGCTGAAACGCTAGGTTAAGTTACACCAATGTTGCTGACAATATATTTTGCCACAGCTGGCTGATGAGATTGATATAAATAAATCTGGTAATAGTTCTGGTCCAGTTAATATTACAATTTAATGTATATATTTGCTTTCTCTCATGAAAATATGAGGAACCTTGGACCGCACAGGTCACAGCAAGAAACTCATCAATATTAAATATTCTTGGATGCTTATGGTATTATAAGTTCGTATGATCATAAGTTCATATGGCTATAAGAAAAGCCGCTAGTACTCAGGTTTGATCAGCCTATATTTTAGGAAAAGAAAATATAAATATTTAACCAAATTATCAATATTATATCTACCACGTGTTAAAATAGGACTTCTTCACCACTCTGTAATAAATTAAATTTAAAACCCACGTGTCTAGCTTATCCTATCGTTTTTTTTAACGCGTGATATGAACACTAGTCATTTATAAAATTACATAAAATGGATAGAAGTAAATAATATATAACGTCAGTAGACAGTTATTTAATGTATGTACTCGTCAATTTAAAACGTCTCTTACTGGGAAATAGCGGGGCAAAGTCTTTTACAGACACGGGGTATGATGTCAGATGCGGCCGATGCTGGGCCCACTGACGCGTGGACACGTCCCGATCCCCATCGAGACTTGCCCGGGGAGCCCACCCCGGCTCAAAAAAGCAGAGAAGGCCACTCTCCAAACCTCCGATGTCTGGCGGGCAGTGTTAGGATGTGCAAGAACATGGACAGGAAGACTCCACAACTTCCCCACTGAAGACACGCCCACGGCGACCGTTGCCTCTATTGGCTGTGTGTGGTGTACCCGGAAACGGGGCCTCCCAGTACTGAGGCACAGTTAAGTCCCCGATGTCACTTATCGGTGCAGAGTTGAGAGAGATGGCTGAGCATCACAATCCCCCCTGTGTTGCAGCATGATGAGAACCCAGCATTGCACACTGAGCTTGGGGGGATCACTTGGGCACCAGACTTAATACTGGCTCTTGACTGGATGGCCGCATGCAGGAGATTTCTACAATGGAGGGTTGGCAGGTGGTGGGTATCGGGAAGTGGCTCTGTGCAGGACGTGAGGATTCCTTGGGAGAGCCCAGAACCAGAGCACAGCATTGTGCAAGCTCTGCATAGTTGGAGAGCCCCCTGGATGACGGGGAATGCACAGTGTGCTACCCCACCTATCCCCAACTGCTAACTTAGAACCAGAAGTGGGGTCCTCTGTATGCGTGCCAGGCCAGAATAAAATGCCTGGGAAAGAGACTGGAGCTCAGAACTCCCTAACTCAAAGTTGCAGGATGGCAGAAAAGCCATGGGAAAGACAGGGCTATTTTGAAGATAACGCAACCATATTTTCACCATACGAGCTCGGACGCCGCCTCGGTAAACAAGGTCCGCGCAGAGCAGTGACACCCTCAGGCTGCTTGCGAATAGTCTACTACTGGGAACATAAACAGATTAGGGATGAGCCCATTCTCCCGTTGAACAGGTGCTAAAGTCATAGATACTGGGCCAGAAGGCGCACCGGAAACCACAGTATCACGCAACTCGCTTTTTTTTCTATGGAGAGTACACCGTCAAATAAATCTCGTACTGGTGCTCGCTCTGTGGAGCTCCACCAGGCAGGTGCAGTGCCGGGCTCTGAGCCTCGACAGAGCCCACCCTCAGCTACTGGAGGACCCTCTAGACCGTCTTGTGGAGTCAGCAGACGGCGGAGGAGAACTACTGACCAAAACAAAACAGAAAAAGAGAAACCCAGAGTGCCACTTGTCATGATGCACTGGAATGCAGAGGGAGTGAACAACAAGCAGGCTGGATACAGCAAAAAGACAGAGCTGGAAAACATCTTGTATGAGAAGCAAGTCAGTGTTTGCTGTATCCAAGAGACTCACTTGAAAGCAGATCAAACCTTTAAAATAAGGGGATATCAATGCTTCAGATCCGACAGAAAAGATAGACGAAAAGGAGTACTTAATCTTGTAAGGAATAACATTCCTGCACACGAAAGGAAAACCTTCATGGATGGAGCAGAATATCAGCTGTTGCAGATAAAGGTAGACAAGATGGAAATAGAACTCCTGAACTATTACTGTCCGAACAACAAACCCCTGAGTCTCAGCTCTATACAGGTACCAGCCACCAACTTTATAGCAGTTGGAGACTTTAATAGCCACTCCCAGAGCTGGGGCTATAACCATCTGGATCACAGAGGTGAAGAGGTTGAAACTTGGCAAGATGATCACTCCCTAATCCTAGTCAATAATGCCACAGATACTCCTACCTTCTACTCCAGAGGATGGCACACAACTTCAACACCAGATCTTGCCTTCTCCACACCAGATATAGCTGGATCTATTAGTAGAGAAGTAGGAGACCAACTAGGGGGGGAAGCGACCATCGCCCAATCTTTCTTACTGTCCAGAGTGCAACTCTCAGTACAGGCCCAGCCATTACAAGATGGAACTACAAAAAAGCCAACTGGGGTTTATTCAGGCATCTGGTGAACACGCTGCTGTCTACCCTCAAGGTACAGAACAGAGACATTAATGAAGTGGTAAAAGACTTCAACAGATGCATACTACAAGCTGAAAAAGAAACCATTCCCAAAGGATGCCGGCGTAACTACATACCATACTGGTCCAGCACACTCCAAGAACGTCAGGAAGCTATGGACAGGGCTAGAAAGGACGCAGAGTCTCAGCCTTCACTTGAAACTCACAACAAATGGAAAAAGGCTGTAGCAGAGTTTCAGAGAACAAAGCTAGAAGAAAAACGGAAAAGCTGGAGAACTAAAACGGCATCACTGAACCTTGAGAAAGACGGCAGGAAACTTTGGAGATTAGTCAAGTCTCTAAATGAAGAGCGTTCCTCACCTAGGCAGACTATCACATTGGATGAAGGTGGCAAACTTTTCAGAGGAAAACAAGCTGCAGACTTGTTTGCTAGAAGATACAGTTCAGAAAGCAACTTACCCATTAACATAGATCATCAGAGAGAGATAAGAAAAGAAATACTGGCAACCATGGGACAGACAGATACTCCTGCCCCAATGAGGGAACCCATCACACTAGGAGAACTACAGAAGGCTATTTCCAAGCTTAAGTTTCAAAAGTCACCCGGCCCAGACAAAATCAGCAACGAAATGCTAGTAAATCTGAGCTCTGCAGCAAAGACAAAACTGCTTGAGATATTCAACCACAGCTGGTTGAAAGGAACGGTACCCCAAGTATGGAGAGAAGCCATCACAATACCCATACTAAAGAAAGGGAAATGTAAGACCGAGGCTGCAAGTTACCGGCCAATCAGTCTCACAAGCTGTGTTGGGAAGACTATGGAGCGAATAGTCAACCACAGATTGAAATGGTATGGTATTTAGAGTCTGAGCAGATCCTGGTGCCGGAACAAGCTGGATTTAGAGAATGCTACAGTATAGAAGACCAAGTTACTTACTTGTCTCAAGCAATAGAAGATGCCTTCCAGGAGAAGAAAAAGGTCCTAACGATCTGGGTCGACTTCAAGCAGGCCTTTGACAAGGTGTGGAAAGATGGCCTCATTGCAAAACTTAGGAGAAGTGGAATCCAAGGCAACATGATGAAATGGATCCAGTCATACTTGCATAACAGGAGAACTAGAGTCACTCTTGACGGTCTGCAGAGCAGAAAAGTGTTGCTCCATCAGGGGGTACCTCAAGGAGGAGTAATTTCCCCAGCACTCTTCCTTGTTTACATCAATGACCTGGTGAAAGATCTCCCTGCAGGAGTTAAACGAACGAACGAACGAACGAACGAACTTTATTTTCGAAGGGTAAAGAATTGGGCGCGCAGGCCCGTCTAACATTCTGCCCTTCCACTCTCATTAATCTTGCATACTATATCCTTTCATTCCCACATGATGCTTTAAGCATTAATTTAAAGGCATGCAACATTATAAAGTTACCATAACAGCATTCATTTACAGTATGCAAGCATAATAAAAAAAAAATGAGTAGGGTTTTTTTTTTTTTTGAAACAAACAAGCTAGTAAATGGGGGAAAAAAGTAATAATAAAATAAAATAAATAAAACAATAAATAAAAATAAATAAATTCTGTATACCGACACTCACTCATGCGGTCAATCCGTCTACAATTAATCTGTATTTTTGGTATGCGGGTACATTCTCACGACTCACATTTCTAAAGTACAGTATTATGTGGGTACATTCACACATACATTACATTATATAATAATATTTTAAAGTGAATATAATAATGATATTAAATGGATATAAAACAAATTATTCACACACAAAAATGAGCGGAAGAGGAAAAGAAATGTTGACCTATGGATGAGATGTTGACAGGCAAATACTGTTTCTATGGGGGTAGATAATCAGTGTTGAGGAAGTGTTTGAAAAGTGCTTTGTTAAAAGAATATTGTGTAGGTAGGCTTTTTAGGTGGTGTGGAAGGCTGTTCCATAAGTAGGCACCAGAGTAGGCTAGACTCTTTTTGAACAGGTCGATCCTAGGTTTGGGCAGACGTAACTGATGTAATCGTTGTCCCTCCCTTCTACTGGTTTGAAACAATGATCTTAGGTACGACGGGGCATTGTTAGATAGAATTGTGTGAGTCAGCTTGGCTTTGTTGTAGAGAAGACGTTTTTTTTAGCGACAGTATTTTGGGTTCTTTTCCTGTCCTTGTGTGTGGTGTCGTGCGATTATCGGTGATCAGACGCACTGCTCTCTTTTGCAGGGAGTGCAGTCTCTTCGAGGTGGAAGCAGGGCAACAATCCCATAGTGTAGAGCAGTAATCTAGATGTGTCTGTATATGTGAGGTGTAGAACAATAGTCTAGTGTCTGCGTCTAAGAAGTGTTTTATTTTGGCTAGCTGGTACGTCTTTTGTGCTATGTGTTTGGTTAAATTCCGTACATGGGAGTTCCACGTTAAGTGCTGGTCAATCGTGATCCCCAGAACTTTGTGTTCTGTTACATGTTCAATTTGTATTGATTCCGCGTGTAGCTGTAGCGATCTTTTGGTGCAGATTAGGAGTTTCTGTCTGGTGGTAATCAACATAGATTTCGTTTTTGTTGTGTTTACTGGCATACGATTCATATTACTCCATTTTGTTAGATTGTCTACATCGCTTTGAAGAGTCATTTCAAGTGCCACGCAGTCATTGTCACTAGTGTAGATAGTACAATCATCTGCAAAGAGGTCACAAGTTGAATATTTTAGATGTAGTGGCAGGTCGTTGATGAACATTGCGAAGAGTACGGGCCCAAGAATAGAGCCCTGTGGTACTCCTGTAACTACCTTCGAGAAATCTGATGCCGAGTTGTTGTGAAGCACTAACTGTTGTCGATCTGCCAGGAATGATTTGATGATGTTTAGTGGATTAGAGCCTATTCTGAGGGTTTCCAACTTTTGAACCAAGATAGTGTGGTCAATCATGTCAAATGCTTTCTTGAAGTCGACAAAAACAGCACCACATAATTTTCCATCATTTATGTTCGACAGCCAGTTGTCTGCCATTTTGGTGAGCGCTGTGTGTGACAGGAATGTTTGGGTCTGAAACCTGACTGGCTATCAATGAGCAGTTTGTTTGTTGTTAAGTGTTGAAATGTGGTGTTGTAAATGTGTTTTCTCTAGTGGTTTTGAAAGAGATGATAGAAGGGATATTGGTCTGTAGCTGTTGGGATCGCTATGTGAGCCAGATTTATAGAGGGGGTACACTTTGGCAGATTTAAATGCTGTGGGGAAGTAGTTGTGTGCAATACATTGGTTGTACACATAGGTTAAGGAGTCGCAAATGATGGGCGCAGCGTAACGTAGAATCTTATTGCTGATACCATCAAGCCCAGATGAATTGTTGTTTTTTAATGCCAAGATATATTTGAGAACTTCATGTACTGTTAGAAAAGGAATATGTCTTAGATCTGTTGGGGTGTGTTCAGTGTTGCAGAAGGCTGTCAATTTACTAATATCGCAGTCCATTGGCTTTAGTGTCGACTTGAGAAGGCTAATTTCTGTTTTGAAGTGGTTGCTAAAATGAGTTGCCGTGAGGGAGCAGCTTTTTGGTAAAGAGTTTAGTGACTTTGATTTGTGTGTTAGTGTTCTAATGGCTGCCCAGACTTCTTTGCTGTTTGCTTTGTCTTGAATCATCTTTCTGAAATGTAGTTTCTTTTCCTGACGAATGAGATATTGTACTTTGTTTCTAAGCATCCGATACCTGCTGAAATCTTTGAGCTTATGTGCTTCGTCCCGCTCTCTCATTGTTGATAGTATTTCGTTGGTTATCCATGGGGTCTTTCTGATGTTTTTGACCCGAACCTGCTTTATAGGAACATGTTTGTCGAATACGTTGTTGAAAGTTTGTGTCCAGTATTTTATGGCTTCTTCTGGATGCGGAAGTTGGTACACGTATGAGAGAGGGGATATTTGTAGGTCTTGTAGGAATAATTGAATGTTAAAGTTTTTGAAATTCCTGTAATGGACTGTGATGTGTTCCGTTTTAGGTGCTTTAAACCCCTTTCTCGTCCAGGTACAGCAAATAGGATAGTGGTCACTTAATGATGTCTGTGGGACTATGCATTCTATAATGTTTTCTGGGCAGGTCGTATAGATATGATCAATTAGTGTAGATGATGAGTCTGTTACTCTCGTGGGTTGATTGATTAACTGTATGAGGTTGTATGAGATGGTAATATCATTCCACGTGTTGTTCGGTTTGTGAAGGTCAATATTGAAATCCCCCAGTAGAATAATTTCCTTCGAAGAAGCCCAAACGTTGTCCATCATTCGTGAGAATGTGTCAAACCATACAGCAGAAGAGCTAGGGTTTCGGTACAGGTAACCAATTAGAACGGGGGTCAGGTTGGGGAGTTTTATTTCCAGCCATAAACATTCAATGCCAGTATGTTCTAGATCATCACGGCGTCTGTACTGAAGAGATGTTGAGATGTATATGACTAGCCCTGTTTCATGTTGTCTGTTAGGATCCCTGCGAATGGTGGTGAATCCATTAATCCTAATTTCGTCATCTGTAATTTTGTCATTGAGACGGGTTTAAAGCTGCCTTATATGCAGATGACCTAGTACTCTGGTGCGCTGATGAAAATGTCACCACAGCAAATTATAGAATGCAGCGGGCAGCAGACATGCTAGTGTCATGGGCAGAGAAATGGCTTATCACAATAAACACAGACAAAACCTCCACAACACTGTTCTCCCTCGCCCCCAAGGACAAATCAGCTAACATACACCTAGGGACAACCATGATCAAGGAAGAAAGCTACCCCACCTATCTTGGGGTGACATTTGACCAAAGGCTTACATGGAATAAGCATATTGAAAATGCAGAAGGAAAGGCCCGAAGACGACTAGGCATACTCAGAAAATTAGCAGGTACCAACTGGGGAGCAAATGAACGAAATCTAAAGAAGATTTTATAATGGAGTAATAAGACCACACTTAGAGTTTAGCTCAGCAGCATGGTCATCAGCTGCTAACTCACATCTGCAGTCTTTGGACAAGGTGCAAAATCAAGCTCTCAGGCTCATTACAGGAGCCATGAAAACTACACCAATAACAGAGATGCAGAAGGTTGCTGGATTACAGACATTGTCCCATAGAAGAGACACAAAAACCATGATCCAGATGGAAAAGTACAACAGTATGCCAATGCACCCAATGAAGGCAAGACTAGATGATCTGGCATTGGGACGTCTAAAGCGTAGCAGCTTTGTGCATCGGGGGAAAAGACTTATAAGACAGCATCAAGAAGACCTAGCCATCAAGACAACCCCACTGAAGCCCACCCTAAACCCTGTACCATGGGAGCAGGCCAGCAGTGCCCTCCAAATTAATACATCAGTCAGTGGTCTCACAAGTGGATGTGAGTATAATGATCTGCAAAAACGAACTGCTACATTGAGTATGATCCAAGAAAGCTATCCCGATCAATCATGGATACATGCCTATACAGATGGATCAGCAACTAATGCTGTTAGGAATGGAGGTGCCGGTATCTTTATCTCATATCCTGACAACCACTATGAGACTAGGCACATTCCCACTGTCTGTTCCAACTATACAGCTGAGGTTCAAGCTCTAGAGCAAGCTGCAAATATGATTTATAACACCAACTCTGACTGCCACCAGGTAGTCATCCTCACAGATGCACTGTCTGTCCTGCAAGCTCTCAAGGGTGGTAAACTCCCGCATCTGAGAAATGAACTAAACAAGGTAGCTGCCAAAAAGAGAACCATACTTCAGTGGGTACCATCTCATTGTGGTGTACCCGGAAATGAAAAGGCAGATAAACTTGCAAAAAAGGGAGGAGAATGTGAACAAGAAGATAATGAAGTCACATACTTTGAGAAAAAGAGAGCTATCCAGACTATCAGAAGAGAACAGAACCAACCCAAAGACGACTATCACACTCTCGACCGGCAGGGACAGATAACTATTTTTCGACTCAGGACAGGGCATAACAAACTGAATAAACACATGCACAAGCTACGATTGTCTGCTTCACCACTGTGCACATGTGGATTAAACGAACAAACTGTAAGAAGAAGAAGAACTGGGAAATAGCGAGTAATTAAATTTACTTTACGGCTGGAAAATTTAGCTATAAGTTATTTAATTAGCACAGAAATCTCAGTGAAATATAATGAAAACTTTAAACACACTAAATCACTTTAAAGCTAGTATATAAATTACCGCAATCAGAAAAATGAAACACCACGAAAATCTAATAATTTTCACCCTGTACGAGAAATCTTAAGATAACGAGCTAGTGAATTCAGATAGATTTCTGGGCAACTGATCATGGCTATCGGAGAGACATGGTATATATTGATAAATTTCGTTCTATAGTTCTTAAATGCGAAAGTCACACCTAATGCCAGACCCGAGCCAATTTGCCGTTCGTTTCTTGAATCAAAGGTAATTTTACCACCTCTTCCGCCTCTGCCTCTCTGGCTTGACTTTCATCATCTCCGTATTGTCGAATATCAGCTACGCAATTACTTCCCTTGAAAGTTTTACTATCCAAGGTCCGTCTCAGACTGAATATCGTGTGTTCCCCTGATCAAAGAATCAATTACGCCATGCTCCGCGCTTCGCTCTCTGTTTCACATAGGGCTTAATTGCCAGATGGCTCACGTGTTAATTGCACTGGTGAATCCTTCGTTCATGTAGGACAACATATAAACTAGATGGGGAGGGGCAAAAGTGGATGATTAATGCTGCACTATTTCCATCTGTGACACCATCTTAGTTGGGACTGTTCTACTTGGGTCTGCATGGGGTGGGATTTTAGGCCTTGACGTATCGTCTGGTTGCGGACCATGTCTCTTCTTGTTACTTCAACCACCTTCCTCAGATACCCCATTTCTGAGGTTTAGATCTGGCTTTTGTGGATTGTAGTCATTGCCCATGACTCGCATCCATATGTCAAGACTGGGACATAGGTGGAGCGGTATACAGCCATCTTCGTTTTCTTACCAACCTCTCTCTTGCTGAGCAATCCTCGATTTATGGCCTGAAAAAGTCTCTCAGCTGCTGCTTTTCGAGTGACCAACTCTTCTTTGATGCCTCTTTTTCGGTCTGTAATAGCTCCGAGGTATTTAAAGTGGTCGACCTGCTCCGTAACCTATTCTCCCAGCTTAATCTGGTCTTATTTCTTCTCGTGATATCACCATGGATTTTGTTTTAGAGCTGCTTATGACCACCCCTCTCTTCTCCAGCTCTTCCTTCCAGACTTGCAGGCTGGACTGGAGATGTGCCTCTGATTTAGCAATCAGGGCAACATCATTAGCAAATGCCAGCTCTGAAATACAGACCTGTCCCATCTTCCAGTACCCCACTGAATATTTTCTTGTACTTTCCTTACATGCCTTGAGAACATCGTCCATGAGGAGTATGAAAAGATAAGGTGACAGGATATCACCTTGTCTTACACCAGTGGTGGTCCTGAACTCTTCTGACGTATGGTTTGCTGTCCTCACATAATTTCTGCAAGATTTGTAGAAGCTCTGTATAGCATGAATCAGAGGTGCTGGAATGTTCTTCCTTGCCAAACAGTCCCAAAGTTAATTTTTATTTTTAAGGTGAATTTATCAGTTGTCAGAATTATCTACCCTGTCTCTCAATGCGGCGTGTACATCCTTTATAGAGTGTTGGTTAAAACAGCCGGGAATACGTCCCAGCCGAGCAGCCGACTGCGACAGATCTTGCAAGTCCGGCAGTGCATACTTATATTGCTAGATAAAGGCTAATACATATACCAACTGCTCTCTCTTTAAGAACAATTTAAGCTGGCTTATATGATTATATTTGTAGACAATTTCATTTCCCAGTACTGTTTATCTTTTCTGCTTTTGACTTCATTCCATCATCAATCAATACCCTTTAGCTCCCCACGGAGCATAAACCTTAAACAAAGACAAGTCCTTCTGACGTCTGCTTCAACTCAAGCTCTTTCTATGTCTTCCTCGACATTTTCATCTCTGTCTTTAGTTTTCTTCTCCGTGTCTCCTTTTTTTAAACTACGTCTGCCTCTTCTATCCTGGGAATCCAGGTCAAGGACTGCCTATTAATTCTGTCAAAAGGTTCCCGGAATGGAATATGTGCCCTATTCATGGCCAGAGTCTTCTTCACATCTCTTGTTCTACTGGCACTTGTCAGGTTCTTCTCATCAGTTTCAAATTGGTAACCGTTTGGTCAATTTCAATCCTTTTATTCTACGCAAGGATCCATTTGCGAAAGCTTTTGGCTTTTTGGTTGTTGTTTTTGTTGGTCTCCATGTGTCAGAGCTATACAGTAGGACTGACATGACATTTGTGTTACAAATTCTTATTTTTGTGTTAGATTTTATTTGTCTTGATCTCCATAAATATTCCAGTGCAAGAAATGCACCTCTCGCCTTTTGTATTCTTATATACTGATATCTTTGTCTGTCCCTCCAATTTTGTCTATATTGCTGCCAAGCGTGTGATTCTACAAAGTACATGCTCACAATGTACATGCTCTAATCTTCTGGAACTGGTGTGGATCTACTGCCCTGGTCATGCAGAAAAATTTCAGATTTCCGGGGTTAAAAGCTACGAATTACCGTACCATGTCCATGTCCTTGTTAATAGCACGTTCAAATGTTAGCATTGCTAGTTCATAGAGCAGACACTGTTCCCATGGTACTATACGAAGAAAGGTTTTTCTTTCTGTTTGTTTTAAAATTAAATTTAACCCAAGTCTCTTATTTCTGTTCCATTCATAGATAATGGCAACGATAAACAATGACCTGGCAATGATGCCTTCAGATTGTCTGCGCATGTGAAAACCAATTATTTTCTGGGAGCACCGCTTACCTGTTTCTTGCAGATTGCTTCGTCTAGTGTTTACAGGGATCAATTATTCTTTTTTGGCAACAAGTTTTTGGTAGTTCAAATTTGGGCTCACTTTGTATTCAGTTTTCAGCTTGTTTGTCCCACCTGTCGTATAGGATATACTGGGTAGAGCACCAGCAGTCGCATCGCTACAGTATGAAGGGGATGGCAAATGTCGAAGGGTATGAATGCTAATTGTTCATATGCGCACTGTTTGTATACACGACGGATGTATCCTCTCATACGTCCATCCCTGATGGTTTTACATTTGATGCCAAATTCCAACAATCTTAGCCTTGATGATTCATCGATTACAGTGTCATTCTCTAATAGGTGATCATGAATTGCCTTCAGTATTTCTCTCTTATCCATGTTCAGTTCACCTTCTATGGGTGCTCTTGAAGCTAGTCTGTCAGCCCTTTCATTGCCACATAATCTTACATGAGCAGGACAGTAGATCCATATTAGTTCTTGAAGATTCGATGCTTCTATGGAGGTTTTTCTTTCATGTCGGAGCCATCAATTTTAGACCTTTCGAAGCATGAATTGTGAGACTGATACAATTACTGCCTTTGTTAATAAAGTCTCAGACAGCCATCTTAAGGCAGCAGTAGCTGTCTCTACATTGAATGTTGTTAAAAAGGTCTCAAGAATTGGCTCGTTAAGAATGGAAGAGACCTATTCGAGATAAGGACCATGTTACCTTATACTTATTGAAGGCTATTGGGTAACGAGTATATTAATGTGCTGCACTGGTCTTGTAAGATATTTTTATATAATAGACAACAGTCTCAACAGTAACGTACGGAATGGCCAACTTGAATAATCTTGATCAACAGCTTGTTGTACGTTTTATCCCATTTAATATGTCACAATACAACATAAGTGTACTTCACTTCTTTTGAGAGCATATGATGATATGACGTTACACCAGTAATACAAATGTGATCAGTAGCATCCATAAGCAATAATGTCGTTGTGCCGGTTTAAAGTCAGAATGTCTATGTATCGTCTACAACGCCTTCATACTTTACAAATCCGTATTGATTCAAATCACTTACTGTCCATCTCCTTAAGCCACACACGATCAGGCACACATTCTTAATGAATTGAGTCAATTATCCTGACTCTGAAATATTTTATAACAATAAACACTGGTCTGTCGCTCTCACATAAAAATCCATACACTTCGAAAACACCAGCCAGACACAACTGTGCTAACGATCACCTTCGTTCCCCCCGCAGAAGACCCTGTCCACGTCATACACTAAATACCTGTGTCACACCCATTCCACAACTCGCACGCTTTTACAATCGAAGCGTATTCGCGTTCTGCTCCATTGCGCACAGCGATGAATTACCAGCCTGTGAGCAAAGTGATAGGTAAACGACCAGAAGAAGAGAAGGTGAATGCTCTCCACTAGGAAGGGTTTTCTAATAGATCATTGAAAGTTTTCTATTTTCCTACGGCATTAGCTTCTTTCCCAGATCTCAATAAAGAAAAAGTCCCCAACTTCCTAAATGAAGGATTTTGCCTATATGTAAATACTTAACAAAGAGCTCATGAGTGATACATTAAATAACTAGATAATGCACAACGCAGCTATACAGTTTCTTAGTTAAATATATGCACATATAGTGTTTGTAGAAAGTGAAAGGGATGATGGTGAAATACAATTCACGTACACATATGAATTGTAAAAATGTACTTATTTAAATATGAGAGTGACTGCTGATAAAAAGTTAAATGATGATGCAATATACGAAGGGTTACCACACTGATGATCACTCTACACTGTCTACAAGTACTTCCAATTTCTACCACTGTATGAATGTGCACAGGTATGCACTGAAAGTTCAATGTAATTGTATGTTACCCCGTGTGAGTTATCTAGAAGACGAGAAATTACAATTAAAACTCTTGCTCGCATAGTAGTGAGAACTTGGAAGATATACTGTCCTTCAACGCCTGAACATCTCTCTTGCGTTGACAAACAGTTGACAGTTGCCTCAGGAAAATGTCTGCATTCTGATCTTAAAAAGGCACCGACTAGACTAGCGCTCTTCACGAAATGATCTTCTGGTCACACGTGTTGTTTCGTACAAAAAAGTTTGCTTAAATGAATTTAGGTTGTACAATACACGGTTCGAGTAGATGAATTCACCTCATGCGCTGACTCATTGAGTATATATATTGACATATATATATATATACATGCACAATGGGCTGATCACCTGTTTGCCAGTCACTTTGATTACGGAAACAACAACAAATAAAGATTAATTTGTGGTTGCCCTAAAGACGCCACTAGGCGTGATTGGCCATTGTCTGCTTTGACGGCCAATGGCTAAGGATGGAAGAAGAAGATATATATACACACATATATATATATATATATATATATATATATATATATATATATATATATATATATATATATATATATATATATATATATATATATATATGTATGTGCAAATCAACCTGTGAGCACTTGATAAACAGATGAATAAAATTCTTATGCTACGGACATTTACAATCACGAACGTGGAGATGTTCCTTATACTTATGAAGTGAGTGATGTTGTATCTTGTGAATTCTGTTGTCCGGATGTACGCTTTGATAGCATCTATCTGATTAAACACCAAACACGTAATCTGTGGACTCAGACATTTGCAAGCCTCAAGACACAAAGTGGCTTCATAAGTTTCACATCTACTTTCAATAGTTGACTTTCGTTTTATCCTATTCCTCACTATTGCTTCGTCATAACTGATCACTTTGGTTATAATTCTTTTTTTTTAAATGATATTTGACTTGTGGCGCACGTGATTTTGTTAAATATAATGAGCATGAAAGTGTGTGCTCATGACAGTCTGCAAAGATGATCTAATAATCTAAATAAATGTGAAGTATATAACTATGAATTATTTCTGTATGTTATAAGTCGTAAAAGAAAAATATGTGGTATGATTAACCATTAACAAATAGAAGTAATGGAAAAAAGAACAGTTTTTTTCGGTCAATTAACTATCAGGCTAAGTGCAAAAGGCAATAACTAGTAATGAAAATGCAAAATTTTTACTAATTTTTCAAAAATTTACTAACCTTCTTTTCTCTTCGTAAATTCCCTAAGACCACTATATAAGATTAAATTCCTCAGATATGAATTATAAATCCGCACAGAAATGAAATTTTGGAATAGGCTGTGGACAGGCTAAGCTCAGGGAAACTCTATGCTCAGTGTATGTTTGTAAAACCGTACTGACTCCTGGCGAACGTGCATTTATATTTTCAGGATGCCAGTGCGTGATAATCCTAAGGCTGTGTCATATGACTCTGCCCCTTTCTGCAATAATTAGTTGTCCTTTTTGCCATGCGACGTATGCATGACCGAGTGCAGTTTCATTGCCCGTCAATCGTTTAAAATGGCTCTGTAATTTTGAAGATATTCTTTAGATTTTTACTGTACTGAGTTAGCTTACATCACACCCTGATGAGCTCCCCTCCTATTGTTTGTTTGGTTTAGAACTTATACTGAACACGTGTCTAAATGCACGAGCACGTCGTTATTTACGGTCAACGGCGCGACATATTTACAACACTCGATCTCTGTTTGACCACTTCCGATCTTTTCTTGCGCAACCTTATCAACCACAGCCCATGTCACGCTTCAGTGACTATAATCTGCTTATCTTTGTTCTCACTTGTTTATCACATTTCTTTTTCAAGTACCATGCTAGCGGCGTAGATGACCATGTATTTTCTCAATTTCCTATCCCCTGTGCTGTTTATTAATAGTGTTGTTGAATTATTTCCATGCCACCATGTCAAACTGTCCTAGTGTATTCTCTCGTTGACGTACTCGTATTTATTTCGTCTTCTATCATCTCTGTTGTCATTGCATTCATCTTCTCATTACATGTCTTTAAAAAAGCGGATTTCTCACTTCCAACCTGAATAGCAGGCTTCCTCTGCGCCTTTGCCGATTCTTTCAAGACATCCTCACCACTATCTTTATCTATCCGTAGTATTCTCATAATTCTTCTGTAAAAACGCATCTCTGTGGCCCCCAGTATTTATTCTTGCTAGTTAATACGTGCCCATGACTCACGTTCATATGTCAGGACTGCTGCATGTAACACTAAGTAACTCTCTAACTTCCAAAGACAAAGAGTTGTCACGTAATTTCCTTCTATGGAACGCTGCTTTTGTCTAGGCTATTCTACTCTTCACTTCTTGGATGCATCGCCTGTCTCAGTGGTTCCCAACCTGTGGTCCGCGGACCACTTATGGTCCAAGGTGCTAAATTAGGTGGTCCTGGACTGAGTTATCGATTTGGTATTAAATGCTTTGATTTTGCTCAGATCTTCCCTACGTTTTTAGTGCTATAAAACAAAACTCAGAAACCGTGTGCAAGTAGAACCAGCGTTGAGACTGTCTTTAATTTCCATGCCATCTGACAAATAATTAACAACTTGTGTTATTGAATAAAACAGTCCCAACTAAGATGGTTTGGCCATGTCTGCAGAATGGGAGAAGATCGGCTACCACGACAAGCGTGGGAAACAAAGAGCCAGGGATCCAGACCTCCAGGACGACCCAGAGTCCGCTGGGAGGACAACATTAGACAATCCTTGAAGGACCGAGGACTAGAATGGAACCAGGCCAGGAAGAAGACAGCTGATAGAATAGTCTGGCGCTCTCTCTTCCAAACCTCTACACCTCACGGTAGAAGGGGAACGACTAACTAAGTAAGTTATTGAATAAACTTCTACACCTCACGTAAGAGTCAATTGCAGCAAAATTGTTGGAAAATGTATCTTCGAATATAAGTGTTTAGAGATGTATAAATACCCACACGTGATGTTAAGCTGTATCAGCTACTGCCGTTCCTTTGGATCTGCCGGCAGCATGGAGATGGGGAACATGCTGCATGGAGAGGGGGAACATGCTGCATGGAGAGGGGGAACATGCTGCATGGGCAACAGCTTGATCTCCATATAACTGTGCCCAAGTTGGCGCCCTGGAGAGGACATTCCAGCTTTACTCTATAGTTGTCAGCACAACACGGGAAGTTGCATTTACCGGTTATAAGCATTTTGCCCAACTTGCGTAGGATATGGCGCCAGGGGCTACTTCCGTCAGTGGGAGACGTTCTAGGATCGCACTGGACAGTTACTGCCTGCTTCACGCCGGGCAGCCCCCAGATAAACGGCGCCAACGAAGACTGGGCGAAAAGAGGCTCAACAACAAGCAGAAGAGAGGAGAAAACGTCGAAAGGAACACCAGGTAATCAAGCAGCTGAGGGCTGTCACCTCAGGGGCGCATTCCCATAGTCAGTTATGACTGAAGGGACTATTATTATGATTATGTCTGCTGACTTTTGTTTCCTCCAAGTCATTGTCTGCACCAAGAGTAGGGAGGCTTCAGATCTGAATGGTTGCAATTAAGTATTGGTGCTTTGAATTTAATTTCCGTCATATGACGCCGACCGAGTAAAGTTGATGCAGTTTGTTGCTGCCCTGCTAGACGCCATAAGGCATCATGGCCACTGACTGCTGTGACAGTCGGCGGCTAAGCATCATTGAAGAAGCTATGATGGACATTTACTCTAGATCTAACGATCTATTGGAGTTCCGATCACATGATATCTGATGGTAACAGTTATATTATGAACTATCCGGCCGATTAAAACAACAGAAACACAAGGTGTTCTTTTGATTGTGGACAATAGGATGTTTACACCTAACATTATTTTCCCCCAAGTATTTGAATTAACAAAATTACCGTGAAGTTTTGGTGCTTTTTAATTGAATTCCCGTCATATGACGAGCTTTTACTCTAGTATAAATATAAGATATATTCATCCTACCAGAATGTTAATGGTGCACCAAAACATCCGCCATTATTATCGATGGAAACACGATTCGCACTGTCTCAGCTGGAGCGAAAATCAGTTCTCAGCCTGAATACCACTCTGTTCAAAAACAAATGAAAATTTGGAGGGGAAGATGTAACATATTAACGTCAGTCAGGGACGAGTGTGTGACTAAATCAGTCGTGCAATTTTTATAACTCTCATTTACTCCTACAGTATCTCTTCATTTCTTCATTTTTCTCACTCATCGGCTGATTATTTGACATATTTATTGCCCTACATTCTTTTACTGTGACCACTCCCCAAGACGTATTTATGTTCCGCCAGGTGACTCATGATAATACCCGGTTTATTGAACCGGTCAGCGAGCGATATTCTTATCATGAAAAGCCGGCTCGCCACCTCTTGATAAAGGTGACAAACGTGAGGAGAAATAGCGACCTTGACGTAATTTATTTCCGGGGCCAGCAAAAATCAGGCAATTAATACCTGGGTTGCGGCCTGTAAGTCTGATAAAACCATATAGCTTGTCTGAGTGGCCGGCGATCCTTTTGTTTGACTGTCTGGAGAAGGCACGAAAACACAGGAGATAATGAGATAATCGTTTCACGGGACAATCCTAGTGTAACATTATTACCGGTAACCTGTCTGGGGAAGACAGTTGAAGGTAGAATCAGGACGTCAAATAATTTCCCAGATTTGATTGTGAGTTGGCGGAAATATTACCGCATTATTTGAAAGAGGTCATGCGTTGGAATATTAAATGTAATATTTTAAAACACGCGGAGGAGATTATGAATTTAAACACCCAAACCTAGATAGTGCCAAAGAGCTTACCATTGGTTTGATTTGAGAGCCGGAATATGCTTTGGTTTTCATTGGCAAGTTTGCCGGGAAGTACAATCTGGGATTTGAACTGATAATAAAAGATATAATAAAGTGAAAGCGGAGTCACAGATCAGACAGCTTCGCAACTTCAAGCTAGCAACTCCAAAAAGCCAAAAAAGAGAAGGATCGGACCTAGAATTCCATAATTATAAGTGACCGATCGAGTATTTGGGCAACTTTGGAACTTACAAGTAAACCCGCATATATAAATACAAATACTGGAAACTTAAACGGACCAGGACATCTCCAAGTATTTGGGAAACTTTAGAACTTAAAAAAGTAAGCCCACATTTATAATTACAAGAATGGAGTCCTAAGGAATAACCCGTCATAAGAGAACATTTCCAGACCAAGTGATTTGCAGAACACCCGTCATACAAGGAATCAAAATATTTCCAGACCAAGTGATTCACAGAACATCCGTCATAAAAGGAATTTCCCTGGCCAAGTAATTCGAGAGCATATAACCTAAATTGCCCGTGTCCATTCTAACATGTGCGAGGAGATTATAGATTCCCAAATTTTTGGGGTAAGTTGTGAAGGAGATTGTAAATTCCCAAATTTTTGGGGTAAGTTGTGAATATTTATTTTACAAATGTGAATTTGACATGTTTTTCTTGCTTAGTGATTATAATGAGGCTGACACCCTCAACATATGAAAATACTTTACTCATGAATCACTACAGCAAGCGCTGGTGATTATTTCTGGCTAGTCGTGCGGAAAAACGATAGCAGAGGTTACCCCAGACTAAGACTGGAGCAGTGATGGGTGATGCTTACATCACATGTGCCTCAAGTGAATCATATCATGTTGTGAGATTTTTGTAACTTGTTAATGTTAGTTCAGGCACAAATAATTATTCGCGCTGTCCAGATGCATTTCCCAAGTTTAATACCCAGAAGAGTACTGTTGCTTTTTAATTATCTTCCTTGAGCTACGCTGTGTACTCAAGAATTTAATTCTTCTGAGAGATAAACATTGGGAGGTGGACAGCGAAAGGATGCGCCTGTTAAGCTTCCAACTCAGTGTACTTAGCAGTGGCATTTGTTCTTTCTATTTTGTCTAAAAAGTTCGTGGTTACAAGCTATCGGATGGTTTGAAGTACTAACGTTTCTACGCCGCTAGTGTGTGAGAAGAGCATCAACACTGACCGCCTACAGTGGACGAGTTATTTGGAGAAGTGCACTCATCACCAAAAAGAAGTGCCAGAAACCACGGCTTCAGGACTCCCCTAGAGTAAAGTTCTTGTAAAAAAGGCATTAGAAAAACAGACTTTTATCACTGCCCTATTAAGTCTCCATGAAGACGCTTTCATCTAACATTTCACCAATCTTTCCATATTTATTTTAATCTGTTAAAGACTAATTCACTTTTAAATTTGTTACATGTTATTTTAAAACTAAACAAACATAGGTGATTCAGTTATTACATGTATGAAAGCAAACGTATGAGCCAGAATATATATATATATATATATATATATATATATATATATATATATATATATATATATATATATATATATATATATATATATATATATATATATATATATATATATATATGTGTGTGTGTGTGTGTGTGTGTGTGTGTGTGTGTGTGTGTGTGTGTGTGTACATCTAGACATATATTTACCTCTAAACAGAGCTATGCCATTATAAGAGGGAATTCGCTGAATTAACTCGCTGGGGGCTTGAACGGATAAAAAATAATTGCTTAAATCCTTCACAAAAGGCGACGGATCAGATATAAATTAACAATTGTTCAGCACAATGCAACATTGTTCTTGACTTCTGAAAATATCTTGTGAATCTCCCTTAAGGTAGAAGCGTCATTACCCTTCTATCTACATCTCTGCCAAGAGTAATCTTGTGCGAAGGTAGACACCTTTGACGACCCATTTAGATACTCTTGAGTTTTGGCCACTGTTGGACCACTACTGCAAAGCAGGGGAGTCAATCCGTGACAGAATGCAAGAATCCTTATACTGAATCAGATATCTTGATAGAACTATTTTTACATTTGTTTGTATGCCCTACAATTTAGAGCGTGAAAAATAGTTTATAGACTCATTACATTGCTCCTCTTTACGGAAATCTTTAGTAAATATTTTAGAATAGCTCAAGGGGCCCGCTACTCTGAAATCTTTAGTAAAAACGCCAGATTTATACGTTGCGAAGAGAAACCAGAGTTACTAACATCCTGGCAGTTGCCACTCGCGGTTCATTGTACATATTATGAAGATATATGATTTTCCTTTCATATTATATTTTGTTGCAATAGTCAAATTCAATTTTGAACTTTTTATTATACAAGAGTGTATAGTATAAGAGTGAGATGCATCTTTGTTTCATAGATCTGGAAAAGGCGTTTGACAGGGTCCCCTGGAGCAAACTTTGGGACTGTTTGGCAAGGAAGAATATTCCAGCACCTCTGATTCATGCTATACAGAGCTTCTACAAGTCTTGCAGAAATTATGTGAGGACAGCAAACCATAAGTCAGAAGAGTTCAGGACCACCACTGGTGTAAGACAAGGTGATATCCTATCACCTTACCTCTTCATACTCCTTATGGACGATGTCATCAAGGCATGTAAGGAGAGAACAAGAAAGTATTCAGTGGCGTACTGGAAGATGAGACAGGTCTATATTTCGGAGCTGGCATTTGCTGATGATGTTGCCCTGATTGCTAAATCAGAGGCACATCTCCAATCCAACCTGCAAGTCTGGAAGGAAGAGCTGGAGAAGAGAGGGATGGTCATAAGCAGCTCTAAAACAAAATCCATGGTGATATCACGAGAAGAAAGAAAACATCAGATTAAGCTGGGAGAACAGGTCCTGGAGCAGGTCGACCACTTTAAATACCTCGGAGCTATTATAAACCGAAAGGGAGGCATGAAAGAAGAGTTGGCCACTCGAAAAGCAGCAGCTGGGAGACTTTTTCAGGCCATAAATCGAGGATTCCTCAGCAAGAGAGAGGTTGGTAAGAAAACGAAGATGGCTGTATACCGCTCCACCTATGTCCCAGTCTTGACATACGGATGCGAGTCATGGGCAATGACTACAACCCATAAAAGCCAGATCCAAACCTCAGAAATGAGGTATCTGAGGAAGGTGGTTGAAGTAACAAGAAGAGACATGGTACGCAACCAGACGATACGTCAAGGCCTTAAATCCTACCCCCTGCAGACCCAAGTAGAACAGTCCCAATTAAGATGGTTTGGCCATGTCTGCAGAATGGGAGAAGATCGGATACCACGACAAGCATGGGAAACAAAGAGCCAAGGATCCAGACCCCGAGGACGACCCAGAGTCCGCTGGGAGGACAACATTAGACAATCTTTGAAGGATCGAGGACTAGAATGGAACCAGGCCAGGAGGAAGACAGCCGATAGGATAGTCTGGCGCTCTCTCTTCCAAACCTCTACACCTCACGGTAGAAGGGGAACGACTAAGTAAGTAAGTAAGTATTATACAATAATTTAGACGCTTCCAATAATGCAATGGTGTGTAAATTATATGGTACACATTGAAGCGCCCTGTCTTAAAGGCAAAAATTATAATGCAATAGAAAGAAAGCGAGCTTTGTCTTGTGATTACTCTCCTTTGGTATAAAAACAATTTAAACCGGGAGAGAAAATGCACATTAGATGCTGGGAGATATACCTAATCGGGCAGCTGTGTGTTTCGACGCGAAGAGGATATCCAATCTAACTTTAGCTATCCAAAACGATAAGCAATGCCATTCCATGTTGCCACCACAACTCGAAACAACAATGCTCCATAAACAGACCCAGTCTGTTCAAAGTAATTAGCGAATTAATTGTTAAACTTCCTAAAATACTGCTAGCGTCTTAAATTTTTACAGTTTGTTACTTTAATAATTAGCAATAAATAAACAAACAACACACAAAGGCATGTTATCAGGCACTCAGTGAGAACTAAAGAATAGACAACAGAACAACAACAGAAGTGATAGATATGTCTAATAATTAGCAGCATGTCTTACAACACATTTTATCTTGCAGATATTTGAGGAAAATTGATTTCAAAGGGTAAATATTTTACAAAAAATAATTAAACAATTTCTTCCCTAAAACCAAAAAAAGTGCGATTTGGTTTTATCTCTAAAGTATTCTCATTCGTTCAGTTTATATATCATCATATCACGGAAACAGACTGCAAGGTCTTTACTATTTGGACATGCGCCAGTAACGAACGGCCAATGTCTCTAGGCTGAACGTGCGCGCTGCGTCAAAACGAGGCAAAAATTTATTTTTAAAAGTCTCCACACTTCTAATTTCGACTTGTCCATACTTGTTTCATTTCTGATGGTTTAACAATTTTAGTCTTCCAGTGACCCTATGACTTAAACATTGCGGTTTTGTAAAGTAAAGTTCTGATGATTGAATAAAACCAAAGTTCTTAGATCGGAATTAATGTTCTGATGGGAAACCGTACAGTGCGCTACAACAAGAGACAATCTGATCATCAGAGGCTTTTCCCCGTTAAAAAAGTGTTGCGGCGCTTTTACCTCATTTGCGGTCCACGGGGGACGGGCCCACTTGAATCATGATTTTCACGTACCAGTCGCCTGTCCCTGAGTTACGAATCAAGAATATAATGACCAATAAAGTAAAGGTATACATTGACATGCAAGTCACTATCTGAGGTAAAAATAATTATTAATAATCTATGTCCTCTGTGCTCAGAATAGAGAAAAAGTGTAAATGCAGTACTACAGTTAATACTGCCATAGGGAAGAATAGTGTTAGAGACTTATATCAGGTCAAGCTTCATGAGGTGAGGTGACCTGTGTCCTTCCTCGCTGCCTTCTCTTTCCCTTACTCAAGAATATAAACATCATTACAACAACCTCCAGTATGAGAATGGAGGTAGAGACATCATGACAACAACCTCCAGCATGAGAATGGAGGTAGAGACATCATGACAACAACCTCCAGTATGAGAATGGAGGTAGAGACATCATGATAACAACCTCCAGTATGAGAATGGAGGTAGAGACATCATGATAACAACCTCCAACATGAGAATGGAGGTAGAGACATCATGATAACAACCTCCAGCATGAGAATGGAGGTAGAGACATCATGACAACAACCTCCGGAATGAGAATGGAGGTAGAGACATCATGATAACAACCTCCAGCATGAGAATGGAGGTAGAGACATCATGATAACAACCTCCAGCATGAGAATGGAGGTAGAGACATCATGATAACAACCTCCAGCATGAGAATGGAGGTAAAGACATCATGATAACAACCTCCAGCATGAGAATGGAGGTAGAGACATCATGACAACAACCTCCGGAATGAGAATGGAGGTAGAGACATCATGATAACAACCTCCAGCATGAGAATGGAGGTAGAGACATCATGATAACAACCTCCAGTATGAGAATGGAGGTAGAGACATCATGATAACAACCTCCAGTATGAGAATGGAGGTAGGGACAGCTACTGCAGTCTTAAGGTGGCTGTCTGAGACTTCACAATCCATGCTTCGGAAGGTCCAAAGTGGATGGCTCCGGCACGAATGCAAAAGCTCTATAGAAGCCTCAAATTTTCAGGATCTGTTGTGGGTCTGCTGTCGTCGGTCATGCAAGAGTACGCAGCAATGAAAGAACTGTTAGACTAGCTTCAAGAGCACCTATAGAAGGTGTATTGAATATGGATAAGGGAGATATATTGAGGGCAGTTAATGATCGCCTATTAGAGAATGAAACTGCATTCGATGAATCATCAAGGCTAAGATTGCAGGAATTTGGCATCAAACGTAAAACCAGCAGGGATGTACGTATGAGAAGATACATCCGGCATTTATTCAACCAGCGTGCAACAGGAACAATTAGCATTCATACCCTTCAACATTTACTGAAGGAGACTGATCACCTTTGGGGTTGCCCGGAGTGTGATGACTTCGATTCTGATCAACAATAACAAAGAATACAGACAGGAACTACCCATTTACAGCTGGGTAGACTGCTGTATGAAGCTACCAAGTTTTAAACCCTGACCACCGTAACTGTGTCGCGATAGACCAGCGCTCAAACAACTCTGCCAATCGGACATTGGCCAGTAAGTACACGACAGAAAGGTCCTGCCTCCCGTTAAATGTCAACTATTTCACAAAAAATGGTCATTTGTTTGACTCCATAAAATGTTATTTATTTTCACGTGACATTTATTTATTTATGTCTTTATCTTTTATTTGAAGATTATTTTTTTTTTCAATTGCATCACTGAGCGGCTGCAAACCTTCTAGATCACAAGACGTACCCCTTAGTCTTTGAGCCACAGGTATAGCATACGTAATTTTTTTTTTTTTTAAAGACTAGGTATGCCGTTCAACCCTTGATGGGTTATAATTATGATATATAGTGTAGTAAACTCAGGATAATAACATCTGATTTTCGATATCTAAATGTAGTATCTTCTTCACCCTCCTCTAAGTCCAAATATAGTAAATCACATCTGTAAAATTGTGTGAATGTTTGTGTGTATGCTTCCCCTTTCCAACGCCCCCCCCCCCCGGCAAAAAAAAACAACCAAACAAACAAACAAGCAAACAAACAAAACAATTAAAATTTAAAAAAAAACAGATACAAATTACAACAACAACAAACGAAAAAGTAAAGTCTCTCATAACTGCCATTTGATAACAATGTGAAAGGGGTGGACAAGTCCGGGGGTGTCCGAGATGACACCCAGTCCACCGATTATCTGCTACCATCTACATGAGCACCCTATCAGACTGCCCCTTATCACACCATCATAGCTGGCAGACGCTGGAGCTGGGTTGGCCATGTCCTCAGAAGAGACCCCGATGCCATCACAAGAACAGCTATGCTGTGGACCACTGAAGGAAAACGAAAGAGAGGCCGACCAAAAACAACTTGGCGGAGGACTGTGGAGACTGAGATGCAAAGAATGAACCAGAGTTGGGGCACTGTACGAAGGATGGCTGCCGACCGAGAAAAGTGGAATCAATCTGTTGTTGCCCTACAAGACGCCACCAGGCGTAATGGCCACTGACTGCTTTGACGGTCGGCGGCTAAGGATCAAAGAAGATCTACATGAGCACCCTATCAGACTACCCCTTATCCTAGCCCCGTCATTGATCCTAATATAATTTTAGTTCTTGTTATATACTCTTTAAATATATTGTGCAATTCTCTAGGTCTTTCTATTCTCAACACCTGTTACACAGTTAGGGATAATTGCATGCTTTTAAATAATCTAATATTGGGTTTTCTCTGTTGTTGTTCATACTTCCTACATTAAAGTAGATAATGCTCTATGTTATTTTCTTACTAGACATTCTGCCATATTTGATCAACTAAATCAAATTCGGGAATTTGATGAAACTGATAAAATATAGAATAATGTTGTGTCATCATTGAAGTCATCAGCCATGTTACTCCTAACGGTTCTTGTAATCTGTGTAAGTAGATAACTGACGGTACTGGTTGACAGAGGCGTACTTAAAGTATTTGGAACCCAGGGCGGATCCTACTTTTGGCACCCCTCCCCTATAAAAAACACAGTTGCATGTATATTTTTAACAGTAAGCACTGTCATTAAACTATCCGATGGCGCCCCTTCCTGGCTGTCAACCGGGCGCACTGCCCTCCTCGCACATTATCCCCCTCCCCCCTCCTTAGTGCGCCACTGCATACACGGAAAAAAATTCATATTGTTTCATATTTAAGCCTTGTGTCACAGGTTGCCTGCCCTGCTTTGCAGTAGTGGTCCTACAGTGGCCAAAACTCAGAGTATCTATTATTGGCCTTCAAAGGTGTCTACCCTCGCACAAGATTACTCTTGGCAGAGTAGTAGACAGAAGGATAATGATGCTTCTATCTCAAGGGAGTATTCACAAGATATTCAGAAAAGCGAGAACAATGCTGCATTGGCTAAGCACGTTAACTCTATGATCGGCCGACAACGTTTGTGAAGGAATATGTAATTATTATTTTAGCTCGTCAAGCCCCCAACCCGATTTACTCAGTGGAATTCTTATTATTATGGTATAGCTCTGTTTAGAGTGTATTTAGTAAATAAACTGAGACAAACATGCAGTAAATTTAACATGATTAAATCGAAGTTAAATTTGTATAATTACAAATAACAAATTTAATAATCATTTAGTTTTAACAAGGGTTTAAAAGAATGAATAATTCTTTTCAGAAAGGTATCATCACTGTTGTGGTGGGATAAACATTTATAAAGGAGTTCACGTGGCAGCTTATAGGCTTCACTTATCTGCCACTGGTAGGTTCTGCTCCCGCTGATGGGTTGGTTCTCGGTAGATTGATCACTGATAACGCTCGTCTCTGGTAAAAGATGTAGAGCGTAGCACGTTCTCAGAAGTGTCAGGGAGTGTCTTAAAGCTCAGTCCACTGTTCCCTTCTTGTTCCAGAGATAGTACCCTCAAATGGTACCACCACCAACAGCTGTGGTAAAAGAATAGAGGAGAACGCTCTCCTGAGTATTGCGTTTTCTAAGACACACTTGTATGTCCTCTTTCTCTTATTCCACCATGCCATCTACTCAAAATTTACCCTGGATGATAATTAAACTAAATTCCTTTACATTTAAATTTAATAGCTTTATCTTTATTTTACATTTACATGAAAAGATTAATGGCACAGATAGAATATATTTACATTTACATCTCCACTGACTGAAAAGTATTCACAATATAAATTGAATATGTTTACATAGACATTTACACTGTTTTGAAAATGTAAATATTACACTTAGAGTGAACGTCATTTCTTTCATCTTTCCCTCTCTGCTCCATATGGAACTTGGGACTACTTAGCTTTTAGTTCTCTTTAAGAAACTAGCGAGAAGCAGTCACCAGCCCTTGCAGTGGTGGTTTGTGAAATCATCATTCTATACGCTGAGGTTGCTAGCCTCAAATGACTTGTACATCCACTAACGATTTTCACATATTAATATTCCCATAGTAATATATACATATTAGTTCACATGTTAGTAATGACAAATACAGAATGTAAAATGACAACTTACGCCAATCTTGGCTCACATACTTTTTGCTCAGATGAATGAAGTTAAGGTACTTGATTAGGCCTCTTACACATGTTCTTGGGAGCCGTTACTTTTATAAGATAATTCCCTCTATGACTCCGTGTGTTTCAGTTTCCTTAGTCTCGGTTTTCTTGTTAAAATGATAGAGATGTCCTGTGATGTTTTGTAAGTCCGTCAAGCTTCTCCAAGAAAAAGTCCGGCCTGATAAAATGGAATTCTGAATTCTAACTTCTGGTTGTGTCGTCTTTGGCAAGCGATGTCTCACAGTATTAAAACTGCAAAAAGGTTCTGTTATATTGCCTGTCCTACTCCCGCATCTGTTTGTTATGAAGCTTCTCAGGGCTCCAATCATTTCAAACATGCTTGTTGGGTGCGGTAATTTCAAAATATTCCGGCATGGAATAATTTTGCGCATGATGCAAAGGTCACGTCTCCCATATATGGCAATAAAGCATCCTATGCCAGGTGTACAAACTCACAACACAATTGTAAACTCGTACAACAATGTATTTCACATCTAACAACTTATTACTTTCGTATAAAGTAATTTCTACGTGAAAGTAGGACATGAAAC